>WOFM01000036.1:498120-1098120 GCA_011428145.1 Ericerus pela | reverse complement strand
TTATCTCACTAAGAATTAGGTACCTATTTTGACTGTCTCCAAAATTACAATTTTGTGTTGGTTGTTAGATTGAATTAGAAAATCTTCATTATTTTGCTCCGTACACAATTGTGCTTTTTGCCTTTTTTTAAGTATTTAATTCATAGGTTGACTACATGTTCATTTTTGGCTATTTTGAAAGTGGTAGGTAATCAGTTTAAGTATCTATAGGCTATTAAACAATTTAAATTATCAAGTTTTCTCAAAATTCCTTTTTATAAGCTCATAGTTTAGGTGAGTGTTAGTAACAAAACTAGTAATATTAACAGAATCCCCTTAGGGACAAATGTTAGCCATTTTTCAGTCGTCTAATTAATCGCACGATTGAAATTGAATGACTAAATTAGTCGTGATTACACATAAATGAACCATCAGTCTAATTACTTGAAAATTACGACGTTTAGTATCATTCTTCAATTGAACCCATCCTCGACTAGCAAATAATGATAATATGCTGATTATGGTAGCTTTACTTATGACTAATTTATTAGTCATTAAATTTCTCATCAGGAGTGATTATTATAGTGGTCAATAGATTTAAAAATGCTCAACACTATCTATTTACCTGTGTCATCATCTCACATCTTGGAGACCAACACATAAGGCCACCTGGCAATAGATCAAAAAACACAGTTGTAAAGCCAAAATAAAAATTTAATAATTGCAGAACTCATTTAATAAAAATAAATAAAAAACAGGAGACTGGTTTCAGAATGAAAGCACTGAGTAAGGCCTTGTATACTAAAAGAAGACACCCACATCCTCTTTGGGAAATTAAGAAGAACTATCTCATAACATTGAAGGTAAAAAATAAAAAAAGATAATGAGGGCTCTGACATATCACATCACAGGAATTACCTATTACTCATTTTCACTTCCCCCACTACTCCATCCAGATTTTAGTCTATTAACATGGTCTAAACTGACCATCACAAAATCAGAATAAAGAAAATTGTACACAAATTGTAAAAATACGTAACTCAGCTTTTCAGGAGAAACATAATTTTTATTCGGGAGTGATCAGACAGCAGTATAATTCAGCAATTCTGAAAAATCTTTTAATTTTTGGTTGTTTAGTAGGTACTCTATACTCATCAGGTTTGGAACTTGTTGATTGGTGGAAAAAGTCACAAAGATGTGAATAAAACGTAAAAAAATTTTAAAAAATGAAAACTTCCAAAAGGATACAACTACCAGACTTCACTTACCCTTCTTAGAAAAGAGAGGTTCCAGTTTAAATATTTTTGTAGAATAATAGACTTAATTTTCTTAATTAATTTATGCTCTTAACTATACGTGAGTATAGCTACTTACCTAGTTTAGACATACAGTTTTAGCTAAAAAATACAGGACTTCCTCAGGCGGGAGTGAATTTCTGAAAATGCCAAAAGAAAAATCTTGAAAAAAAATTTTTTTGGACCCAAAATTTGTGATGATGGAGTGGACGTCAACACTTCTGGTGGTAGTACAGTAGGTCAAGTACATAGGGTTAGAGTAGTTGCATACCTCATGGCAGTTTTCAAGAAATATGATAAATATATCGGGAGTGAGATTTTGTCAGAAAATTTGGTATTTTCTATCCTTCCAACTGAAATAACTCAAAAACTAATGGAGATAAAGACCAAATGCAGTAAACTTTTTTGAAAGAATGTATTTTTTTCCAACATTTTCCATACATAATGATGATTTTTACTCTGCTTTTTTCCAATGACACGGTGGAATGGCGTATTCGAGAATATTAATACAAATTTGAAAACAAAGCTGCAGCTGGGTATACAAGAGTTTTCAACTACTCTAATAAATATGTATTTCACATACTCTGCCATCACCAGGAGTTTCCACTCGGCCAAAATCCTGTAAAGTTGACCATAAATTATTGAAACGACTATATTTTAACACACAATCAATTTTATTTCGTCGATCGACTCTTCTTCTTTCTCGAATTTATCTTCTTCTTCTTCCCTTTTGGTTTAATAATTTTATATACCGACAATACCTAACGGTATTCGGTGACTTCATTAGACTGGTCCCTCGAATACACAAATCCTTCTATTCAGAAAATCCCTACTTTGTTTTAATCACAGTGGAAATTTGTAATACTACTCTGATTATGTATATATGTATAAACTCATGTTTGAAACAGAATATTTGTACTATAGGTACTTGAATCAGTATTGCATTGTCTTAATTTGGTCTTAGATTACCTTTTTTACTTGTACTGTTGTATGGATAAAATTATATTTTTATTATATAGTGATTTCACTCTTTGTGTTTGAAGAATTTATTAAAGTCTGATTCCTGAAGTTAAGGTCCACCATAAGAGTGTGGATAGTAAATTATTTATTTAAATCGCGCTATAGTAATATTAGTATTCACTTTTGATATTAATAAATTCTTGAGGGAAGTTGTTTAGGTACAAAGTTTTACAACCTTAGGTACAATGTAAAAGAAGTTAAACTTTTTATTTTATTTTATTTATTAAACGAAGTGAGATATCTATCTAAATTAATTTTATTAGCCTAAATGAAGTAAATAGAGATGTTTTACATTGAAGAAAACTTTGTAGGAAAGACTTGATGTAGATAGGTAGTGGACGGGTTTTATGAATTGGAAAAAAAAAAAAAGTTTAACTCATTGTTAAAATAGAAAACTCTCCGTCTTTTTCCATGTTTACTAGCTTATTTCAGCATAAAAATGCTCTCATTTTGTTATTATAAATAAAAACAAACATGACAGAAAGCAGAAGTGTGATCGCATTCGACTGCCAACAATTTTAAGGGGCAATAGCCTCCAGAATATCGAATCTATTATAGAAGAGGTCAAAATAGAACTTTTTAGATAACTACTTAGTTATTAATTATATGTATTAAAAAAATAAAAAATATACATATAATAATATATAGGTATTTATATAATTATGGTATAATTATCTAAGTAGGTAAGTACCCATAATTTTCGTAGTTAAATAATGAAAAAAAACCAACAACTATATTAGCCTATAATATAAACTATTACCTACGTGGGTACGTATTTCGCAGGGTGGCTAAATTAATTAACTTTTTTCAATTTTATTCTGAGTTACTGTCTGCCTGAAGGTAACTTATATACTCGCAATGACTTATAACGTGGGTACATTCATTTTCAATATTCTTTAGATGCAAAAATTCCAGCGGATTTTTTATACTCTCAGTTTTATACTTAGAAAATAGATTCGAATACGAAATTTTAATCGCTCGGCAGTGCATTAAAGTTTTATATTTGCTTTTTCATTCTTTGTAAACCGTTAAATCGAATTTTTCACAGTATATGAAGTGTGCCTTTTCGACTAATAATCCGTAGAATGCGACGTTGTTAATAACTTTACTAGGAAACACGTTCCATAGCAGACAAATGAAATGAGTAATCTGCATAGAGAAAAAAAACAAAACAAAAAAAAAGTAAAATAAGTGATAGGTACGTACCTACAAGACATTTTAAGAAAACGAAAAAAAAAAAAAAAATGAAAAAGACCAGCAATATAATAAGAAAGGGATGAGAATGAAAGAAAAAAAAATCGTTTGTATAGGAGGAGGAAAAGGAAAAATTAATCGAGCGAAACAATAGGAAACGATATGATGCGTGTCGAAATCGTCTACATGAGCCAGATTTTTTGACACATACTGGTCCGAAAAAACGTTCTTTGATCTGAACCAAAATAATATACTATTTTAATGTATACGTATACTCTTCTATTTAATATGCTGGGCTCGCGAGAATGGCTCTGGGTGAAGATGTTATTCAATAATTTACAAAAATTTCGAACATTTTTCCATTCAAAATAAATTAAATAGGTACCGCGCTGCAATGAAAGGGATTTAACTCGTTACTGCACATTTTCAAGACCAAAGCACAAATATTATATTTCTCATGAATACAAGCGGACCCCTACACCCTAGAAGGGAGAAGACGGAGATTTTACTTTGATGTTCAGGGTTAGATTTAGGATTTTTGGGCCCAGGAGCCAGGTGCTGGTGGGGGCTCTCACATACTTCTTGATACAATTTTTTCATGCTTTGCTCGCATACCATCCCCAATTTTTTAATTTTTTCCTAATTCGATGGGGGCCCGGGACCTTTGGCTCCCTTTAGCCCCCCTAAATCCGACCCTGTTGAGATCTCAAATATTCGTGAATACATAAACACATTTGAAATCGAAATATTTGGATATTAGCTTACTGTAACACGTAATTGCAGACTGGTTAGATATTGAAAACAGCCTTGGTGTAACACAATAATGGTACTTTCTCATTTATTTATCTTAACGAGGAATATACTTCAATTCACCAATTTGTCTCGAAATTCAGTACTTTCAGTTGGTGAAAATTCATGCTGGCAGACCAGTAATCACCGGATACTGATCATCTCCTTCCCCATGTCGATATCAAGAATCTCCCGACGCTAAATAAGATCGCATCATTGACAGAGCCACATTGAAAAAACAAAAAAAATTTAGATGAACGAAATCTCTAAATTCAGTTAAAAAAAAACTACAACAAATTTTGGAATTAATTAACGAGGAACTTAAATATCTATGAATTTTCGAAATAACTTTGTTTTAAATAACTGATATTGAAAAGATAGGTAGGTTATCTCTGGAAACATTGAACGGAACACAAAACTCCAAAAATATGCGCATTTCCGAGATGTATTGAGTTGTATTTGAAGTAAAGAAAAATCTTTATTTGAAGTTATACGTTGGATGGATAGATGGATGGTATTTCACTATAGTCCCCTAGTTTCACGAAATATTTGTCAAATTTTTATAGTTGGTAGTACTTGGCGGAATAAGTAACAAAATTTACCTACGTCGCCGACTGAATATTATTCAGTCAACGACCTGTATGAGATATTCTATATTTTGCTCGTTTACGGGTGTATGTAAAGTTGCATAACGTTTCTTCGATAGGAATAATAATTTTAATATATGAGGAATCTTTTGCTATTAATACATTTCGGTGATTGGTAGTACTCGATTCAACGAGTGTTTATGTGGTTGTATCAACATGTAGCGTATATTCCATATTGAAGGCGCTATAAAAGTTTAAAGTTTCAATAACTTTTTTAGCAGTCGATTCATAACGATTCAAAATTATTCCTACCAAAGAAATGCTATGTTACTTTGTGTACATACAAACACTAAACGTAAAATATCTGTTTTACGTATGTATTTCGCAATTATGTTATCAAGCACTACGAACCATTTAAGGTTGGCAGACTTTTCGTAAAACGTCACCTATACAGAGATAGAAAATGTGGAAAATCGAATATGAAATTTAAACTGAATGCTTGAAAGAGTCAATGAAATTATTGGTGCAATACAACCATGGAAACAAATGCAGACGTTAATAAAATATTAATATTTCATTTGAAGTTGAAAAGTGGGCGTATCATAGGAGTCATACGGAAAAAAATAGAATGAAACAACAAAGCATCTCTTTTATATAAATCTAGAATATTCTTATTGCTAATTTTTCTTTTCAAACGAAGAACTAAAGAGACTTCAAATTTTCATTAGATATTGAAAAAAAAAAAAAAAAAAAACCCTCAAGAGGTGAAAATATTGACGTTTATGTGCTCCTATGCTATTAACTTTATCGAGTAGGATATGAAAATTTTTGGCTATTTTTCAACTTTGGAAAATACACAGAGAGTAATGACCGACGAAAAGAAAAAGTTCTCTTCATAAATAATTCGATTTTTTACCCGACGATGGCCACTGAAGAATAATTATTTCCGATGAAGTTACCCACGATTTATAAACATTCAGCGGATATTTTTTGGCGTCGATGTCAAAGAGAATTATTTGAGTATAATATTTTAACCCTTAATACGTGTAAGCATAGGCATATTTTGGCCAGCAAATCTAGGTTTTCTAAAATAATCGACATTTGTTGCAGGTTTAGCTAAAAATTACTATTTATTAACTAGGAAATATATGTCTTTCAACAGATTCTGGAAATAAAAATGTAATCAGTTTTAATATTTATTGACTTGAAATGTGTTTTGTTGCCTTGTTACTAACAGAACTGAAATCTAATAATCCATAAATTATTATGACTTTTTAGACTCTCATGTTTTTGATTAGAGGGAATATTCTATTGACCGTGGTATAAATTGTAACTGAAAAAAAAAAAAAACTGTTTTTTAAGGATAAGAATTCCACGTTTTATGGACGAATATTTTTCGAACAAAATAATACTTACACTAATTGCAGATTAGGATTACAATAACTGAAAAAAGAAAACTGAACCCACTATATAGGTAAATATAAATAGTTAATTAACTTGAGCTATTTTATTTATTTTATGAAAACAGTTACACAAAAAAAAAAAAATTCAAAATTAAATTTGGAACAGAAAAAAAATATTTCTATCAATAATCGCCAAACTTCCGCAGGAACTAACCTACTTTTAATATTAAAAGTTGATTATGAGATACTGCATGTCAAAACTATCAATCAAATAGAGAAATAATGTTTTGAACATGATTAGACTTGAGCCTATCACCAAACACTGAACGTTAAAAACCCATTCAGGTACCTATGAAGATGAAATTTTGAATGTAATAAAAATCATAGTGCTACAGTTACTAAATACTTCCGCGAGCTACTGATATTGTCCGTGAGAGCTACCAGTAGCTTGGTTGCTACGGTTTGGGATACATTATTTCATATCATTATACCCAGTAATTAATCTTGAACATGGATATCGGTGTCATAATAGTCGAAATAAAATTATAGAATATTGTGTCAAAACTAAATATTGTACCCTTCTTTTTCAAATAGAGATCAATTTCATACCTTCAGTGACAAAGAGATTTATTGAAAAAATACGTTTGTTTTGAACATAACCGAGAAGAAAATTTTTGTATCAAAAAGTTAAAGGTTAAAAAAATCCATTCGTTGAATTCTATGAATATTTATTATGTATATTATATTTTAAATAGATTATTTTTTCCGATGTATTTACCACATTAAAAGAACAAAAACTTCTTTGGTATCCCATGAACATCAGTTGAAAATTTTTCACTTTTTACGCTACAAAGTTTAATTCAAATAGCATAGGACTTCTGTTTCAGAAAATAATAATTTATTTTCCAATATTGATTAAAGGTACAATTTGTGTTTGAGGCATTTAAAAAAAAGATTTTACGTGCACACTATTATGAAAAAAATTAACACAGAAATCATATAATTATAAGGCATAGCATTAAAATATTACTACCTAAAAATCAATAAATCATTTTAAAATGAAAAATGTATGTAACCAGAGGTTTTTGAAAACCTAACATTTTATGAGAATAAATAGGGGAATAATAATGGGATGCATTGAGAATCACAAATAATGTAAAAATATAGTTAAACATATAAACAACATAACAGGGGTTCTCAGTCGTTACATTATTCCAAAGAATTGAGCATTAGTAACTGTTTCAAAACTTTGGTTTGACTAGTTTCTCTGATTTCGCCAGCTAAGAACATTTCATCTACAACTGTATACACCTGAAATATCATTCACAAAAATAACTTAAAAGTCACATTAAATATTCTAAGTATGCAAATATCATTTCATGAAACATGTTATTTAATACCTTATAGAAATTGAATACTAAATCTAGCTCGCAAACATTATGGAAATATTCATTCAGTACTTCGACGAAATTATGGATTGCTTCTAAGTAGCAGAGGTTATTGTCGTTAACATCGACGCAAATGCAGAAATATAATCCAGCATATCGACGGTAAATAATTTTAAAATTACGAAACTACAAACATGAAAAAGAAGACATATTTTCAATGCAATTTTCGTTGAGGTTTCCGGAAATAATGAATGTATCGAGATATCGATAAGTACCTCAACAAAATTCGTGTGTTTAGCATCGCGCACAGTTACTACAGCATGTACTTCTTCGATTAGTTTTTGTTTCTCATCGTCGTCAAAGTTCATGTACCATTTGGCTAATCTGGTTTTCCCAGCTCTGTTTTGGATTAATATAAATCTTATCTAGAAAGAAAGAAAAAGATCATATGTTCAGAATAGAGAAACTAGATTAAAAATAAGGCGAATGTGATGGAAACGAACAATAATTCATGAAGCTCCTCGAGTTGGAACGATTGAGATAAAGAACTACATATTCGAATATTCAAGAATAAATACTTCAACTTAATGAACGCTCATTCAAAAAAAAAAAGTACTTACCATAATGGTGGTATTAAAAACACTACCAAACCGGTAATAAAGAAAATTATTTATATTAGGTTGGACTCCCAGCAAGTAACAACTTCTGATCAATTGATTTTATTTAATAATTATATAATATGTCAGTAAAGTCGGTGAATATCTAAAAAATAAAGTGAAGTGGGAGCGAGAGAGACGCTTTAGTTAGATAAGTTGACTGAAGTTGACGCACTCTGATAAGAAAATGGTATTTCAATTTTCAAGACAAGCGGCTCCATTGAGTTAGGGCCCTATGAACACAAGTACGACAATACGCCATTTTGTATCGACAAATTAAATCACATAATACTTTCAGAATTTCAGCTATATCTCAAGAACCAATGGTACAATTTCAGTAAAATTTTCACAGAATCTTTAGCAAACATATGTTAATGTTTCAATAAAATTTCAGCTATCTAAAAGTAATTATTTTCTTGCAATTGCATTGGGTAACTTTGCATAGTTTATTCCCATAAAATTGTTTAAGATAAGAGGCTTGTTTCATACAAGAGGTTGTGGAAGAACCTTGGGGTATATTTGTCCGGCACCAGGCATGGGCATTGACATATTGTTAGTCGAGAATTCGTGATTAAATACTAAATTTTTTATTTTTTTTTATACAAGCCAGTAAGTCAGTACCTAACATACCTGGAAGAATGAAAAATTAAAAAAACTAAATGGAATTACAAATAAAAGATAGAAAAATTCCATAAAACTTGAACAATCAAAGGGAATTCAAATGTCATACCTCAAGCATTTGAAGCAGGCATTTGTGTTGGGATACGATTCCCTCACTACCTCACAAACACAGAACATCACATTGACTAACACTGTATGTAACATACTATTACATTTATTCGTTTTACATGTGGCTACACTGATCGCCAACATAATATTTTTTCCGCCACTGCTTGACGGAGAATGTTCTCCGTTCGTCAGTCGTTGTACTAACGTCATCAATAAACATTTTCAAGATGGAAGTCCGTGTTTATCTTTTCTTTGCAAAGTGATCAGACCTCACCTCAATAATTTGTCCACAGAGCCACGGCTACAGTTGGCAGAACATGAGATATAAGTACACTATGCACATATTGCTACCATGTATTTAAATGAGACAAAATAAATATGTCAATGGGCAAACGTGGCTCTAGAGAAATACACCCAAAGATACTTTTGTGATCCTCTCGTTATTTTTTTGGCCCTTAAATTAGTTGGGTGAAAGTAGATTTCTAGTGAAATGATAAAAAAGTCTATAAAAATAATAAAACAATTGAAACTATTCAAATTTTTAGAATTTAACATAAATATCAATGAATGCACTTATGAGCTGTAGGATACAAAATATTGTATTGCCAGACTCGTATCTGTAGAGCTTTAACTGAGTCAAAGAAGATATTTTTGTTTGTGTTATTAAAGGTTATATAGGTGTTTTTAGAGTGGTGCAACAATTTTTCAAATTTCTCTGTGGCTCTGTGCTAATGACCTGACTATCATCCCTGTAACTCTCAGAGTTTTAAATATAACAGAAGACATGTGTGAAACAAAAAATAGCACCACTTTTACCAATAAAATATCCTCTATTGCTAAGGTACCAACAATTTTTAATCTCATTTTTATCTAAGAAATTCAAGTTGATTGTTATTTCTAAGTTGATAATTACATTTATTCATTCATTTGATTAAATTATTTGAGAAAATAAATTCCGATTATTGTCTATAAGTCCAAATGAGGGGCAAGGAAATTCAAAGTTGGTACCAAAGGAGTAGGGACAAATAGCTTCAAAAGCAGTGCTGTTTTTTGTTGCAGTGTTTAGATGAACATGAGTCTTCTATTATATATTAGATACCAGCTGTGTTTTACTTGTCAAAAATAATGACACCAGGGTAAAGGAATTCATTAGCATGTATGTGTATGAGGGTGATAAGAGATAAGTCACCACCTTGTGTTATTCAATTTTTCAAGCATTTTTCATTGTTTATTATTACTATATATACAATAACATAAAACAGCAATTCATCTCTTATTACCCACATGCACATACCTGCTAGTAAAGAGCATTAACTGAGGTGACAATGAGGGAAACTGTTCAGCTACTGTTGATTCGATTATATTTTTCAATTGGTACCCTCATCTTTCAAAAACCAAATAGCCTCTTCTGGTGTCAACCTGGTGTCGACACCTCATAGCAAATAAAACAAACATATTCTGTGTTGTAACAGTGTTGGGCACGATAATTCCCAATTTCCATTCCCAGGAATTATATATTTTGTTTCCAGCTCAAAATTTCTCAGGAATTCCCAGTTTCATCTTTTTTAACATATTTGTGCATAAATGAAGGCCTTATTCTAGTACATGCAGCATATTCGAAGACTGGTTAAAATTTTATAAAAATTGCCTACTTAATATAAATATCAAGGCACAAAATGCATTGCATCGGTATCCAAATGTTCCCTTTTTTAATGCATTGGTGCCCTAATGTCTCTTTTACAAGGTATCAGTGCTAAAATACTAATAATCATTGCTCAAATGCAGAGTGGGAAAGATTTTATGTTTTCTAATTTACTGGAGTTCTACTGCCAGGAAATCAACAGGGGTAGCTAAAATATGAAGTATGAGGGTGTTACCAAGAATTCCTAATGGGATTCCAGTTTCTCAAAAATTAGTGGAAATTCCCAGCCAAAAATGCTTTTCTCGGAAATCGCCCAATGGCCAACACTGCTTGATTAATTCTTACATTAAAAAAAAAAAAATAATAATAATAAACTATTTCTCAGCAAGCTTTGGAAGAGAAAATGGATTTTCTTTGTTTAAAAATCACTTATATTACTAACATTCTTAGAATAAATTAATATATAAAATATTTGTATATTTTTCAAAAAATTACCGATATCTCAAAAATACGAATATTATACTGATTAAGTATCGTATTATCAAAATATTTCATGAATATGTCAAAAATTATTATTTTTTTATAAAATGAAAAATTATTCAAAGTTCTAATAAGCACAATTTTAGGAAATAATTGGATGGTTTTTTTTCCTGCAGTGACGAGAATTGTGGATAGTATAAAAAAAACACACAAAAAAAAACATATTTGAAAAAAATATCCGTCATTGCAAAACGAAGTATAGTGCAGTTGTCTACGTTCTGGTTACGAAAATATTAGCGGAGATTTTAGAGTCCGTACAGAGGGTGATGGGGATCGTCGAAAATTGACTTTTTTCTAAGATCATGTTGGTTTTAGGTTAAAACGAGTGGTTTTCTCGATGAAGGACTATTATCAGAAGGGTAAAAGAGGGAAAATCTGACTGAATAGATAATAAGTTGGGAATAAATTGACCAATCAAAACGAAAATTGGTACATTTGATCCTTGTATAAGAGGTATTGTTCGGACCAAATTTCGTGACTATTAAATGAGAATTGCAACTTTTATTGAGGTAATATGAAAAATTAGCACCTTCAACAGCCCCAGGGAATGAACTACAATACCAATAGGAACCAAATTTCGAATCATGTTGGATATACTTCAAATCCATACTTGTACCAAATTTTGTGACTATAGCTTGAAAATTACTTCTTTTAGACCCATTAATGGGCCAAAACTGCAACAAAATTGTTTCTATCAGAGGTACCGTAAAGCCTACCCGCACCAAAATTTGTAGGTACTGTCGCTAGTAGCTACAAAATTAGCCTAGTGTGAATCAGGCTATAGTTTTACAAGAATCTAACTAGAATCTCACATGGCAAACTGCCAAGTTTAAGTTAATTTTAAATGGTTCAAACAGTCAGTGAATTCAATTTTTAACGGAATAGTACCCCGAGTAGCTGGCTAGTAGCATAAAAACTAGCCAAGTGTAAACTAGGCTTTATAGTACTAGGAGAGGTATTGTGGAAATTTATAGACCGGGGGTAGGTTCAGAAGAATGCGTTAATTGTTTTACTAAGTGTGGGGCAACAGATCAATTGGGATGATTTAGATTGCAATTAACAGATCCTGGAAATATTGCGATCTACATCCTGATCTACAGATTAATCTACAACAGTAATCTAGATTGCAATCTAATTTGTTAGGTCATTTCCTATTTTTTTTATAAGTTCCTAATTTCCTCCCCCTGACCTCTATCTACCCCAAAAAACAACTCTTGGAAGCTGGTGGAGGTACAAAAAATGCAAAATAAATTATAAAATAATTTTTATATTGACTTTTCAGTTCAGGCATTCACACAAAATTTAATAATAAATAACTTAATAATATAATAAGCGATCTGATTTGAAGATCTAAATTATTTAAAAAATGTTCATCTAGATCCCAAAATTAGATCAAATTTTTGAAGTGAAATTGCGATCTTTTGATCTATTAATCTATTGATCCAGTTTTGAAAGATCTCTGTTCCTCATTGGTTTTAACACCATAATTTGGTGCCAAGTAGGTTGTCAACTTCCAAGCAGTCTTTGCTACGAGCATTCAGAGAGAATTGAATTTGCAGCCAGGCGATAGTACCTACTTGAACTCGATAAGATGAAACGTTCGTTTCAAATAATATTTACTCGTTTTATAACTTTCAAGTGCTCCGAGAATTCTTACTTTATTCTCTGATTTTTCTTGTTGACCTGTACTCTTATCTGTACAATTACGGATCAAATCCATTCCATCAGTGAAGCTATATTTTCTGGTTATTCCTGATGAAAACTATCATGATACAGTTCCACCTTGTTATTTTGTATTACATAGGCGATAGGCTAGTAATTATAAATTTAGATACAGATGCCTATAACACCTAACCATGCAACTGGTGCTACGCTCTACCTGCACAATGCTGAGATACTTGAACTATTGGCTTTCTTTTGTTGGAAACTCTTCACAAAGGAATTTCAGTAACTACCCACATATGATTAAGAACTACCAGCTGTGTTGGCGGCGGAGAAGTATTTCTGTAATCTGGTCAAGGGACGTGTGTAATTCAATATCCATATTGATTTTTGGGTGGATTATCCTAAGGGTACACCAGTACCGCTATTTTCGTTTTTATTTTGGCTATAAAATGTTTGATTTTGGACCGATAACTACGAAATTAGTAACAAATATTCGCTATAATTTGTTGTAACATGCTATTAATTTTCGTACGGATTAACCTGAAGGTACCTAGCAACCTTCAATCATTTAGTACTGGATACCCAGGTAATCATACAAATCTGGGCAAACAATATTCATCTAAAGCCTTAAAATGGACACGAGTTTCACTCGATTTCACTGGGTTTACAGTAACGTATTTACATAGGTATCTTTAAATTCACAAGATCGGAAGACTGAAAACAGACGAAAAAAGACCTACCGCGCATGTTCAGAAAACTGAAGTCCATATTAATTCTTTAGAATGATGGCACCTTTCGTTAACATTGGTGAGATAGGGCTACTGAGTATCCAGTAATAAATGATCGAAGCTAGCAACGCCCATTTTTGTTTAAAATCTACTTTTTTTTTAACGAGGTTGTTGCTGTGTTAGAGGTTATTTTATTTTATTTCATTAACCGAATATCAAGGCTGCTATGATATAATTAGGGAGACAGAATTAAATTTTTATCAGTTATTTATTTATTTTTTTTATATTTTTTTGCAAGACTGTAATTATTTTTTCTAATACCTTGGTACCGATTAAAAAGGGTGCGGAGAGTGGACAAGAAAGAAACTGAATTTTAATGGAATTTCAACCAACAAAAATTATAGGTAGGTAGGTACCTTACCTATGTAGTCTGCGTGACTTCCCACCATTTTGAAAAATACGTTCACCCCTGAAATGGGAACTCGTTCACTAAAATTGCTGGATGAGGTCGTTTAAAGAAGTAAAATAGGCTTATGTGAGTATAAATTAGTTTTTTTTTTTTTTTATTGAAATTTTTAAATTTTTAGCTTTAAAAAAAAAAATTTCGTGGTTGATTTACGGTCATGTGCACTGATGAATATTACTTTTTCATTGTAGCAAACTTTATTTGAATGCGGCGAGAGCTGTGATCAAAGTTAACCTTTTGAAGAGTTACTCACGGTTACATTTAAGCTATATTCCTCACCGTAATTAGTGGATTCATTTTAAGGCCCCAACTTCAGTTTTCTCTGTAAAGTTTGTAGGAATCAAAACAGTTACGCCCTCCACCATTGAAGATGCTCATTTCAAAATATCCCTGTCACCCCCCTATGTTTTAATGATACACAATGTTTATCCAAAATTTTATTGGAACTTACACTTGGTCCTTTTGTTGAAGGGGGCTCCAGCAAACCAATCCCACCCTCTTCTAATTACAAATTTTGTTTTGTTATTTGGGAATAGGAGGAACTTACCAAAGTGATTAAAAATTTAATTCGATTTCAAATATCAAAATTGGATCTTGAAAGAAGTGAAAAGTAAGAGGGTTTCATGACCTGAATGATTTCAAAACTGATAAATATAGGTACCTATATTTTTAAATCACTTGAAAAAAATAATCGAGTACATTTACCGAAACATTTTATTCGATTGATTTAATTAAAATATTTGTGTAGAAAAAAATAAATAATTAAATAAATAATTCTTTTTTTTTTTTTTTATAACTTAGCATTCTTTTCCCTCCCAAAGCAGAATTTTGTGGAATTTATTGAAAATTTTCTTTTCAATCATCCTCTTTTCTTTATTTTTCTTTTTTTTTTCCATTTTTTAAGAAGAAAATGATCAAATAATTCGACGTGTTTTACAAGAAAAATTCGATTTTTCAAGTTATTATTTTTCGTAATTGTGTTTCGCATTTTCAATTTCATTTCGACCTTCTTGTTCGATGCAGTAGAATTTATTGGTTTTAATAAGTTTTTTTTTGCGTTCCTTTTCAATTTCTTTTCTTTAAAAGTTATTTTGTCCGATTCACAATATTACTACGACTTTATCGAAAATTTACAACGACAAATAAGGTGGTTTAATCGAATTTTCTTCGACAATTTTCGTTCTCCTTTTCTTATTTTTGTGCCCGTATAATAAAATAATAAATAATATAACTTAGTTGAAGAAAAAGAATACAGTCGTCATCATTTTATATAAAAAAAGAAAAAATACCATTTTTTTTTTTTTTAACTTATCAAAATATAAGTGGAAAAAAAAGGAAAGAAAAAAATCAAATTAATTTAACTTTTCTGGGTAGGTATAAAAATATTTTTATGATGTCTAGGCTTTACGAGTTTTTGATGAAAAAATTAAATAAAAAAAAACAAAATTCGTAATTTAGATAGTTTTTATACACCAATACCATAATTACATTAGCCATGAAATTGGCTTACCAAGTGTTTAGAACTGGATTGTAGACATGTGCCTTGTTTTCCTGACCTTGTTTGAAACTCTGTTTTTCTAATGTAACTTTGATCTCTGGATCTGTCCCAGTTATCCAGTGCTACTTAAATTATCTGGATAGTTCGAAGCTCTTTTCCAACGAGATATCCATGAAAAAAAGAAAAAAAAAGAAGCCAAATAGGTAACCGGATATCAGAATTTCATATAGGCGTAAGTTACAAAAATCTGAATATCAGAATTTGAAAAATCAAGACTATGACGCATCTAGCCTTCATAAATTAAAATTAAAAAATTAAATTAAATTAAAATTAAAGTCTCCTCCCTAATTAATACGCTTGGTTATGCAACCGGTATTACCTAGGCGATTTATTTATTTATTTTTTCTCTTGATCAACCCCTCGCCCTACAGCTTTGGGTATGTGTATTTCAATAAATCTACATTCGCACTATTTAATAACCGGTTTTTCTTTCCCCTTATCTGTTTTTTCCAACATGCAGCTTTCTTTTTCTCACTTTGAATGTTAACTTTTTTTGCTGCTCATCACACACCCTTTTTTCTTGTCAACTGGACAGGAACACACGTTTTATTATCTTGTTTTTATATGTTCATGCAATAATGTGTTTTCTTAATAATACACTGGGTAATTTTATAATTATGGCTGTCTGAATTTCTTCAGTGGCAATGGCTACCAGTAGTGTTTTACCTAGGCACGGATGAGAATTAATTTTCTCAACATGTAAGTGAATTAATCCAAGGTCTTTTAATTATAATCAGCATGGTTGAAATTTGAGTGCAACGAATTCCTAGCAGGCTATGTGGGTTGGGTGGTGCTGATTCTGTGGGCACAATCCAGTGTAAATGGTTAATACGTAGGTTCCTTGGGGCGTGGTTCATTGGGTCAACAAGAATGTGGTTGGGATGGAAAGGGGATCTCCAAATTAGCTCCACTTGGCATACAACAACTATTCAGATACTTATCCAAAATACCTACTGAATTTAAGATGACTCAATATCCACAACAGCTACAAATAACTGATTATATCCAAATATCGGGATTATTTAGGTAAATTTTTGAGTGTTTATTGTGATCTAATTTTTTTCACAATGGTACTGAAATAGGTAGATATGTAATATTGTAAACTATGCATCCCCATAGTCTTAACCATTTAAATTTCATAATAATTAACGTTCTTTAGTTGCTTTTATTGAGGTATTTATCTGCTCAGTAAACCTACGTTGTTAAGTTTATTGTCCACTTTTGTTGTACCCTGTAAGTTACATTGAAGGGGGAAACACTATTTTGTGGCTAAAAGTTTGGTAAGATTATTGTCTTCCAACGTCAAACTTTATTTGTGGCCAATAGTTTCATTGTTGTTATTTGTTTCGCAAGATACAGAAAGTGTATGTGATAGAAAGAAAGAAAGAAAAAGGGTGAAAGAATAAAAAATATTAGATCAATATTGATTGATGCGTTCCTTTCAGCATGGAACTATTTTTCTTCGTTTTTTTTTACGTTTTTTTTTTTCATTCATTTTCTTTCCATCGCTTGAGTGCAATTTCGCACCTTTCACGAAAATCGAATTTTACCTAAAAATATGAGCCCAAAACGCTCATACCACTCACAACCAGTGAAAAAAAAATTGTATGTTTCCTTCCTTAGTTTTTAGATAATACGAAATACGTTCGTGTAACTCAATTCGAGTAGGAAGAGTGAAAAAAAGAATGAGAAATAAAAAAAAAACATACCGAAGTATTATCAATTTGAACGACACAAAACCAATATACCAGTTCGAAATATCATACGTAAAGCAATTCGAATACCTTGAAACAAGAATGTTATGTATGAAAAAAAAAAAACTCCCCCTACTCCAAATAACAACAACTTTGCGGACTTTCGAAGTCAGAGTTGAGGGAAAAAAAGGAGTAAATTCCAAAAGATTTGATTCCGTTCTTAAAAATGGCACAAGAAACCGTAAAAATGTTTTGTTCGTGCTTCTAAATATAATCCACAATAATGAAAAAATAAAAAAAAAGAGGAAAGAAAAAAAAGATAAAGAAAAGAAATAAAAACCTTAGAAATCGAAATTTCTTAAACGCAGGTTAATAGCATTCAGTAAGAATAACACCAGTCACTGTCGATGAATAATAAATTTTGGTCTTGACAGTGCAAAAACGAATTTTGGAGAGATATGTGGAAGTTCAGCTGAGATCAAAAGATCTGTTTATGTACCATTGACAATAATTGTGCAAGTTAAAAATTTAAAAGAACGGTGTGACGAGTGGAGGGAGAAGAGAGTTTTTAATTTTTTCACCCATAAGAAAATGCAACGAAAAAAAACTTTTAGCAAAGCGCTTACGGTTTAGTAAAAATAAGTTAATTTTTCAATTTTCCTCCTTATTTTTCTCTTCCCTCTTTTATTTTTTTCATTTTTTGTTTTGTCATACTTACATCATAACTTTAATTGAAGGTAGGTTTTGATGAGCACTATAAAAGAAAAAACTTATTGTAGGCTTACATATTGGTATGATTTTGAAGTGGGAGGAAACTAAGTTGAAGTAGGTACTTCATATTTAAAGAAATTGAATTTCAACCAAATTTTGTTAAGTATTGCCTCGTTATCTTTGATGAAGGGGCAGTGAAGGTGCACATTATGTTTTTAAAAGCAAGTAATAAGTAAGAAAGTTTGATATTTAAGTGACGTTGATGATTTGACTACCGGTAAAACACATTTGATCATTGTTAACTTCCTACTTTCACCTATTGTAGAAACATAAATTTGCAAGATAGATGAGGAAATTTAAGTGATTTATTGTCGAAAATAATGAACAAGTTATAATAACTTGTACTATTTGAGGTACCTAACAAGTTTTTCGGGAGTGGACCCTTGAAAATTGGATTCTTGCAGACAAGTAGCCAAAGGGAAAGGGGCAACTTCCCTCAACGGCGCTCTTTGACCTTGGAAAAATTTTTAATTTTTTTTTCTGAATTTAAAAAAAAAGAAAGAAGCTTATTAACGATGTTTTTTAATTATTACAAACAAGAAAAATTGAAAATTAGGGTTGTATTAATAGGCCAAGTTGAAATTTGTAATAAATTTTATTTTATACAGAAAAAAGAGTTTTCGTTGCTGTTTTTCTCTTTAGCCCCCTAAAAAAGATTGTTGTAACGAATATATTCATCTAGAAATATCTAGACGAACATGTTATTCTTACACATTAAATTAATTTTACTTTTCAACTAAAATCATTTCATTTTCTTTACTCTTTTTCTTCTATAACAGAAAAAACTAATGGTACTGTATGGTAAATATTCATTGTATATTAATATACGAATATTTGACCTAATTAAAAACGTACAAAGATCTTCCCTTTGTGAAAAAACCTCACACGTATCAATTCTTCCTCTGAAAAATAAATGACGAACAATTTTTTCTTGAATATAAGTTCCAATCACAAAACACTTTGTTTGAAACACTTATTAATGTTTTAAACAATATAAAGTAAATTATTAACACTGAATCTGAATTTATTTAACTAATTCTCATCAAAATAAGGTTAAGGTCCACAATAGTTGGTGAATACCAATAATTCTTTATAATTTATTAAAAAGTATTTCACTTTATTGACCCAAGTTACTTGTTTGTAAAAACTTCACACAGAAAATAATTAGTAAAAGTGTAAATGCCAAAAAGAGGTAAAATAATACCAAATGATCAATCTTTTCTTGCATTATAAACGTATCTTTTAATACAACTAATACAATCCATAAAAAAAATTTTGCCCCACTGATCTGTAGTTTGCCCCCTTGGGATTTCACTCTGGCTACGAGCTTGAATTCATGTGTAGGTGAAAGTTTTTTGATGTAGGTATGTACTCATTACAACCTATCTAGGGATACCTTATGTTTTTTATTTTTATGTAGTTTTCCGAAAAAAATATACACATTAAAATCCATCTGGTATTAAGATTTAAGGTTGGGAGTAGGTTTTTTTTTTTTTATCTTATAATTCCAGGAAACTTTTAGCAGTATTAGTTGAAATTTTTTATATATATAAACACATTTTAATTTAACTTGGTACAGGTCGAAATTTTTATCCGATGGTCATGAAATTTGGTACACATGTTCGGATCTAGAGAAGAATGAACTATATTGTTTTTTGTTTAAATCAGTCGGCACATCTTATTGTTGTATTTTTGGAACTTAAATGGTTCTAAAATGCATAATTTTTAAGGAATAGTCACGAAACTTGTTACAGCCATTGAATATTGTATTACGTTATATCATTCTACAAAATTTGGTTTTAATCATCTTAATAATTCATGCATAGATGTGATTCGAAAAAAATCTTTGTTGTTAAGAAGAGTGGATAGTTCTAGATGAAACAAAAAAGCTGTTTCGAGATCAGGTTTCATATTATTTTATTTGTTACGCAATCATTTAATAAGTTGAGAATGAATATTAAGTTAGAGGACATTATGAAACAAAAACATTTCCACCAATCAGGTTGATGGAAAAAATAGTATATTGTGCGACAAAGGTTAATGTGAGCTAATTTTTACAGAGTGTGAAGAGTTTGCAGATAATTGAATGCTGCAAATGTCACAAATTTAAAATACCCGCTAGCACTTGTCGGACATCCTCTGTTTATATAGTCCTGAACCAATAAAGAATGATGATTTCTGGTTAGATATTGTGGTACTAAATAAGCAACCATAGTATACCTTTTGACATACTTTGCTTTGTGTTTATGTGTGCTATCCTTGTGAATTTAAGGGATATCTTTATCAGATTTATTCTTACTCTTCTCAACCAACCTAAAAACACCATTCAGCTATAGAAACTGAAAAACAATGTTTCTTAGCCAAGAATAAATTTATTATGAATCTTCGGTCTGTGAACACCTTCACATTTTTCAATTTTATTTAGACTCTTCAAGTTTTTTTTTTTCTTTTTCTAAATCAGATTCTCCTTAATTACACTTGAAATTCTTTCAAAAGAGATTTATATCAATAAAGTTGGTTCATTATTTTTTGAGAAAAAAGGAGTACAAGAAAACTGCTTGCCTATTAAATATACAGATACAAATAGGGAAAGTAGTTTCAAGTAATTTTTTTCTCTTTCTAGCATCAACTTTCCCAGATTTTTAGCTTAAATAGGGGCTGAGAAATTATTGAGTGAAATAAGATAGGTTTCTGGATTCCAGAACACAGCAAATTTTCTGTTAATTAGCGTTTTTTTCATTTGTTTATTTTCAAGTAGCTAAAGAATATTAAAAAATTGTATGAAAAATAAATTGAAATAACAATTTTCTCCTCTTTCCAGAAATACAATTTCCAGAAGTACGCTTTGTGTACGGTTAGGCACTTAAACCGGCTGGCTACCGGTACTGAGAAATAATTTGGTCACCCCGCACGTAAACCACTGTCTCCCTCAAAGGTTCCATGAACCCCATGTAGGTAGCACCTACCTACACCAAACAAGCCACAGTGATGACCTTGATGTTGCTACAGTGGTTCAGACATGAAAATGCTCGACAAGCGAGAAATAGCTCTGCTGATAAGTACAGTTTGGACGCGACTTTTTCATTGGCTAGAAATAGCTGAAGTGACTTAGGTGACTATTAGTCTCGACAGTGAGTGGGAAATTTACCCCCCTGTATCAAATAAACGTTGCCCATAACTGGACGGGTCAACAAAATCTCGGTAGAACACACATATATTAAAAATCTGCTAGATAGGAAATAGTCCTACAATAATTTCTGCTACAAATTCGGTTAAGCTGGATTTCCAAAAATTGAGAAATGGAAAAATAATATGAAAAATAATGCTGAAAAATGACGAAACTAAAATGCCTGGAACTTCAAATGAAAATTCAGAGGAAAAAGAAAGTAGGTTACTGGCTGAAAAACAAGCTCAGATAGAAAAAGAGCTGTCTGATCAATACATGAAAGAGATTGTAGCCAAGGCAATATCATAATACGACAAAAAGAAAGTCGAAGAAAATGCCAAAAACACACTCAAAAAACGGATCCAACTACCAGAGTTTCTCCCAAAGGACGTAGAAACTTGGTTTATTCAACTGACTGGCTGTTTCCGACTCGAGGAAATTCCTCGAGAGCATAGATACAGGCAATTATGTGGAAGCATGCCTGCACAAATCATAAAAGCTTGTCTTGACATCATGGAATGTCCTGAGGAAGCAGAAGATTCGTACAGTTGGTTCCAAAACAAAATAAGAACTGCATTTGGCATAACCGCTCGAGAGGAAATTTGAGAACTGATGAGAGGCATGTCCATCAGAGATGACAAGCCCACAGTATTCATGGCTAAACTTATGAAAAAAGGGGATAACCATGTATCACTCTTGGTAATAGCGGACTGATTTTGCCATCTCAGTGGAAAAATTTGAAATAGCGGAACTTAGAGCCAAAATTGCTGCTTTGAAAATGGAAAATAAAAATAGCACCAACAGCAGCAATAGAAATCGTAACAGCTGTTCTAAACACCGAAATTGGCAAGAACGAGACTCTAGATCTCGTGACCGCAGAAATAATAGCAGAAAAAACAGTCCTGGCAGAACACCACCAAGGTCTAAATCTAGACCCAAATATAAAAATCCAAATTGGCGTGAAGACTATTGCTTCCACCATAATAAATAGGGAGAAAAAGCCAGGATTTGCAAAATAATCTGCCGATTCTATGCCAAAAGGATGATCAAAGACGAGCAAAAGAAAAAAGAATTGCTCTCTGAATTGGACAAGGTTAGAGACAATCAAAAATCTCCCAATACGTCAAACTAGAGAGAGGTGTTGTATCAGCAGCAACCAACCCCTCAGATAACTACTCTTGCCACCTGTTCATACAGGACAGGTGAAAAAGGAGAGAATTTCTTGCTGACTCAGGCGCAGATATAAGCTTACTGCCAGCCAAAATTAAGCATAAGAAAAATACTCCGAAATCCCAATTAAATGCAGTAGATAACCATAGTTTCTCTGCATATGGAATTAAAAAATGCAAAGTAAATATAGGTTTTAACAAACCAATGAAATGGACTTTCACCATAGCTGATGTCAAATACCCTATATTAGGAGCAGAATTTTTAGCCTATTATGGACTATTGATTGATCTTAAAAATAAAAAATTAATAGATTCCACAACTGGTGAACATATAAAAGGAAAAACTAAAAATTATCAAATAATTAATATAATTAATGCGTGCACGCAATCAAATGATAAATTTGTCAATATATTGACAGATTTTCCTGGTATCACCGAACCAACTTTTAATCCAAATCCTACATATAAACATGACACAGTTCATATAATAGAAACTGTAGGACAACCATGTGTAGCAAAAGCAAGACGCTTAGCTCCAGATAGATTAAAAGTGGCTAAGGATGCATTCGATAGAATGGTAAAAGAAGGAGTTTTTAGACCCTCAAATAGCTCATGGAGCTCACCCATTCATATCATCCCGAAGCCAGGTGGAAAATGGTGAGTAGTAGGTGACTACAGACGCCTAAATGCTCAAACAAAACCAGATAGATATCCAGTTCCTAATACCATGGATTTTAATATAAACATGAAAGGAAAAGATCTATTTACCAAAATTGATATTAATTGGGCTTTCCACCAGATACCTATGGCTAAAAACCATATTGTGAAAACGGCACTAATAACTCCATTCGGCCTCTTCGAATATCTTCGAATGCCATTTGGATTAAGAAATTCTGCACAGACATTCCAGCGATTTATAAATGGTGTATTGAGAGACATACCATATGCCTATGCATACATAGATGATATCTGCATATGCTCCAGTGGAGGCATTGAAGTGCACGAGAAGAAAGTGAGAACCGTATTACAGCGTCTGCATGCTGCTGGTTTAACTATCAATCCCGGTAAATGCGAATATGCAAAACCAAATATTGATTTTCTCGGGTACAACATTACTTCTGCTGGAATTTCCCTTTAAAAAGTCAGGGTGGAGCTAATAATAAAATTCCCTAAACCAAAAACAGTCGCTGAATTAAGACGATTTTTAGGGATGACAAATTTCTATCGACGTTGCATAAAAAACGCAGCGGCCGAACAAGGCAAATTATTCGATTTGATTAAAACAAATAAAAAACGCGACAAAACTCCTGTCATATGGACAGATGAGGTCAATTTAGCATTTGACAATGTCAAAAATATGCTGGCCAACGCGACATTATTAGCTCATCCAGATGACAGTCTGCCATTATGCATAGCAACAGACACGTCAGACTTTGCAATTGGTGCAACATTGTACCACATTGATAATGATCAAAACCAGCCTTTAGCATTTTTCTCGAGGAAACTATCTAAGGCTGAGAAAAATTCTAGTACGTACAACAGGGAGCTATTAGCGATAAATACTGCGATCAGGCACTTTAGGCATAATGTAGAAGGTAGAACTTTTACTGTGTATACAGACCACCTACCTATCACACATGCATTCCAGCAGAGAGCAGAACATGCATCGCCAAGGCAAATGAGACACTTAAAATTTATAGGCCAATTTACAACAGACATCAGATATATAATAGGGGTATTAAATACACCCGCTGATGCTCTGAGCCGAATAGAATCTGTCTCAGTGCCATCTCAGTTGCTTTACGCTGAAATAGGCATAGAACAGCTAGGGGATGAAGAATTATTAAAATTGATATCTTCAGACAAATCAAGTCTACAACTGAGACAAAAAAGACTCCCTGGCACAAAAATCATGTTAACATGTGATGTGTCCCAAGGTCAAGAACGACCCTATATTCCACAAAAATATAGGAAAATGGCGTTCGACAGTATTCATAACTTATCGCACACTGGACCTAGGAGTACAACTAAATTAATGACCTCGAGATTCATATGGCCCAATATAAAAAAAGATTGCAACAACTGGGCCCGTGCTTGTCTAAATTTCAAGAAATCTAAAATTGGCAGACACACAAAATCAAAACTTGGAAAGTTCAGACATACTGACAGATTCAAACACATTCACGTAGACTTAGTTGGTCCTTTACCACCTTCTTGTGGCTACAAGTATCTGCTGACCATTATAGATCGAGCTACTTGCTGGCCTGAAGCAATTCCACTCACTGAAATGTCAGCCCCAACAGTGGCTGCAGAAATATATTCAACGTGGATTGCTAGATATGGTGTGCCCCAAAGCATAACTACAGACCAAGGTCGACAATTTGAAAGCCAAATATTCAACGAGCTAGTAAAGACCTTGGGTGCTAAACACTGGTCCACCACCACTTACCACCCACAATCTAACAGGAAAGTGGAATGGTGGCATAGGGCTCTAAAAGCCTCAATCATGGCACACGACACTAAAAGATGGATTGATAGGCTACCAACCATCTTATTAGGCCTCCGATCAGCCTTGCAAACAGACACTGGACACTCAGCTGCCCAATTAGCACTTGGTGAGGAATTGCGCTTACAAGGGGACTTTTTCTACAAAACTAAAGAAATTAACCCCGAAACATTAGTACAAAATATAAAAGACGACGCAAGTCAATTTTTAAAACAAGCTGCAACTCATGTCAAACCTAAAACCTATGTCTCGAGACACCTGGCGACAACTACGCACGTGTTCTTACGAGAAGAAGAGATGAAAAAGGCTTTGCAGAAACCCTACACCTCAGTCCAACGTCCCCCCAACTTTTAGGGTATGACTGGACAGTCTTTTCGTACAAAAATACTAGGGCATACTAATTGTGCATTGCACGTTAAATGAATTACATCGTCTGTATGCACTCACACAGACGATGCGTTTCTGTGTTTACCGTGAGGCGGTTGACAGTATACGTGCTGCGGTCCGTATAAGGTACCGCCTCACCTTTGGACAATTGCCCCAGTTAGGAAGTACACTTTGTGTATGGTTAGGCACTTAAACCAACTGGCTACCAGTACTGAGAAATAATTCGGTCGCCCCGCACGTAAACCACTGTCTCCCTCAAAGGTTCCATGAACCCCGTGTAGGTAGCACCTACCTACACCAAACAACTTTCATTGTTTTTGTTTGTTTGTTGTCAAATAGCTAAAAATAATTATAAAATTATATGAAAATTGTGCAAATTTTATTGTATTTCAAGCATTACTAACGGTAGCTCTCTAATTTATTTTTTATTCATTCCAATTCTCAACATGTAATAACATCCAATTTCGAAAAGTATTTAGGAAATTTTCTAATAGCTGCTATCCTGATTATTTCGGCTACCATAAAGCAAACACATGAATTGGTTCATGATTCGTATAATGCCTTAATTTTGAACAAGAACTTAAAACAAAATACAATGGGATTATGAAATATGTAATATGAATTTCCAAGAATGTTTCATTATAATTATGGCAAACATATTGCTTTTAAATTCAGAGAATTCCAAGGGTGGCGTTTATTGGAAAATAAATTACATAATTTTCCAATTTCCAATACAGATGTCTGAAATTGGCAACCATGCATATTAACTTAATAGATAAAATATAACTTTCTTCTCTTCAAGTTATTAATTGTTCGTATATTAATCTATTCTTGTCAATGTTCCCTTTTTTGATATTTTTATTAAATATTTTTCATAGATTTATTCAGTAATTTAGGGTGTTGGTAATTAGGTAAGGGTTGTCTATTGACAACAAGTTTATTTTAAGTGGCGGTAACTAGCAAATTGACATTTTTTCTTCAAATTGTTATCAACATTTTTGTATTATATGAAAGATAAAGAGACAGAATTTATACCTCATAACTATACGTACAATAGGTACTTCAAAGTGACTACAATCCAATTTTCATCAAATTTAACCAATACAATTATGTGTGATGTAGAGATTTAAAAAAATTTGATGTTAAATGTGGAGGAAATTGAAAAATTACCTTAATTTTTTATTTAAAATAATAAAGGTATGAGAAAATTGTATTTTGAAATTGATCGTCTCCCTTGTTTTTTGATAATTACAACTTTAAGCGAATGAAATTTCAGTATTGAGATATGATTCGTGTTAGCAAATTAAAATTAATAAGTTTTTGAATTGTAAAAGTCCTTTTCTGAAAAAATAATGTCATATAGGACATGAAATTGTAAATTTTATTCATCATTCGGTAATTTGGTGGATCAACAGTCTCGTTTTATTGTGAAACATGACGTAAATTTTATTATCACGCATTAAGTTCTATTATAAGCTCAATTTTGATGAGCTAATTTGCTTTTTCTTGCTCTTAAAACTTGCTAAATATTGATAAAGTAAGTTTTTCACAATTGAGAATTTCCTTAGACAAAGAAGAATTACAATATCATTGGTTTTAATGATATTTACACCTATTTTATTCCACTGTACAAGTTGGTACCTACGTGAAAAAGAAATTGACCATTTTTAATTTCTTAAAATATTGAAGCACTTTTACCATAATAATTACTTATTCATAGTCGAATTAGTTTTTAATTACGTTCTTGTAAATTTTATACAATCACCACAGCAAGTGGATTAAATACGTGGGCTGGTTTTTTCAGTGGCTTAAAAAGAACGCAAGGGTAAAAAATCTTATATAATTTGTGAAGGAATTTTTGACGCAATTAATTTAGATCGTGTTCTCGCTTATATTTAAAGAATATAAGTGGGCACTGAGAATATAAGGCGAAACACTTTCACAAGATTAAAACTGTTTATTCTTATTATGTCGGCGAAAGGGCAAAGTGTACATATATACATACCTATGTATATATATATACAGTTTATTCTCATCCAAATTACCTTAAACCCATAATAGAAAAATACACAACTGAGCACCTCATTCGAAAAAACCGACCGTAATTAAAGTGAAACTTTTATATAGCACTGAAAAACAGGCTAAAATGATCGTTTAGGAAACTTCTTTAATGAGCCACAAAAATTTTTCACCTTTAATGCGATCGTTTCAAAAATAATCCACTTTACTACTAGGCCTACAGGGTGGCCTATACAATGGAAATAACATACCTTGCTGTAAAATGCTAAAAGCCAATAATTCTGCGGCAACCTGTTCTGAAAATATCCGTCAAAATATGCCATAAAATAATATTTTCTGTAGCCTACTAAAATGCGAGACTTAAATTACCATATAATTTTTATTCAGATTGTTTCTTCATTAAAACGCAGTTTGGACGAATGAAAAATCAATATTTGTAAAGTTAGTCTAAAAAAAAAGTAGGTACTCGATTGAATTTAGAATTTTGTGTTTCTTAGAAAGAAATATTCTTCTTAGGTGGTGAATAAATTGATGTCGACGCTGAAACAATGTTGAATGTAACATCTTTATAAATAAAACTACGAGGAAAAACTGTTCATCAACTTGAGAACTGTTATAATTAAATCGATACTTAAGTTAAATAAATCGAAAAAATTTCACTTTTAGAATAGGTACAATATTGATGTTGTTCATTTGTATGGAAACTGATTTATCTATGCATGTTCCATTTTCATTACGTAGTTGATGCAAAGAAAAAAAAAAAAAAAAAAAAAACTTTAGTGCAGCAGCCATTCCACTAGAAAATGTGGGTTTTCTATAGTCTGTTCAAAATAAGAAACACCATCCACTACCCTTAATACATTGACAGGCACGAGGTTCGGGTGGAAAAGAGAAAGGTTCTCACACTGAATGACATGACGCTATTTATGAATGCACCAACAAATGATTCCTGATTTACCTTTATCATTGTCAACTAATGTCTTGATTTGAACAGAGTATAAGACCAGCCGATTATGACCAACAATATTGGTCAAGAAAATAGATCATCCTATACTATAATATCAGAAATAATTGTATCTTATGTTTGTAAATTAAACCGTTCTGGATAGTTAGACTAACAATGTGACTGAAATTTACAGGATGGAGGTTTTTGGGTGCAAGAAAACAATCTAAATGGGTCTCAAGTTTGAGAAAATTTGTCGAATAGAAATATGAGCATCCAAAGCTGCATTTACACCAAACAAACAAACAAACAAGCGAACAACGAACGTTTTTTTTTTATTGTTTGGTATAAACGACCATAAAACAAACCAATAAGAATGAGCGAACAGCCATGAACATCCAATACCTAACCTTGTGAATATAGAAAAAGATTGAACGAACAGCGAATGTTCGTTTGGTGTAAACCCAGCTTTACACCTGTATTCTAGAATGATACTTAAGTAAAGATTTGCTAATTAAGTAATACTTTATCTGTGACTCACATGCATAGAGTACTTACATCTTCTTAATGCTGAGAAATGTTCTAGAATATGGGTGTTAATCTATCCATCAGTAGTAAGTGATAAAAGCTAATGAAGAAAAATTTGCCTGTAACAAGTGAGGGGCAACCTTTGACTATAATTTTAGTACTGGATCAGTAAAGTAACAATGATTTCTGGTTAGATGGCAAACACAGCGTACATTTTGATGAACTTTGTTCTGAATTTACGTACAATATCCTGTGAATTTAAGGGATGTTTTTATCAGATGTAATCTAAATTAGTGATTCAAGAAAAACTGAAAATATGCAGAAGGTACGCTAGGGTTGTCTACTTTTTCACTGGCACGTTTTGACATTAAAAAGTACATTGGTATTAAGGAACTTTATTGTGGGGACAATACTCGTATGAGGTAATAGGGGCTCGCACCCCTCAACGACAGTCACCGCCCTAAGGCTGGCAATAATTGTCTTTATGACGTTAAACAAATTTACACTGGTGCGTTTGTATGTTCGTACCTGTACGTACGTACAGGTAAGATACATTGCACGGGCTGAGATCAATTACCTGATAACGATCTCGGTGATGTCACGGCCCGGTACCAAACGCGCTGCGTCGTTTCTTATCACCTCAATGGAGGCAAGAAACGACGTAACGCATGACATAATTACGTACATGTATGTATGCATGTGTGTCTGTGTGCGTGTACCAAATCCTGTATATAAACTCTCAGAACCGGCTCAAAAATTGCCAGTGTTTGCCGAGGATTTGGCTCTCCCATACTTAACCGTATGAAGTGGCAGAACACGCAAAATACTGTTGAAGACCTTCTAGTGTGAATAACTCTCACGACAAGGTATTCCACATTTATATACTTATTTAGTATTATATAGTCAAAGGGGGCAGCAGATCAATTGAGACAATCTAGATTGCGATCTACAGATCCCATCAATGTTGCAGTCTATATCCTGATCTAAAAATCAATCTACCAAGGTGATCTAGATTGTGAACTAATTTACTAAACCGTTTCCTATTTTTGTTATTAGTTCCTAATTTTCTTCCCTTGTCTACTATCTACCCCAAAAAACAACTCTTGGAAGCTGGTAGAGGTGCAAAAATTGCAAAATAAATATAGAATAATTTTAATATTGACTTTTTAATTCAGGCATTCTCTCATAATTAGAAGTGCCTGGAATAAGAAAAAGAGGATGTTTTTTTAAATGTTTTTAGTTGAGTGACAGACAAAAAATTCTCAAAGAATAAAAAATATAAGATTTCTATCAGTTGAAGTTTTTTTTTTTTTTTTTTTAATATAATGAATAATTTGGCTAATCCATATAGAAAAATACAACATGAAAATAAAAAAAAAGATTACAAAAAAAATTTTTGGTACTATAAGGATTCATACACAGGTTTCAGGGGTGACCATCCAGGTCATTAACAAGAAGCCACGGAGAAGCTTGCAAATTCATCAATTTAAATATAACTACATACAACACCACCCGAAAAACACCTATTATAACCTTTGATAATGCAAATAAAAGTATCCTCTTTGATTGAACCTAGATGGTTCTCTCAAAATTTGGTAATAATTAATTTAATAATATTATAAACGATCTGATCTAATGATCTAAATTATTTTTAAAATGTTGATTTAAATTCCAAAATTAGATCATTTTTTTGAAGTGATCTAATGATCTAAGATCATGATTTATTGATATAATTTTGAAAGATCTGTGCCCCACACTGCCTGAAACGAACATTTATCTAGATCTGCAACCTACCCATCATCAAATTTTGTGATTAACACTAAACCCAACGGATACAAAATGTCTTCCATTGAATCTTGAATCATAATTGATAATTTAATTAACATCAGCTTGCATAACTGAATTTTATTAATTAATTTCGAAATTGGGTGGGTACTGAATTAAGAATATAGTTTTTCATTTTTTAGTATACGACTACCCATCCGAGAAAAGCTCAGTGAACCAGATATTATAATTATAATGACTGCGCTAAATTTCGCTGCTATTTATGGAAAATAACACATTTTAAAGCACAAAAGCAGAATTAAATCAAACGTACATACAATCAAAAATTCCTTCGGGCTAATCGTAAGTGGTTAGAATTTATTGATCATATTAAACTAATATTTCTCATAAATATCTTCGCTGTTGATCAAATATTACATATTATAGAGCTATTAAACCTCAAAATAGGTATAAAATGGACGTACCGAAAAAACCGTTCGGCTAATCCGTCTCAAAATTAATGGGTCTGGCCTTTGATGTACCGTAGCACAAATGTTCATATAAAATTTCGAGACTATCAAACAAAAATTGCGACCTGTACTGGGCTAAGAAGAAAATGGGACATACAAGTTGGTTGATACCCGGTGCATAAATTTGTTTCGGAGGAAAAGAGTAGGTAGAAGAAGACATTGACAAGCAAAAAAAAATTCATTAAATATATTTCAAAATTAATTTTAAAATTGATTATTTAATTGATTCTTAGAGAAGTATAAGATATTTTTTCTTCAATTTGGCAGAAGAGAAGAGCAAGAAAAAAGGGCAAATCATTATTTTTTGTGAAAATTTGGATCGGTACGTATAAAATAGTATGAAAAAAATTAAAAAGAGAGTAAAGTGCCTTCTTTGGAACAAACAAAAAAGTTTCTTTGTTGTTTTTGTTTTTTTTTTTGTCCAAAAAGTGAATAAATACTCTCAAAATGAGCACATCTGTGCACCCTGAGTATATACATCATTTACATAATATGAATTTGAGATTTTAGAGGTAAAAGTTTCCTTGGGTCATAAAACGAAAAACGTATCCATCTCCAACCTTCAGTTATTTCATGAGATCAAACATCATTAATATTCAAATTTTCATCAAAAACCTACATAAAAAGTAAAACTGATCTCATGATAGTACTGTGAGAATAATCAAAGGTAATAATTTTTCCTATGATAGTAGAAAGATATAAAATTATGTTTCCGAATGTTTTTACTTAGGTATTCACATTGCGGGGAATGTAAAGTACATTTGAAATAATGAATAAATTCGGGCTAATAATGGTGTAGATTTTTTCATAAATCACAAACAATCGCATTTTTCCTGAGAAAATTTTCACCTAAATACCCCTCTCTACAATACATTTGAGACTTTAAAAAAAAAATCAGCTGTAGGATGAGTTAAGCTTCTACTTTCAACATAGGTAACAGAGCTCCACGTTCGTAGAGAATAAAAACTTTCTCTAATGCTGTCGAAAGTTTTGTAGTAAGAACTTATGCGATACCTATCAAAGCCCTTTCAAATTATGAAGAAGGTAAACCATTATACGAAATTATTCTTCGTCTTTATAGCTGTTCCTTTTGAATATTGGTAGATAATTACTTATGACTTGTACAACCGAAGTCACAATAATATGGACTTAGGTTACATGAATTTGAATTAAAATCGTTTTTTTGATAGCTTTTAATAGAATTTTTCACAAGTCATCAAATGGATCTACACACTAATTCATTAATTCGGATCCTGAAATTATGTAGGCTATTGTGCGAAATTTTAATAACAAACACGTAGGTTCAGGTAATACAAATTTGGTTCAGATTCATCATCCAAAATTGAAGAAAGTGACACTCAGAGGGTAATTACGTTGAACGTAAGATAAAACAAATAATTTAAAAGTTAACATTGCTACATGATTGAATGAATTGAAGGAACCCTAAATTGAAGAACAAAAATCAAAATATTACCACATCTAGAAGTATAAACTTAAAAGCCACTAACTTTTTCTAATCTTTTTTTTTTTTCTAATTCTCCCTCCCAGTAAGTCGCAATCTGTTGATAAAATAATTAAATACTTCAATGTTTTTATTTTTTATTTCCTTTTTACTCTTTCGTGAAGTAAAAATGTTGAATTTAAAAATTTATGAACTACACCCTTAATGAAGTGTCGAGGAAATTCATTATGAATTGTATTGCTAGGTTATAAAATATGCCCCAAAGTTATTAAATGATTGTTTAGCAAATAGAATAACAGCAAGCCTACTTTACACGCATATTTTTTGTTTCATCTAGAATTGTCTGCTTATACCTGCAATAGTTGAAGATTTTTGATGAGTTAACATTTTAGTTCTGGGTCTATGGTAGGGACTAAATGAGAGTTACAATCGTCAAATTTACGGGTAAAACTTACAATTTTAATTCTTGTTTGTGTGTGTTACATGATGTGAAGGAGTTTGGTTGTGTGCATGCACGTTTCACACGCACACAACCACACTATTATGTTTACACATCAATCCTCCATGAGTATAGCCCCACTGGAACTCGCGCCTTTTTTTTTTTTTAAATTACTTTTACACTTGAACCATCGAGCCAATTGAAACCAAATTTTGCATAGTAATAGAATATAATATATTCAATGTCTGTGCAAAATTTTGTAATTATTGTTGAAAAATTACGAGCTCTAAAAATGCAACATAATAGAATGTACCAAACGCAGCATCTGGCTGATCCGGACAAAAAACAATATGCGTTTCATCCTTGTCTACATCCGAATCTTCCAAAACCTTCGTTAAAACGTAGGTACTTGATTAGTAAAACAAAAGAGAAGATTGAGCAACATAATTAGGTACCTAAATAGGAAAAAATGTACCGAAGATAGGGTAATACTTTAATTTGAAAAAAATTGAACATTAAGGCTGCCAATATTACGTTATTGCGCTAATGGAAGACATTGAAAATATAGCTTTTCAATATATACTAGGTAGGTACCTACTCCATTTTTTGTACAATGAAGATTTATTTGGACAATTGCGACTTGATCTTAGAAAATCTTTGACTTCACGTATGTATACCTAGAATGATGAACTCTGGTTAGACATGCCGGCACTAAATAGCAACCACTGTATACATTTTAAGATACTTTGCACTACGTTTACATACGCTATCCTTCTGAACTTAAAGGATGACTTTATCAGATGTATTCTAAAGTGGCGAATTCAAGCAAAACGTTGAAAATGGGCAGCAGGTATTCTATGGTTGTCTACTTTTTCGCCAGCATGTCTTAACATTTAAAAGTGCGTTGGGCTTATAGAGCATTACTGGTCCAGTACTGTATAGTCAAAGTAAAAAATACTACTTTTATACATTCAAACTAACTACATTTTTTGATGAATTTATTGAAATATTTCTAAATGAAAATATAAAATTTGTAAAGAATTATATTCTGCAAAATCGTAGACAGATATCACACCTCTGTCGCTGGGAAACATTTTAAATATGAATTTTATGGCGGAGGAATCGAATTGTCTGGGGATTCCTCGTTTGTTTTATTCAAGAAATTTTTCACTTTTATTTCGTCATTCATGAAAAAAGTATTTTTCGAATTTTTATATGTACCTTTTCTCTGTAGTCACTGAATTTAACTTACAACGAACATTTTTTCTTTTTCTGACCTCGTGAGAAAAGTGAAAAAGAATATTGGGAAAATATTTTACCCTTTACACAAATTCAGTTTGAAATATTTTGAATACTTCTCTACTGAAATTTGAAAAAAACGAAAATTTTTGTAATTCTCATAATTTTTTTACATTTCGAAATATTTACGTTTTCATTCGAAGTTAGTCCAAAATTTATGAAATTGGGATAATAACGTATTTATTCATTTTTTTAGTTTCAAAACTTTTCTATTAGTTCCAGGTTCTAGGTGGATCAAATGGAAAACACTTTGCACGCATTAGTGTAGCCCATTTACAAAATTTATTGTCGTGTGTTTTTCTTTCTTACGAATGATTTTTGAAAAGTATGTTAGATTTAAGAAATTCTATGATTTAATGTTTTCTCAAATAAGTAATTAGTAATCCAAAGTTAGTTTCTTAAGAATGAGGAAACTGTCTCCATGCAGGATTTTTTTGAAACTTTACGGGAAAATTAATGCTTGATAAAGAAAAATATTCTCATAATTTTATTACTTTTTATTGTCTAATTTTCTTGGTAAAAATTATTATTCTGATAAAGTATTTACGAAAAATTGTTTTTCTTTAAATCGGCTACACTGATTGGTTTCAGTTCTATTATTGCATTATTGTATTTTCGAAGTATAAACAATAGAAAATGTTCGAAATTTTTTGCTTTTCAAAAAAATTTAAACAAAAAATTCAAACCCTGACAAATTTTGAGGCATAATAACAAAATTTTCGACGTAAATATTTTTCGAAAGTTCTTTCGCAACAAAGAATTCGTACATTAAATTTTATTGAATTTTAATTGTGGAGAAAAATTTTTTTCCCATAATTGTAATGCATCTTTGTACGATGAATTTGAATTATAATTGTGTTCACAGTTCTTCTGTCATGAGCCTTAGCCCACATATACAGGTAAAACATTTCCGAAAACTAATCTGTCTACTGAAATACGAAAATTTATCACCGATTGGACGAGTAAAATTGAAAAAAAACCTCTAACGCAGTAGCAGCTCCGTTAAACAAAGTAGGTTTCGAAAATTATAAAATTAGTCAATCAAAAGTTAGGTATTAATAGATCTTAACTGCGATGATTGAATTGAATTTTGTAGCTGTTGACGTAAAATTACGCAGTTAAAAACAATTATCCCTTTCAAAATCTAAAAAAAATAAATGTTTTGGAAATACCTTCAGGCCGATTCGCACCAGAATTGCCGGCATATTGCAACAAATTATAGTTAATATTTTTTGCAAATTTGTCAGTATTGGCTCAAAATCAAGCATTTTGTAGCTAAAATAATATCCAAAATTGCTGCACCGTAAGTACCGTCCGGCCGATCCATGCTAAAATTAGTAAAATGTTAGAATAAATCATAGTGAATGAATTACTTTCCTACTGGTCTAAAATTAGGTGCTTCACATCCAAAATAAAAACAAAAATAGTGTTACTGGAAATATCGTCTGTTCATCCTCAACAAAATTGATATCAAGTTATAATAGATCATAACAAATTTTTTTCAAATTTCGTAGGAATTGGTAGAAAATTAAAAATGTTATAGCCAAAACAAAAAAAAAATAGGGATACTAGAAGTACCATAAGGCTGATCCGCAACAAAATCAGTAGGATAGGTTCTTAGATTAGTAAAAATGTTCGTTTTAAATTTCGTAATTATCGCAAAAAATTGTGACTTGTACTAATGAGAAATTGGCTTATACAATATATTAATTTATAAATAAATATAATATACAAGTGCTGAGGCGCTACTTTGCGGCGCTTTGGCTTGTGTTAGCCCTGGATTTTTGCCACAATATATTAAGTAAAACTGTAGAATTTGCTGTTTTTGCAGAAGCAACAAACTTTTTTTTTGTGGTGTGGTTGTGTGGGCAGTGGTGCATAAGCAACGAATATGAGGGAATAATTGGCAAAATAATATTAGGGAAATAATTTTGTGAAATAATTTTAATGAACGAATTAACACCTTGTACCTTTATTGTAGTGATAATTATAACACGAATTCGAGTTTTTGGTGCCAAAACTTTTTTTGAGTTATGAAAGGAAGAACATACACACTCCCATCCTCAGGTCATTCCATGCTTTGAGTAAATATGTTATTGAGGGCTAATTCGTAACAAAATTTCTATACGTAGTTACTATTAGACACAAATAGCATGTTTGAGGAATGAAATTACTCCGTTCTGCGTATTACTATATCTATGTATATTAATAATGTAGTTATACAACTTACAGTAATTTCATTCCCCAAAACACTTTATCGTTGAAGACTGGAACTAGAAAAATCAGCTCTCCATTACATATATATACTTAGAGGTTTTATGACACCATGATTAATATGTAGGTTTTTTATTGAAAACCTACTTTAAAACTCTGGAGCAGCAATACTTCAGCAGAAAACTCAGTTTTATAATATTTTCATCTGCAATTCAAAAAGCAAACCTATACTTAATCTAAATTAATGCAACGCATAAAAAGATGGTCGTAACTCTTCGTACCGTGAATACGAAAAAGGTACTTCAAGCAGCACAGGCGTAATAATTATTCAATTTTTAATAATCATATAGGTACGTTTTTCCGTGTTGATTAATTACAAATTCGCTGATTAGATTGAATGTGAAACAAAAAATTTTCACATTTTGTCTTCAGGACCACCTTAATAATTTTACTTAGTTGGCGCCACAGATTTGATAGTTGAAAAATTGGTCAGCCCCCAAAAGGGCTTGCTGTCAAAAAAAAAAAAAAGACATGGTTAAAAAAGAGCTACTTCAACAACAGTCTGAAGTTCGTATTATTTGATATTCAGACCGAAAAGGGCCACTTTGAAAGTTAGTGAAAGATATCGAAACGTTTCAAGAATATTTAGAAATTAATGTTGGTAAAGTATATACTTTTCAATAAGTAGGTACCTACCTCCATCGTAGTCAAATAGTGTATTATATTACATTCATGTCCGTATTTAATTTATTTCTAAAACATTACGTAGGTAGGCTAATCATATAATTGTAAACCAAATGATGATTATAAGTACTTATATGAGCTTTTTTTTTTTTTAATAATGTTTTTTATTGGCGAGGGGGGGTTGCAATGTAGAACAAAAATTGTTTTGAATATTATTAGTTATCTTGATAAAGTGTAAAATGTTCAGCATTGGAAGGCACATTACAAAATGGTAAGGCTAAATTTTTCGTGAATTTGAAAAGTTTAACTAATTTTACCGCTCTTTAACGAGGAAACAGTTCATATTGAAAAAAAAAACTAAAAATGATAGAATCGAAATTATTGAAAATTTCTTAACTCGCCTATTATTGTACTTATTTGTCGAGTAGATTTGTTCTCTTCAAAATGTGCATTGGAACGGAGATATTGGCAAAATAACCATAGTTTTGAAGCTGTTTCAAAATGGTTTCAGGAAGTTACATAAAAAAATTTTCGGTGCAAAATATAACTTCGAAAACTTTTATGATCTAAGTTTCACGTTATTAGCAAAATTTTATGAATTTTTTATAGGTACTTGAGTGACGCATATTATGGGCTACCAAAAGTGGCTCTTCCGTTCTCGTTAACTGACCTTTTTGGATAATGAAAGTGGCCTTTATTTGTGGCTCCAGACTAATTACCATAATTTAGTATAAAGAAAACGTCTTATACTTTTATCCGGCAGAAACTAGATAAAACTCTGTTCAGCCTACGTAAAACATTCACGAAACAGAACTTTATATTACTGCGTAAAGAGTCAAACTGCCCAACCCTACTAACGAACTTTTTCTCGTCGCTGAAAGGGAATTTTCGCTGTTGTTTCGAGTGCGCATGGTAAGGAGCAATGTGCTTTGATTCCGTCTCGAAGTTTCAAAACATCGTTTCTCCAGTACCGGTCTTGCGTCAAATGAGTGCGGCTGTTTTGGACTGATCATATCAGTTCCAAGTGTATACTCAAAAGTTCGACGAGTCTACAAAAAGTTCGACGCGTCTCAAAAGTTCGCTATTTTTTCTTTTTTTTTCTTTCTTCTTTTTTTTCTTACCCATAGCTTTATATTGTTATTTTACGTTTTGTTTTTTTTTTGCTTTTATTTTTTTACACTATAGCCTTTGTAAGTGCTAATAATATATGTGCAAAAATCTGCGTGAGAATTCGTATTTACTCGTGCTATCAATTAATTTATTTTTCAAAACGTCGTTATATCCAACATTTTCATTTATAGTCGGGCTGAATAAAATAACAACCTGCTGTTTCTCCTACATCGAATTAAAACAAATATAATTTAAGCCAAGACAAAACAGAAATTGCAGTAAGACATGAATGCGAGTAAGTTGGATATTATAGTATATATTTGCCGACAATCGTAACGAGTGAATTCTCGTGGGAAAAAAATAAATGAAACTGAAAAATTTATAATTTTAGGGGCTAAAAAAAAAAAATTTATAGTGCGACGAGTTCAAGTTTTGACGTGTAGTTTATTGGAAACGTGATTCGTCGTATGATAAAATGTGATTCGTCCTGTGGTCGAAGGTGTACCTTATTGTTCGAAATGTGATAAAAAGTGGGGAAAACATTGTAATGTAGTATCGGCCATTATCTGTACTCGATATGGCAAAAACAGGTGCTGGCCTGCCTACAATTATTAATGTTTTAACTGCGGACGAACTTTGATTCTGTAAGAAGTTAGATCTCAGTTCATCGTTTCGGTTGCAGTTTGGTGTCAGTTCTGTGACGTGGAAAAACTCAAAAACACTGATAGAGGGAAGGTTTATGTAAACGTAACAATTAATAGAACTTTTTCGATACGAAGGGTACCTGGATGATACAAGAACACAATCGTATCTTTAGAAGTGAACTTTTCACTCCAATTTACTCACCGAGTTGAGTTCGGAAATCGGCCACCTTTTGGAAAAAAATAAACCTTTTTCCTAGTTCTATCCCAGAAAATCGAACAGCCTGGTCAGAGAACTAGCTTAGCACTTTTCTAAATCGGACATGTAAAAAAAACCCGTCAAAACAGCTCGAAGTTCGACGCTGTTTGTTTCATATCAAACTGACCTAGTCTAATCTATTTTCGAGCCAAAGAATGTGATTTTGGTATGACGAGTTGAAAATTCTTGACGCGTTGTGTTGGTAGTTTATTGAAAACGTAATCCATCGTATGATAAATGGTGTATAATCCCATTATTGGAGTTAAAATGGTTCGAAACAAGTTTTAAAACCCGGTGAATACCTAAGGAGTGCCATTATTTAGTGTAACCAGTACCTTACTACTTTTCTTTTCTTTATTTGCAAGAAATTTTCTATCCTCTAAGAAATATGGAAAGTCTTCTATTGATTAGACTGGATAACAATTTACACAGAATAGAAAAATATTGTCGAATTTTCGCAGGTTATAAATTTGTGAATGTTTTCTCATGATCTCCGTTCTGATTAGAATGGTTTCTTTTTATGACTCGTTTATTCAATGCTAGACAATGTAGACAATGCTTGTATTATTTGGATAGGGATACCTGAAATTAGTACTATTTCTTTAAAAAAAAGTTTTTGAAAGTGAATACAGAGGACCTTATTGGTCTTTAAAAATATATTCGTAGAAAAAAAAAAAAAAAAAACTATCTGATGGTAAGCTATTAGATTATTTTGTGATGTCGAATTTATAAAGTAAATAAAGGAATTTAGATGAGTTTCTTATTTTTCTTAAAGTCTTACCCTATACCAGAAGTCAAGATTCGCGTTCACTGTTAAATATTTATCTATTGATTTTAGAGTAGGTACCAAATATAGACTATCTTTCCGTGGTCGAAATATTGTTTTTCTAAGTTTCGAACTCGAGGGTCAAGACTCGACTTAGGCCCCTAAAATTGTATACTAGATACTTATTCTAATTCGTGAGAAACCAGACATGGATTTATTTCACGCTAGAATAGCCCAATATACAGTCGCACTTATAAAACACGAGATCGAAATTTAATCAGTTAGCCTCGACTCTAGTACCTACTTGTTTCTTTTCTCAACTTCAATAGCCAATTCAAGCGCTAAAACTCAGCTCAGAAAGTCCTTTTCCTCCTTTTGCATGTTCTATTTTTACGGTTTTTGCGTATTTTCCCACCACTCGGCTCTGTCCGTCAATTCTCCATCTTTGTAAATCACATTTTTTTCTATGCTACTTTTTTTAATTTTCTTTGGTCTCTCAAATCCTACAAGTGATAGGCTAAAATTAAATAAACCGCTAACATGTACCTTTTGATTGCCACTGATGTTGACAAAACTTGTTTCATGTTCATTATTATAAAACTGTAACTTGTCAAGTATATAGGCGGTATCAACAATTGTTTTTTTTCATAATGATACACCTGGCAGAAATTATCATCATGTTTTTTTTTTTTTTTTTAAAATACAAGAAAAACGAAAAATCTCTCCAAAAATTTTTAAACATATGTTTAAATTATTTTCAATTATGTCTGCGTCACTAACAAGCGGTGAAACAATTTTGAATTTAATTCAACTTTATCCAGAAATAAAGTCATTTAACGCGCACGAAAAACAAAAGAAGGTAAATCAACTAAATTGTTTCTATTGGTAGGCTAAGTTACTTCATTTTTAATCAAGTCATTTAAAATTAAATTTGAAGAATATATCATGTTGTTAGTTATCTACTGAAAGTATTATAAAAATATTGAACCCGGACTCTTTTGAACGGGGAAATAATAAAATGTTAAAATTTTCGGACGGAAAAAAAAAACTGGTTCGTTCTTTTTCAAGTAAAAAAAAAAAAAAAACATAATGGCCTGAATAAAATTCAAGTGTTTTTGCTTTTGGGTAATTTTTTTTCTCACTTTTGATCATGTGTGGGAAAGCATTTTCTATTTTGCTATTTTTCAATGTGATACCGACAATATTTGTGAGAAATTTGAGAACTGGAGCTTCAATATTTCAAAATGATTTCTTTGTTTTCTTCCTTTTCGGTTTTCTTTTATTTAGGTAGATTTCCGCAGAATTTATTCTTGTTGCGGAGGGTCGCGTGTCATAAGCTCGTTAAAGTTTCAGTATAGGTTCTTTTTCTGATCGTGATCCTTAGACCACCAAAAAACTCTCTTCTCAAACATTCATGATTGTTTCACCCTAACTTAGATGGTTGGTAGTTATCGACAGAATAAGTAACAAAATACCCACGTAAAAGATGGGTAGGTTTGTATATTCTACGTTTTGTGTGTGTATGTATTTAAATTAAGTGCCTAGCGAAGGATTTCTTCGGTAGGTGTAATTTTTAAGTGTCAATAATTGACACTTTTAAACTTCAGTGGTAAGTAGTTCTCGATTAGACGAGTGAAAAATGTTATTTATGTCAAAATGCGGCCTAAATTCCATGCTGAAAGAACTATAAAAATTCGAGTTTCTTATAATCTTTTTAAAAAAATGCATTATTCAAATTCAAAACTTTTATAGCTCCTTCAATATGGAATATAGGTTAGATGCCGTATAACTTTTTTACTCGTTCCAATGAGAACTACGAAACCAGCGAGGTTTAAAAGTGTCAGCAATCCATGACACTTTAAAATTACTCCTACCAAAAATATGCTATGCTACTTGATTTACATATATACAAAAAACGTAGAATAAGTATCTCTTTACGTGGTTATTTTGTCACTGTGATTTTTTCAAGAATTACTTACTATTTAAGTTTGAAAGTCGTTTCGTAAAACATAAAGATTTAAAAAAAAAAAGACAGAAAAAACTGGAGGGCGTATTTCTGCACCGAATGGGACGAAATTTTGCATGTGCATACTTTGAGTCCATTTCTCTCAAGTGGTCAAGTTTGATGATGGACCACATCAGCCATTAGTTTCCAAATGGCGGCAGTTTGAAGTTTTCAATACAAAATTTTTTAAATCTGCCTAATTATATTGAACGCAACCCGCAATATGCATATTATCTCATTGAAAATTCTGCTAATTTTTGGAGAAATTAATCTACTTAATTACATGTCGACCGGCGTGCCGTGAGCAATTTTTTTTTTTTCGTTGCAAAGACCTTCCTTTCAAAGTGCTATAAAGTCGATGCTTATCAACCACGTCAGAAATAATTACCCTCTGATACTTCCGTATTTCAATAGTGCAGAAAGTGGAAGTTCTCTTGTTGTAAGTTCCACTTTAGGTTAATACGATGCAAATAAAAACTAATTCTATTAAAAGTTATATAAAATTCAGGTTATGTTATAAACACAGAAACAAATATTTTCCATCTGCTCCTATATTGGTGGTGATAAAAACTAATACTTTAGAAAATTAATTTATAAATATTGCAGGTTGATAATATCAAACTATGCCACTATATAGATAAAAAAAAGTTTTTTCAAAGAATTTAGTGAAGATATAATATTTCATTTTAGCACGTCTTCGGTGTTTCTTTAAACGGACTAAATATTAACCAACTTGAAAAAAAAAAAGTTGACGTAACTTTCTAACGACGAACAAGAGATTTACGACAAAAATTTGAAAAATATGATTAAGTATTTAGAGTAAGAGTGGATAAAAAAGCGTGAAAAAAAAAACCAAAAAACTGCGCCGTAATAATAAATTGTAAAAAATCACAGAGAATAAATAGCACGTAATAAAACGTATTAATTGAATTAAAATTTAAACGTAGCATGATATGAAATGAAACATTTAAATAAAACATCATAAATCATTCTTTTCTACCCTTATAATGAATTATGTTTCTCGAAGATTCGTTAATGTAAAAAAAGGAAAAGAAGTTTTCTCTATGGAGAGAAAAACGATAAATAATGACTATAATTAAATTTCTTGTGAGTTTATTCTTCTGCTCTTTCTTGTTAGTATACAATGATATGTTTGTAAGTTATTTAGGAGAGATACGAAAGACTGAAATATTGTTATTGCCTATTGGTACATACGGGCAAAGCGTGAAATTCCTAGCAATTATAGGCAAAAAATTATACAATTGGCCTAGGCATATTATATATTGCCGGACAACATTTAGATGAGAAATAATTGTATCTGATTCATAAAATTAAGTGGTCGTTGTAATATTGATATGGTGAAATAATATTGAATAGTTTTTTTTTTGGCTTCTATCTCTCCTCTCTTTCTCTCTGTCACTCTCTCTTTCTCTCTCCCTTGAAATTTCATTTTTCCTAGTATCTAGAGCACTTTATTTCTCTAGACCTTATCACACAGTGGTGATTCGAGTTTCGAGTGGATGTTCTTCTTCGATGTTCTCAAAATCCAATTAGTGAGGAGGAGGAATCAAGATGTGTTTAAAAAACAAGATTTGAAACACATTTGCCACCAATTTTGTAACTTATTCAGCTTTAGTTATTATCGATGAATTTGGTACATTGCTCTTCAGAAAAATTTATTGAAAATAACTAGGGAAATAGTTTTGCGTTAAAAACAGTAAAATATGCTCTTAAAATATTTCCTTAAAAATGTTGAAATATGCAAAAATTTTCCCTTTTCATTGAAATATGCTAAGGATATTCCTTTTCAAAATAAGATGGCATATGGATATTAAAATATCGAATGTTTTTAAATCTTTCATATGAAATCAATATGCATTATAGGTACCTAAAAAGCAAGAGACAAAAAGTATATTTAAAGAGAGAGAAAAAGCGCGCTTCAGTGCCCATAAGCAAAGGGAATCAATCATTTAATGTGGTACACATTGCAATTTTTGTGGCTGGTAAGACTGTATAATTAGTTGTTTCGGTCGGAACAATGAAATTTGTTTGTTTGTTCGTGTGTTTTGAATATAATCAAATACATACGCACACTAACAAATTTTTCTTATTTCTCTCATTCCTTCTCCAAAATTTGCATTGAAACTTGCACCGAGATTTGTACCAGACTCCTTTACCTTTCATTTTTCACCCCAGTAGTGGAAATAGAAATGTGTACCACGTTAAAAACCTAAATTTTTTCATTAGTATTTAATTAGTCAAAAACACATTTACTCAAGTTTAGCAGAGTTAAAAAAAAACAATAAAAACAAAGGTTTGTGAGGCTACAACAAGAAATATTCCCTTAAAAACCAAATAATTGACCAAATATTATCTAAATATGCACTAAAAAGATAAAAATAAGTAGTATGATGCTTTTACACAATAAATTTGTAAAAATATTAAGTTCAAATTATTCAGAATTTTATGAAACGTGAAGATATTATGATTAATGTTCCTTAAGGGAGTGATAAAGGAAAATAGGAATGTAAAAACATTAAAATCCTTTCGCTGGTTTTAAAACATCATTGTAACTTCCATTTTCATTTTTCACAAACATTTGTTATATCTGATCATTGAAATGACAACACGTGAAAATAACCCATCTTATCTGGTAGCATTAGTTTAATTTTTCTAATTTCTGCCTGTTCAGACAAGAAAACAGTTTCATTTTCCACTTTGCCAACCTGAGTTAGAAATTTCATGAAACTCCTAGGAAATAAGTAGATAGGTACCTATTTAGATGTTTCATGAAATTCATGATTTTACACTTTTCCTGTAACATTAATTATTATTATATATGTATATAGGTAAGTGAAAAAGAACTAAGAAAAAAAAGGTGGAAAATTTCGCGAATTAATTTGATATACTTTAGGTACCTTACTGACAGTCCTTGTCGACAGGTAGGCTACAGTAGTCTATATGGCCGTCGATGTGGGTAGATATTTAAAAGTCATTTTGACGTTGAAATTGGACCTTAAAATAAAGCTTAATTTCTGAAAAAGTGTTTTATCAATTCGCAAGGATTTAGAAAGAAGAAATTTAGCGAGTCTTGAGAAATTTCTATGTAAGGAAAAATATTTTTGAAAAAAAAAAATGCGAATAAAATCAAAAATCAAGTCACTAGAAAGCTTTACACTTACCGTTCAATGTTTCAAACGACATTTATTGAAGTAATCCAGAGAAACGTGGAAAGAAACATTATAATGAAAAAATAAAAATAAAAGATAACAAACAAAACTATGAGGATGGATACACAAACAAAAGACATAAAGAATGTAGTTAATAAATGGTTGAAATCGAAATTTTCCGGACATTCAGCAAGAAAAGAGAACCCAAGGTGGGAGAAGATAGTCTCAGAGTGGATCCTGTTCGACAGATTGAGGAAAAAAGAGTGACCAACAGCAAGATGCAGAAGGGATGAACTGGTAAAGCGAGGACAGGTTCAAATTGGGGAATGATGGCTGGGAAGAGAGGATAAGATGAAAAAAATAAAAAAAATAGGGGAGGCCTAATTATACCTGACGGTGGGCTACAGATGGTGATTATTTAAGTTTTATTTAAGTTCCATTACTTATAAGGTACACTAATAATTTGTCGAAGAACTTTTAGTTGAGGCTGTTGACACTCGTAAGCCATAATAATACAATAAGTGTTAAAGGCGCCTACATGAATATAATGTCGAGAAAAACGTAATTTTTATTTAACCTGAAGAGTCATGTTTCACTTGCACATTCAGTAATTTCGATTCAAAGTAGGTAGGTATTTATCGAATTCTTAAGTCATTTGACGGCAATATGTTATACAGTCTAAATATCGTTCACATTCGCCTGTTTCATAGGTCCGGTTGGAGCCTACAGTTTTGTGCCTATATCTAACGGTTGGTCTGCGAATACCTGTTGTGGTTCCACGTATTTGTAGTAAATTGGTCTCATGTCAGTACCAAAGATTTGACTTTAGTCTACTTCAAAATCCGCATGAAAATTAAAAAAGGACAACAACATTTTCCGAATTACTGTAAACGCATTTTTATATTTATGAGACCTACGGGCGAGAGCCCCTTCGCGTTAGCTCACGAGTTAAAAAAGCAACGAACTCTTTTTGAAAAGGGCGAATAGCATCGAAAGTTTAGCTCGTTTTTCGCTACAAACAGCTGAAATTAGCTTCTAAAATGGGCAGTAACTCCGTCTACAATGCGACGAGTTGTTTAACTGCATTTTAATCTGTACTACCTTCCTTGCTTCGTTCGATTGTGTAAAGTCAGTCATTAGGCTTTTCCTCTATCGGTTTTTCCTCCCCTCGAGTTAGAAGCTCTTTGTTATCTCTTTACGTACAATTAGCCGCTCTATTCCCAAACAATACGATTCATATTGATCTTCATCTTTTTCTCCTCCCATCTTCGTTTTCCACTCATTTCGGTTTTTTTCCGCCAAGGGAAACGCGGTCTACCTCGGCTGTAGACAATATCGAAATCGAACCGAGACCGTTATACAGAATTTGGCAATGTTCTTTGTTCTTTATTTGCTGACTAATCGTAATTTAATTTCGCGAATTTATATACGATGTCGAAAATAAATCTAGAATTCGAATCGTACAACAATGATGATAGCGTTTTACGAACGAATTCACGACGATAAAAGATACCTACCTACTTTATTCTTTTAAAGATGGTTTTTTGCTTTGTTTCACGTAGAATGGGGAGACCATAATTAGCGCATTTAAATTGGTTCAAGATTCTGCTTAAATAATTTTGGTTTTTATAGTTGCGAAAGTAAATTTACATTATCAACGTCGGATTCAAGCGGATGGTTCACAAACAATTCACATTTCGACCACTAACTTCGATCGTTTGTTTTTTATTTTTATAGCTACTTATAGGCTTCTTTGGCCGTACTAAATTGGTATTTTGAGTTAATGTTTTGTGGTGAATCTCTCTCGACCATTTCAAAACGAAGGCATTTCCCAATTTTACGTTGGTTTCTAATATCGTACGTACGACGTGTCAGCGAGCACATTTTGTACAATGCTGAGGACGAATCTGAGTTAAATGTTTTAATTCGAACACTTATTAGCCTTTTAGCTCCTTATATTCGTCGGTGGGGAGAACCGACGTCTTCGATTCTTCAGACGCTGAATATGGGAGTTTCGATTTTGATAATTAAATTTAGCCCTTTTAATTAGGTAGTTAATTATTTTAAACAAGTAGAGCATTAAAACTTAGTTTTTCTGACTTAAAAATAGATTTCGGTTCACTCTCGAGTCGTATGTTAAAATGATCACGTGGTGAATTTTCCATTCACTAATTTGAATTCTGTGAAATGACCGTGAATCTATATTCAGACCATGTTGTTATATTTCACGACTAAAACAACAACAACAAAAACCAACCGAATGTAGGTAACTGTGGTAGAAGCCGTAAATTAATACGAGCACCAAGTCATATCCGGACACCAAGGGTCTGAATATGGTTATTCTGTTGGCAACTCTGATAAGTATTTGGGTGTTGGTTGTTTCATATTTGCATCTGAAATTCTTTTGGCGTTGACCGGGTGTTCGATGTTTCATAGTTAACTCTCAAACTAGTATGAGCGGTTATTGGGCTGGTTGAGGGTCTTGTGAAAAATTTCATTTATTTTCAGGTTAATATAATTTATTATACCTAATGAGATTTTGATGATATTTCTGAAAGTAGGTTATTTATTTCTATCAGACTCGATGTTTAGGTATCTACATTATAAATTGAAGTTGCTTTTTTTTTTTTTATTGCAGCATTATGCCTCTCCTACTTGACGGATTTTTTCAAAATTTTTACCACATGTAGATGTCTATTGTTAGATGGTTTCTATTCTGGGAGCTGTAATTAAATTTGAAATTTTCTATTCTAAATCTGTTCTTTAAAAAGTTAATTTTCTATGTTTCTTAATGGTGTTTACAATGGTGTTCGTTCTGAGAAATGAAAACTCCTAAGTGCAACTAAGAACGTTAGTTATGTTAAAAGTTTTCATAAAAACTTTTAATTTTGAACAGATTATTTTACAATTTTTTCGTCAGTTCTGAGAAGTGAAAACTCGAAATTCCGAAGTTCAAGTTACAAATTTTACCAATTCTAATAGCCAGTTTAGGAAAAAAAAAAGAAAAACAGATAAGCAAGCAAAATTTTTGAATTTTCTTGCGGAATCAAATAAACCCATACAGTTGAAACATCAGAAATTCCACAGTCTTCCCACACGTCACTAAACAAATTCAAATCTGTACGTATATCTAATTAGAGAATGGCTCATGAATCTAAAGTTTACATTTTCACCGCACCATAGACAAATGAACTAAATACTCCATACAGATGAACTTCCTCGTTCTATGAAACACATTAATATATTTTAATCGTTGACTCTTGTACACAGTAGTGAAATGTAGAATTTTTAAACGTAATCAACGGTGAACCAACGATTCTTATCTTCCCTAACTGTTCATAATTTTGATTCTTTTTGAACAGTTAGTCTCATTTTTAACGTGAATGTTTTTCATTTGTTGTAAATGTTTCTTATGTTCACGATTTAATACAGCTTTGAGTTCAACATTCTAAGTCCTCTGTTCTCAATTTTGAAGACTGTTCATACTAAATCTTATTTAAAAAGTAAACATCAATAGCAAAATTGTTGCTCATTTTGCCCGTAACCATTTTTGGTTTTGACTGTGAGTACACTCGATTGGAATCCGTTGGTTCACTGAACATTCAGAAACTACCAGGCTGTTAAAAAAATAAAGAATTACACGACCAATGAACTATGTTTTATTTAATTGTAAGTAACTTCTTTTGTACTAAATGTGTATTGTACTGATGGGTCGGCCTACTTATAATATTCATCTACATAAATTGCCTGATATGTTATGTAGGTCTTGGGAGCCTTCACTGGTAGGTTGGTGGCTTGACTGTTTGGGCTGACTTGTGAGTTCTCAACTTTATGGTTTCTCTAAACTCCTAAATATACTTTATTTTGTGATTTCAAACCTCATACTTGGGATGTGTGTTTGTCTTCAGACATCACACAGTATCAAATAGTTTTATAAGTTACCCTTATCTAATAAAAATAATTGAAGTTGCTGTTTTTTTTTCCAGCATTCTTTCCTTCAACTAGATTGATTTTTACAAAATTCGGGATTCCCATTAGGAAGTTTCTCTATTCTGAGAGCTGTAATTAAGTTTGAAAGTTATCACTAAATGTTTCAGTTGTAGAATTGTTCTGTTTCAAGGTTAGTTTTCAGTTTTATTTAAGGGTTTTAGTGTCAGTGCTGAGAAATGAATACTCAAAAAATTGAAAGCTTGGAATTAGATTCGATTGTTTTCATGAGAAATTGTACTTCCGGACCTGTTTTGTTAAAATTTAGTTCCCAATTCTACGTACTTTAGGATTTTAGTTCAGTGCCAGTTCTGAAAAATCCAAACCAAAAAAAACTGAGAGCTGTAATTAAGTTTGGATATTTTCGCTAAATTCTTTATTTCTGCACTTGTTCAGTTTGAATGTTAGTTATCCATTCTACTTAAAAACTTTATTTCAATTTCAGTTCTGTTAAATGAAAACTCAAAAAAAATATTATAATAATGTATGAGTCGAAAAATCATAATTTTTCTAGGTACTAGTAAAAAAAAAAGTTGAATTTTTCATCGCCTCAAGTTTGTAAAAAGATATTTTTATTTCTTAACTTAAAATATCAAGAAACCGAATTAACTCGTATTGTCAGTTCCACACGTTAGCGATTGTTTCAGAATTTCCAGAACAAAAATAACAAAAAAAAAATGTTTCTTTGAGTTAGGCTACCCCATTTAGTCTCTGTCCGTTAAAAATACCTAACTGAGGAAAAGAGGGATATTTTGGGAAACAAAATTGAGACCATTTAAAATCAAAGTTTCAGTTCCGGATAGAAGCCTACTGGTAAGGGCTTACATTTGTTTGTATTGAATAAGATTTTCGGTTCAATAAGTTGTTCCAAATTTCCAATTATAATAATTATGTACCTTCCTACTAAAATATTTTCAATACATCATATAATATTCACGCGACCGACAGTTTTCTTTAAAGGATCAACATTTTATTCATCTACCGAAAAATGAAAACATGGGTTTCTTCGTAAAATTTTACCGATGAGCTTAATTTATTCAAATTGAACTTTTTAGCTCGATATTAATTTTTTTTTTTTGGTGACAAAAATAAAGTTTTCTGTCGTTTACTTTAATATGCCTAAGTGTATTCTTATCTCGGAAACGATACAAAGTTGCTGCGTCTAAATACAGTGTAGACATAAAATTGGGATGAGAGAGAAAAAAGTTGACAAGAGAGGCGTATAAATTGGAGCTTAGCCCAAGCAGTTCTTTGAAAAAACTGAATTTTCATCATAAACTGCAAAGTATTGGTTGTGGCGCACCTTTCAAATTCCCCCCCTTTTTTTTTTTTTTTTTTTAATCACTCGATCAAAGGGAACCAAAATAATTTTCAAACACCTTTTGGGCGAGCGAAATAAACCTTCTTTCCTACACGAATCGAATGAAGTCTGTTGTCAACAAAGGCTTTAACGAATTCGTATATTCGCACACCTACCTACAGTAGGTATGTAAAATTCTATTGATATTCACGGGCTGCCGTTAAAATTTTTTTTTTTCTTTCGTACTTCTCTTTATAAATTGAAAAATCAATTTTTCGACATTTTGTTTCCGTCATTTTATACCGTTTTCAAGAAAACCGCTGTATGATGATTTTTTTTTTTTGATGTTTCTTGGCTCTCATCTCTTCCCAATCTCTTCATTTTTTCCTATTTTCCTTTTAGAAGATTTAATTCGGCGCACGAGTATGCAACGTGCACGCCAATGCTTTGAAGGTAATTTTCTCGTTTTAGACAATAAAGATCTTCGTGCAGAGAAGAGAACATATTGGCTGGAAAAATGATACGATTTTTTTTTTTTCTGTTTGTTTCTCTTTTTCGTTTTATTTCGAAGTCTTCATTTTCAACGAGTTTGCACTTTGCAGTACCTATCTCTTTTTCGTTTACTTCTTTTTTTTTTATTTATTTTTTGTTCTTTTCGTCTTCAGGCATTTGCATTTTCGTTTTTTTTTCTCTCTAATTCCGTTTAAATTCCAACGAGTGGCGTACAAAGGACTTCTCAATTACAGTTCTTATGACGAAAGCATTTATTGTGTCGTACTTGAAAGTGCATCATAAACATGATTATATTATGCAGAATGTGTTTTGTTCTTCTCGCCTCGTCTTCGTCGTTGTTTTTCTCTTCCTTTCTTTCTTTTTCTAATTTATATGGTGGTAAAATTTTACCACCCTCAAAACAGTTACATAAGGAATAAGGAAGATGAATAAATATAGAAAGAGCAATGGAAAAGGTTTTTCCAAGTTATACCTACGTAAACTTATCTTTTATCGATGAGATTTATTGCTTTCGGTGTAGGACTTTTTTTTTCCCCCTTTATATTGCTTTCAAATCTTGTATGGTGGCATTATTTATTTTGTTTTAATTTGGGCTACAATTTTGGTCACTGTGGATCGTATTTTTGCGATAGTCTGCTATGCGTTTTAGTTTCGTAGACAGTTGAATTTATTGGTCACGTCAGACCTTACTGATAGACCGACGTTTGCTATTTTTCAGAAAATTGCATTTAAAAAATGTTGTACGAATGTTGAAAGTAAAAGATGAAGACTTTTTAAAATTATAGTGTGTGGAAGGAGGGACTTCAATAGGTAAGGAGAGAACAGAAGGAAATTCTTTGGTGAAAAACTAAAAACATACTAACGCCCACCCCAACGTCGTTTCATGAGATCATGATAAATGCGTAGATTTTCTTTGAAAACCCACATAAAAATGAAGGATTCAATATTACATCTCTTTCATCTTGCTTGTCAAATTTCATTAATTTCAGAACGATATCTACAAAGCTTTTTGCACTTGTTAGCTACCTTATTTGAGAACAGTTGGCAAGGCTTATTTGTTTAAGTGTAATGTAGTGGTCAAAGAAGCCTTTAACAAAAATACCTGCATGACAAGAAGGCTTCCTTTTAAGGATCAAGGGAGTTCAATTCACTAAGGCCTTGTGCGTCAACTTCCCAAAACCAACATGTTGGTATTTTTATATGGATGTTACTTAAATAATTACGAAGATTCATTTTTCTCCTCCTTTCGGGCAATTAAGTTTATTAATATTGTGGAGTCGATGGTGAGCTCCTACTTCCAAAACAATGTTAACTCCAAAAAAATGACCTTTCATGTTATTTTCAGAAATAGCATAAAAATTTTACAGCTTTCTTAATTTTTTTACCTCAATTTTTTTTGGATTTAGGTCTTGGTCCTGCATAGTCGATTATAGTTTTGGCCACGTAGGTATGGTCCGTCTTTGTTTAGACCTTGCAGAATGGTTGAGACCCTGCAAGACTAATTTTGCTCACTATTATAGACGATTAGCTTTCTTTACCGCAGGTGCAAAAAAGCCTATAACCACCTTATGAATAAAAAGTCCAGACACACATGTATACAGTCGATTGGTTCTTGCATCTATGAGTGTAATGTTGGCACAGTAAGCAAAGTCCTAATCGTACAACTTAAGCATCAAAAATTTGTTGAGAATTAGCCTCTCAAAATTATAATCTATAAGAATTTTCTCTAAAACAATATCGGTGATTTCAGATCTAATGAGATGGCTTCTCTGTGAATGGAACATCAAATCTCGTAACCCTAAAGCTAATAAAAAAAAAACTCTAGCGCAGCAATGCTTCGCTAGAAAACCCAGTTTCTTGATATTTATATCTATCGTGATCAATATTTATATCGATGTTTATAGATATATCGATATTTCATTGCTAGTTGTTGGGACCACCAATCCTCCTCGCCACGAAACTCCTATAAACACTCGACATTGTTTATCTAGTAACACTGATTCTCTATTCACCGCACATTTGGCTACGCTCGTGAGTGTTTGTCTCACACAACTAAAACATATTATTCTTTGTTGCTTAAATCTTTTGTTGAATTATACGCTTCCGAGACGCAACTTCGTGTACACTCATTTATTTATGTTTCTTTTTATTTGAGTCTGAGTCCTCAACCTCTATACTAGTTGTTGGGACCACCAATCCTCCTCCCCTCACACTCCTGCGAACACTCGATTATCTTACTCTGAATACTTTTGTACCTTTACTTCCGACTACACTGATATATCATTCTGCCACTCATTCGTTCATCTCCGCTCATGTTTGTTTATCAATTACTCTTCATACCATTTACATGATTTACACTTTTGCTGCAATTACACCACGACGTTACTTTGAGTACATCTTTATTCTTTTTATACAATTCCTCTGCTGCATCGATCCACAACCTCTAGACTAGTTTCAGATTAAGAAATTATAAAAAAACTATCGACAATTATCCATATCTTTAACAAAAATATTGATCTATCGATGTTTTATCGCTAAAAACCGTTTTTCCAGAAATTTTTTGTTCCAGTTTTCTTGAAAACTACTGAATCAATGATCACCAAATTTCTTTCAGACCTGCTCCTATACAATAGCTATGTTTCGTAAAAATTTCAGCTCTTTCTGTTTTGTAATTTTCTCAAAACCGTGAACATAAAATTGCTTCCAGAAATTTTTCTTCTCCAGTTTTCTCGGAAACTACTGAATTAATAGGCATTAAACTTTTAAAAAACTTGTACCAATATAAGGAAAGTCTATCGTGAAAATTTCAGGCCGATTCGTTCTTTAATTTTCTCAGAATCCCGGAAAAATAACTTTTCCAGAAATTTTCTGTTTTCCAGTTTTCTTAGAAACTAATTAATTAATAGGCAAAAAACTTCTTTCAGACCTGATCCAATATGAAAACTATCTCTTGTGAAAATTTCAACCCTATCTACCCAGTAGTTTTCTCAAAACCGTGAAAACAAAATTTTGGGTGATATATATATAATGCAAACGGGGTAAAAATGAGGAAAAAATCAATTTTTCAACATGTATACAAATTCCTGTATTTTTGGGGCATCTATAGCTTGATGAAGGCGGCCAATTCGACAACTCTTACTTTCCACTCACTTTTTTCGGTTTTTCATTCCTTTTTCTTATTCCTCCATTGCTTTTTCTCACTCCTTAACTCCTTTTTCTCACCCCTTAACTTCTTTCTCACTTCTTAATGTAATCTCACCACCTCCTTATTTTCTCTCATGCTTAATTAATTCCGTCGTTACCCCCCACCTTTCAATACTCCAGCCAAAATTAACCTTTTTTTTTTCTTCTTAACAATTCTTGTGCTACAATGAGGACTCAGACCATCAATCCTCATGTTGAAAGGTGGTCTACCAACTAGGCTATGAGAATTACTTACAAGAGTGACGAGAGTTTTATTTGTTTGAATCAGTTAGTTTTTTTTTTTTCAACTTCATTAATAATCTGATAATACAGCTGTTAAAAATGAGAATTTTCTTTAGGTGCCGGGTGGGGAGGAACAGGTTTTGGATTTTATTTTTTTATATTTGTTTTAAGTTTTGCCCATATTTTCATCTCTCCTTTTTTGTCATTTTTTCACTGTTTCTTCTTCAATTCTCTGATTCCTTCACTAATTTCCCCTGTTTTATTCCCCCATGCTCAAATACGCATTCGTAGATTTGTTACAAAAAATATTGCACGTTATTTGGTCAGAGTGAGAAATTAACAACTCGTGCGATTGCTGCACTTGCCTGCGGCTCGTGTTGGCAAATATTGCATCCAGGAATTGCTCACTTCGCTCCCATGTTGCGTAATGGACTATTTTATTATAATTCTATCTCATCTTGTCATACACTCGCATCTCTCGCCATTTCTGGTTGAATAAAGTATCGAAACTTTAACCGTCTTACTTGACTAGACAAATTATCAGGATTTTTACTGTTGAAACTAAAATAAAAGGAAAAAATGACATCACTTTTAGATGAAACGGAGTGGTAGAATATGACCGTCGTTGTTATTGTTCTTGAGTTTAAAGTTCCTTGTTTTACATATTTTGGAAATTTTGCTTTTGAACTAGTAAATAAACGGTCGATGTTTTGTTTTTGAAAAATTTATTTGAATTGTGATTGTCCAGTGGTGCCGATGAGTATTTTGGCTTAAATTAATTGGTGGAAGGCGTGTCTGATCAAAGGTTAGAACTATCACTCATCTTTTTCCAACTAAGCTACGTTAGTTTGACAATTATCTTTGAAGGAATTTCTATTTTGATTTTTTGTCCATTAACTTGATTGGATGCTGCAAGTTTTCACGAATTAAAGATCAACGATCAAATTTAAGAAAACAAGATTCACTAGAAAGATTATGGTGGACCCTTTGTCAAAACTACCAATAACCATCGTATCCATGAAATTTGAGGTATTTTTACAGTTGATGCGTGCTAAGAGCAAAAAAATCACATGGTTTTCAGGACATGAAGGGTCTGTTCCTAAATCATCAACATGTTCCATCAGCCACTAGGTACATTAACTAATGAACGAAAAAGGACGAAAAAAAAGGTGAAAAATATAGAAATAGGATAGGCTACCGCAATAATTTTTTCGCTTTCTTTGCCAGCCATTATCAATAGCGGTGCATCTCGAATATGAAAGCTATTAATCATTTTAATATCAGCTACCGCGAGAACGAGTTTGTCAGCATTAAATTTTATGTCTTTTACCTACCTAGCCCATTTTTTGCTCATATTTCTGACTCACTCGCTCTCTCTCTTTCACTCGCTGCCCTTCCCTCCTTTGAGAAACTCCTTGTTAATTTATAGATTTTTACGTTTTCTAAAAGAAAAATGAACTTTTATATTCGTCATTATTTTCGTAAGTTATTATTTTCCATCCTTATCTCTATGTAATACGTAAGTCTTCTCCGGGCACCAGAGTTGAGGGTAAAGGAAAATGAATTCTTGGTAATTTTTTCGCTTTCCTTCGCCGCTCACCGTCCGACGAGGAGGGGATAGTTTTTTCATTTTTCCACCGTTCGAAAATATTACTTCATTTTGCTCGAAAATCGTTTTGGTTATTTGTTTTATGACGAAACGTTTTCGGCACGAGATATTAATGATGGCTACATTTTTGGAGGAGCGGGAGATTAAAAAAAAAAAAATGTAAATCAATTACGTAATTGTTGTTGTTCCTTTTTTTGTGTTTTTTCATCCGCCATTCTATTTTTGAGTTATGCTTTTAACGATGAGGAGGAAGAAAATACTGAAAGGAAACAAAAACGTAAATATAAATATAATGTAAAAGAAATAGTTTTCAGACGAGCTCGTTTCGAAAATTGTATCGATGGTTTTCCGATAATTTCTACACAGCTTCGTTATACGTGGTGTTCCGTATATATATATACTCGTATATATCGAACATACCTACTGCTTTATCGGTAGAATCGATTCGGTTATGGTATCAATTGTAATGATCACGACGTCCTATACAGCGAATGAGTACGCGTAGCCAAGGGTTTTCGTATCACTTTGTGGCGGAATTATTACCTACATCCGGCTTTACTTCATTTTGCAAAAATTGTCTAATACATCTAGCTGCTGGAGAAGAATGGTGAGGGATGGTGTTAAAATTCGTGCACACGGTTAATTTAACGGAAAAGTTGGAATAATAATTAATCCCTTAAATGGCGAACGTTAGCGTGCTTAAGTAACTGAAAACAAAAGCATCAGTATGTATGTCGGAATCCTTTCGTAAAAATGGAGTAAAAAAAAAGTTGTGGTCGCGAAATGCTGAGAACTCAGCGTCTGGTCGAAATGTGTATATCTATATTTTAATTCATACATTTTTTCCCCCTAATTTAAGTAACATTAAATAGATTTTATCTTTCTCTTTCTATTTTTTTTTTTTTTTTTTAAATATGATTTTTCTCACTATATTGTGGGAGAGTGGGGTTAGTTGCCATATGGGTTGGTTATTACTACGCCATTGCTTAGCCAGTAGGACATTAAGCAAAAAATGCTGATTGCACACCAATCGAAAAGGTAGATTTCGTTTAGAAGGGAAAGAATTTCGAAATATGTGTATTGCTGGTTGCGTTCATTGTGGGTTTTAGGAATTTTGTAATATGTATAACGAAAATTTCAGAGTCAATTCGAAAAGTAATTGGCGGATTTGGCCAATTTTTGAGCATGTCTAAGATATAAATTCGAAGTTCGCACATGCTGAGTTTTGTTTTGATACGTAGAGAATAAAATTAAGCCCCGTCCTCGTTGTGAAAAAATTTAAAATTTAACATTTTGAAACTAATGGACGGATTCGACCCATCTTAAAACCTGATTGTGATATAAACCCGAAGTGCACATGTGCTAAATTTTGCTCCGATTCGTACAGAAATACACTCTCCATTTTGTTGACAAATTTCGTTACATCCTGTAATTATACCTATAAACTTTTTTGAGGAGGGTGTTTTTGGGCTCTAGGGACCGTGATCAGAATAACTATAGTGAAATTTTCCCAAAGTAGAGACGTGTCACACCCCAAATTTGGTAGATTCTACGAAATCTACCGAAAAGGTGATGTAGGTGCGATTATAATACTGGAGCTCAGCAAATATTTCTCATTACGTGTCATATCCGAGTGAAACATAAATTCTTTGAAATAATAGTAATTGATGTCTGCGTAGCTCTGTCATGAAGAATTTAGTTCTACACCTGAGGGACCCAAATCCCATACCTGAAAATTTCTCGACCTACAAATGAAACGTGATATGTTAGTTGATCTGTTAGTAGCAATGTTAGACTGCGACGATGTTTAGCCAACTGGTTACAGCAGTGTTGCAGGAATGAATTTAGAGGATCAGCGGGCTATTGGCTTCTAGGCCACGGTCACTTGAGAGCCACCAGCGCCTCAGAGAGGAGAGGAAGTGTACAAAAAGTACTTGGCCCGGGATTTTTGAGAGGGCTCTCAAAGAACCAAATTTTGAAAAACAAACAATTTTCAAGTAAATTTTTGAAGTGGGCAGGGTTTTGATTGTTGACCCCCTCTGAGGCTTGAAAAAAAAAACACTCTAAATATCTACATATTATAGACCAAAAAAAAAAAATTAAAACATTTTTATCATCCGCTCCGCTCGCAAAATTATTTTCTCAATTCGTAACCACTGTCGGACGTAAATACTGCATAATATTGCACTAAGAGTTGACATCAATTTATGGCTCCTGCCCGAAATTTCTCATTGCGATCCTGTGGGTCACTACACCATGTAATGGACATGTAGGTACGTATTCATAAAAATAGTTTGTTGTGGTGTCTACCAAATTTTTGCCCCCAGGCCTATAATTTCTAAATTCGTTTCTGGATACTCGATCAATCTTTTCAATACTTACATATTTACATCATTTAGCAATGGTTATAACATCTAATATTGCCCCCTAATTGTGTCCTATGACCTATACATGTAGTAATTAATGAAATACACGGATTAATTTCATTTTATGACCATTCAAAAATTGTTCTTTGACCGTATATACCCTTCTTCCTTTTCTCTACACTTATTTTTTGGCTCACTTGCTGAATTAATTCTCTCAATGTTGGATTCATCACAAATTCGTAATCATGACTTAATTGTAGTAAGATAAATTTTTTCTTTTGTTATCTTCTCCTTCAAAATTCGATGTATTGTTACCTTGGCATTCTTTATTGTGAATTTTCTTTCGATATCACTGAATGATGAGGCAATTTTGAGTACTTAGAGTAGATGTAATTTTTCATGGATAGTTTTGGATAAAATACATGAGAAAATAAGATCGATGACTTTATGAATCTTATTTGCTGGCATTGGAAGAAGAACTGGTTCTGTTTTAGAATTTTATAATAATTTTTCTTCTATTGGGTAGTTACCTATAGATGTCTCTTTTTTCGAATATTCAATGGGGGACTTGAAGGTTTAAATTCATTTTACCGATGGAAAATTTTTTTCTATTTTTATCCAATTAATTTCAACAAAAAATTGTATATTTTCCACTATTGTTAGCAGGATATCTGGCAACATCTTTTCCTTAACTTGTCCTGATTGAAGAATTTTAGTTTCCATGTCAATGTACCTGCTTCTTCCTACTAATATTTAAAAAAGTTTGGTCGTGATGGAAAATATAGGTATATAATCTGACGTTTCAGGCAAATTCTTTTGCTTTTCTGTGTCTCTTTTAAAAAATCAAGAGGGTTGTACTAATATATTAACTTATAATTTTCACGAATTTTTTTATTCTCTCAAGTTAAAAGTTTGTTTGGTTATTAAATTGAGTTTCGAAAGTATTCACATCAGCCAGCATAGGGCTGTGGTTGAAATTTGTCCGTTGAAGTAATATAAGTCTGAAACTAGAAGTGTTTCATGTTTGCGAGATATTTAAATCCATTACCAAAAGAAATTTGTTCAGTTGTCAGCTAAAAAATAATTTTATCGAAATTTTTATCCCGTTATAAATCGGAGAAATAATTTTTAAAATAAAAATTTTTGGACATTGAATACTTTTTGGTAGGCGAGTTTGATACTTTGTATCAAAAGTCTGAGTATTTCGCAAGTCGCATTGTAAAATTCTCTGACTTTAACTGTGGCTGTCTGGAAAAATTTTCAAGTTCCTGTAGTATATTCCAGTTCGTTAGTTGGTAAAAAATATCGGCATTATTGGTTAACTGGTTGGTCATCTATTGAGAGAAGTCAAATTCTTCAGAAAACTACAGTCCCTTAAGGAGGTGTAATCTACATCTATGGATCCGGATGTTTTGGTCATCGAATCTTAAAAGAAATAGTATTAATTAAGTTATGGTAAATAATTATACAATCTAAGCTGGAAATAAGGTAAGAGTAATAATTGTAATAGTTTTTGGTTTATTAAAATTTAGTTTTAATGGTTGATTATGAATTATTAATTATTATGGTTTGTTTATATTTTAAAATGAGTTGAGGTGTTGAAGAGAATGAGTGTGTACAGAAGGGAGATATGAGATAAACTTAGAGATTGTGGAAGTATAAATACTATAATTGGTTGTAGTGGTCGGGAAGTAAACTGTAACACTTACTCCAAAACTGAGAAAATGTTGAGTGATGTATTGGATACCACTATGTTAGAGCTTCAGAAAGGCTTTTGGTGAACAAAAGATTTTGACTTACAAAAACAAAAAATTAATGATAATAGAATATAATGAGTAATAACATTGTGACGTCCGAAAACAAACGTACATCCCGAGTATAGGGGATGATACCACGATTCGAAGTATATCAATAAGTCTCGATCAATTGTAGAGTCGAAACCGTAAACCAGCTCAAACAGTTAGGCCACCAGCCTACCAGCGATAGCTCCCAAGGCCTACGAAGTAAATCGGGCGAATTTATATAAGTGGAAATAAATAAGTTGGCTGACCCATTATTACAGTTTACACTTTATTACATCGAAAAGGTTACTTACAAGTATGGTAAGTAATGTCAGATCGTGCAGGTTATACATCACATCGCCTCATGGTTCTCGAAGTTTGGTGAACTATCAAATCTCGAGCGGATATTCGTCTTGAATTCGAAGGAATAATATCGTGAGTTATGTCTACTACTGACGTTCACATTCGAAAGTATCGGTGAAAACAATTTAAATGGTGACTTGCTGTCGTATAAAAGAGCTGTATTTTGTCGTGAATAATGTTTCGTATTCACAACGAATGAAAAACTATCACGTCTAAAACGAGAATGACTGTTCACTCTTAGGCCAAAAATGTGAACAGTCAAAGAGATAAGATTTGGTTCACCGATGATCGATATTGTAATTCTACACGTCACCATATCGTTAAAAGTAGTTAATCGATGTGTCTTTGATGTTTCTTAGATTTGGGGAATTTATTCCCAATGGGAATCGGCGTATTTTTGGTTTACCTTATCGTTATTACAAACTTAGAATTCGAGAGCCGTTCCCTGTCGTAATGATAATACAAGATGATGGTGACGTGAAGGGAAGGCTACGGGTAGTCAGATGTCACAACATAAACGCTACCAAGAATTGTTTTTTCATTTGATGAGTGAATGACAAGGTCGTAGATAGCTCGATTGTAAGTGGTTCACATCTTTTCCACCATCCCTTCAACCCCCACCTTTCGCACTACTATCACCAGAAAACATATACTGTTTTTTATGTGAAGCTTGTTTTCCAAATCTAAAGGGAGGTATGGACCCCACGATTCTCGAAGCCCTTAGCAAACGACAGGGCTTAAGCCTACTTTAAAAACAAGTAAAGAAGTGCCTAAATTATCTAATTGAGACTATACCTTTTAAGATATATGCTCTACTCTTGAAATAGAATAGTTTTTTTTCTCGAAGGAGGTGGTTTCTTTCTATTTCTCACTATTGTATAAATAATAAAAAATTTTCGTCCAAAGCAATTTGGCTGCGAAAACTAATTTGTGCTGAAAAATGCCTTATTGATGGCAATTTTCTCCAGGAATATATAGTCGTCCTTTTCGTTATGCATCATTACATTAATATATAACCTAGATTTGTCGTCATTCTTATTTTTTAATCACAAATTAAATTTTTCCAAAAGCTACGTCCTTAAAAAATAATTTTGATATACGTATTTATTTTATTAAATCGTTTAGGTACATTATTCAAAAATGTCTTGTAGATTTCATTTGGGGGACGAAATTTTCAAGTTAGCACATTATTTTCAGCTTGTGCTTATTGTTTTGGTCGTAAAGAATGCTGTAAATTTCCCCCCACCAAAAAATGGGGAAAAAAATTACGACTTGCCTAATATTATAAAGCTGAAAATACGATAAAATGCTGGCAGGAAAAATGTAAAAAATTTAATATCGTCGTCGAATATATATCTCCAAGACTAAGGGCTGCTGCGTTCATTGTGTGGAGAATTTTACAAATGGACTTGTTTGAATAGAAACTGAGGTTATTAAGATAGCGAATTATGAATCTCAAAAGAACATTGAGCACTTTTATGGCTGAACATTTTTTATTTATTTTTGTTGAAACTATTCAAGGAATTTTAAATAGTTAGTAAACTTCACAATCGTTTGAGTTATATTTGTGCCGAAGGCCGAATTTGGTTGGTTGATCGACTGGGAAAAATGAGATACCTATAGTCTATTAGTACTGAAGTAACTCGTCGATGTCGTCATTGATTTTCTACATCTTTGTCTAGGATACCATTATATTCTCATTTCATCTAGAATTTCTTTCGAGTCCTCCAAAAAAATAACAAAATGAAAACGATGATTTTTACCACCCTCACTTTCACGCCCAAGATGAGTTCCTTGAAATGTAATAATTGGATAGAAGTCTACGTGGCGTAATGGTCAAATGCTCGGTTTCGCAATGGAAAGCTCGTTAGTTCGAGCCCGCTGCCTCCACATTATCGACCCAAAATGGCGTGTGTTCTGTTTGGTTCTATTGGCGCTTCAGTATGTGATTGAAAAATTGATGATGTTGAACCAACGCTCACCGGATTATTGCTATCCTTTTCCCCTACCCTAATATCAGTACATCTTCCATATTCTGGGTAAAATGGCCACGTAGTCGAAAACCATCGAAAAAAGTTGCTCGAAACCAGTTTCCATCAAATAGAAATTAGAAAAAATTTCATTGTAGGCTATTAATTTATGCTGGTTGTCTTTGGATGCGTCCGTGAAAGAAGAAGATTAATTAAGACTATAAGTTTCTAAATAATCTATTGATAAGGCTGTCAGTATAAGCCTTCATTGAGAAATGACATTGAGAGTAGTGGAAATGACGTGTCAAATAATTATAGCTTAAGAATGAGTGTAGTGTATGCGTTCTACTGCAAGTGGACACACAATAATTACAGGTTGCATTCTAATGATTTACAATTTACGTTAATAGGTATTCGCTACATTTCAGGAATATTTTAAAATACTTTTAACACTATGGTGTTCCAAGGAACAATTAAGGATGCTCTAAGTTACGAAGGGGTTTGCGTACCTTAAAATACTTTTCACTTTTTTTTTCCCGTGTCAATTTGTGAGGATTTGAAGCGAGAAAATCATAATGTCTGTATACTACCGTCAGATGTGAAAAAGACTGAACTCTCTAATGGGTCTAATTATATTCTGTAGTCGATGCCTCAGGACAGAGGACCCTCCCCTAAGCTTCACCTTAAAAATTTCTCTTCATACAAAATACCGTGTTAGAAATTAATTTCTCAAAATGCTGTTGCATTAAGCGTATCTTTGTAATGCAGTGAATTGTGAGAAGAGGGTGGAGGAAATATTTGTTTCATCAGAAGAACCTTAGTCTTTGTCGGATGCCTCTGACGATTTTCATTCATGTGTTGCGAATTCAGTTCGTTGACTATATACGTTGAACTGGAAGATTATTGCTTTGTTGCTGGTTCTCTGCTATCTGAAACTAATCGATCTTCAATCCTAATTTAATCTGTACGATTCATTCCGTCTTCAGATGTTGTTGTGTATTCGATATTGTCTAGAGAAATCCATTTCTTGATTAGTTAAATGAGTTGGATAAATAGACTTACCAGAATACAAAATAATGAAAAAAATATTATTATATTGATTCAAATAGTGTGCTTATACATATTACTTATATAGGAGCATGAAAGTGGTGTTTAATATTCTCATAAATCTAGCTGCACTTCGATTAATGAGGTATTCGATGTGATAATGGTCAATTTTTAAACGAAAATTCACCACCCCTTCTGGAAGTTTACCAGTTCGAGTTTAAAAAAAAAATACGTAAATTTGGTTTAATTTTATACCATCATGATTGCTGGAGTGCTTATTTAATGAAAAAGTGCTAGTGACCTTCGGTGACCTTCAACTGAGTCATTCCATCTTTGCCCACTTCTAAATATTTTAAAACTGCCATCTAAAGCTGCAAGTCATAGTTACCTATTTTCTCAAAATTGATTATATCTATTTTCTACCCTAAAGATCAGAAAAAAAAACGATTGTATCCAACTTGACCGATAATTTTTATCAAAGTTAAGCCCTTTAATTTTTATATTGAAATAAATTTATGCCATTTAGACTGAACATCATTTCTGTAAAACTTATGATGAAGTGGACTTCAATTTTGTAAAAATTTTAACTCGACTCTTTAGAAACAAATTTTGTACGCAACTCGGTCGGAGAGAGCAATTTTTTAATTCGTGCTTGCAAACTTGCATTCGTTGAGAAACTGCTCACTTTTCTCCCGAGCAGCGTACTTCCATTAAATCGAGAAGTGCTCTTAAATCGCTATAATTATGACCTTCTTCAGGCATATAAATTAACACTAACATTATGGATTTTTAAAAGTTATCGGTAGGTAAAAATTGGTTTAGATATAATTGGTCTTGGTATTGATTAATAAAAGAGCATAGCGAGCATAAGATTGATTCTGTTTGGTTTGGGGGGGAGGCTGTAAAAAGTGGACAGTGGGAATGGAGAAAAGCAGAGAATTTTCCAGAGAGGAGAGGTTTGTGTTTACCAAGTTTCCTGTTTCTCGTTTTGCCTGAATATGGATCCATTAATTACCAATTTTCTCTTGTTGGTAATCTTTTTGGTTGTCTAATAATTTTAGATTGTCTAATTGATGATCGGTATGGATCATATGGTATACAACTGCTGATTTTATTTTTATTTTTTCCCAGATAAGTAAGGATGGTTTTTGTATCTGGTTTTCTGGTTTTGATTTTTTTTTCGTTCCTTCTATGTAACACTCATCACAGTTTTGGCAATATATTTTGTATAATCCGGAGTAATTTTCATGGGGTACCGTCCTTACTATTGCCCAGTATGTTTTTTAGTTTTCTTTGACTGCCTTATGCAAAGATTATGTTATATTTTTGGAGAATTTTTCCCAGTTTGTTGATCGGTGATGGATAGAAATGTCAATTTGCCTATTTTGAATTTTTTTCTTCTTCTTTTTTGAAGATGGTTTCTTGAAACTGCTTTTGATTTTTCAGTTCGTTGACCAGCTATATAAAAAAGTCTGGACTGTATTGATGTTGGAAATTTTGGTTATTATTTGGATTTACAAATCCATGGTATTGTCACTTAGATGGAATTAGAAGGCTCCGTGGATCATTGATTTTGGGAAGGATAGCTATTGAAAAGTTGTTGGTATGAGTTATTGGAGATATGATGGAGTGTGCTATAGGTTTCCGGAAAACCTAAAATTTCAAGTATGGAGGGTTCCTTTTTATCAAGATTCCCACGAAAGGCAATAAGTTTTATTTGAGGTCGAGTAGATTATAGAATCCATTAGGTAAAATGAAGTTATGATATTGAAATTTTGAACATATAGGCTCAGAAGTTTTCACTACTTTGCTTAACAAAACGGGTTCACATATTATATTATGCATGTCAAACTCTGTCTTTGTAAGTGCATGTTGCAAGTGTGCAATGTGAAAACTAAAATGATTTTTTTTTGCGTTTGTGGAATATCTTACATCATGGAAGAGATTCCACTACAGAAGGTAGTCTGCAGTTTTATATTTTCAACCACTTCATACGATTAGGTATGAGGAGCTAAGATCTCGGTGAATATTGGTGATTTAGCTCCTGTTTCTGAGGCCTTTTATACCGGCTCCTATACACCCACACAAGTACACATATGTACGAATACATATGTATGTATACTGATGAACTGCGTCGTATTTACTGTTACTATGACAAGGTGTACTGATAATTACAGTTCACAAAATCACTCCACAAGTATTCTCTTGACTAGTCACAGTCCAGTAATTGTAACATACTTGCATGAATTTATAAGTAATTATAAACAAACAAACATATTTGTGTTTATCGTGTAGTGCACTAAAATTGCCAACCTTCCAGCGGCAACTGCCATCAAAGAGGGCTAGCCCCTAATACCTCAAACTGGCTTGATCCCCATAACGTCATCTAACTTAACCTTTTCTTATGAGAGGCAAATATGTTTGCATGTTGACGAGTGTCTGATATTCACATGGAAAATAGTAAAAATACCACATTAAAAAAGAGACTTTAGACAATCGTTAATTAGTTGACTTTGCTTGTTTTTCTTCTCGAATCAAGGGTTTTAGCTTAATTATTTTTTCTTTGATTTGGCCTCTTCCCTACTTACCATTCGCAGTAAGTACATAGAACGCATATTAAAAGTATAAGGGAAAAAAAAATCGCAAGGTTTAATGCTTTGTGCGTAATTTTATGACACGAATTTTCCCCTTTTCTATTCAGCACACACGCAACAAAAAAAATGGGGGATGAAAATATCTTTTTAATGTGGAGATAAGTTGCCTAGTTAACAGCAAAAATAATACGTGATGTAGCTAAACGCAGTTAAATCGTTGATGAGAAGTAAATAGGTCTATTAAAAAAATAAATTGTTTCGTACGTGCCGCACTAGTCAATTCTTCATTACAATTGTAGAGCTTTTGTACAATTTTTAGTTCTATCGTCCAATTAATACATAGAGAAGGATTCACGCATGGAAAGAACAACTTAAAAAAGAAGGGAAACTTATTTTCAACGCGATTATGTTGTAGTTTTGCAGCTTTAGAGCGTTATGAAAGTATGAAAAAGGATTTTCCAGTAATTGAGATGTAATCAGTTGGAAAGACTTTTAGTTGAAAAAAAAAAAAAAAAAAATGAAAAACTTTGGGTTGACTTTAAAGGTTAATAAAGATACAAAAATTTTTGAATGTCTGCATTGGCAGGTTAGTGACAAAAAAATCATTTTAAGTATTCGAAAAAGAAAAATAGTCCATAAATTAATTATAGTACATATAGTCTTTATAAATTTTATAGGCCTATATGATGTTTGTTCGAAGTTAATTTTTTTTTATATCAAAAAATTACAGTCTACCTAATATTTTGCTGTTTTTCAGCGGATATCCCAAACGTGGGCGTAGCCAGAAAATTATTTATTGGGGAGTAACTACTTTTTCCTTATTTTTTTTTAAATTATTTTTATCGTATACGTGAATGCAAATCTAAAAAAATTTTTCTCGAGATTTATGGGGGCAAAGGCTTCTACACCTATGATCCCAAATAAAATTCTTGAAAATTATCAGAATACAAGAAAATAAGATGTAATGATACGAAGAGAAAGGAATCTGCAGATCATATTATTATATGCGAATTTCATATTTATAGCCGAGGCACCAACGTAATTCTTTGATATTCGTCGTCATTTAGTAAATAGATGAAATAAAGGGTATTTTTAATTAAATTTTCTTTTCAAAAAAAAAAAAAAAAAAAAAAAAAAAGAAAACAAATAAATAAATAAATAAATAAATAAATAAACAAAAAACAAGAACGTTTGGTATTATTTGCGGAATGAGGGATATGACTTTTTTGTTGCAGTTTTTTTTTTTTACTATACTCGACCTTTGTGAAAATCAGCTTGTTAATTTTTCTCCACGCGATGACTATATTATACGTTAGTGATTCGTTTCCAACCAATGAACATGTTCTTCAATCGTCGTTTAAGGGTTTTCAAATAATATCGTTAATTCTACTCACGGTTCAAACAGCACGACTAAAATTAATTTATATCCTCGCGAAAAAGTACACCTTTGTGTTCGCGCTGTGATCCTTGCAAAGAGCGCCGATGTTTTCATCAAGACGACTGCTTCTCTATAAATTTCTACTTCGTTTCAAATAACGAAATTTCTCACACGTCTTTCGATGGTACATTCATCTTCCATTAAACGAGCTCTTCGTAGCAGAAAATTGTAATGCTCCTCCATTATACTCTAGATTTGTGGCTGGGTATTTTTCTTTTTCCCGCAACACTAAAGAGATGGAATAGATATCATCGACGAGCTCTTCTAATGAAACGCGTATGGTACCATGATCTCTCATTTTCAAACCAGAATGGTTTAAACAATTTATTTTATTTCAGTAAGAGGAGAGAAAAATAAAATAAATACGAATAAGATAATATGAGAATTATTATTTTTGTGTCAGGTAAGGTACCTATTTTAGAAAAATTTGATGTCCTAATTTTTTTTTTTCTTTCCACATAATATTTTTTTTGAGACAAATTTTGTATGAAAATGAGTTTTTTTCTCTTTCTTTTCAGTTTTTTTTTTCTTTTCTTTATATTTACGCCAATTCGAAAGAAATGTCCGTATTTTCGTAATTCGCTTGTCGACGTAAGTAAACTTAAATTTTAAAAAGTCTCGAGGGCACAGCGTTTCTTAGCCTTTTTTTTTTTTTTTTTTTTAACATCTTCATCTTCTTTTTCTATTTACAGGCTATAATTGAGATTTTGTACGTCTTTTTTAAATCTTTTACCTTATCGAACGCCATTTTTTTCCTCCAGTAACTTTTCATTCGAGCTACAAAAAGAACTTTTCTTCCTCTCTTTCGGTTTTTTTTTTTTTTTTTTTTTTTTCTAATAAAAGTGTAACGATTTTTTTCTTTTGCTCCAAAAATTTTTTTTACTTCGCGACCGAATTACGTTTGAAATTATAATTAGCCATACCAAAAAGCAACAAAAAACTACAATCCATTTTTCCCCTATATTTTTATTCATTTTTTATAATTATTCTGTACCTACCTAATGTTAAACTGGGATGCTTTGAAAGAGAAAAACAAAGTTTAATTTTAGTGTCCGGTTTTCTTTTGTTTGTTTCACCATTTTATTTATTTATTTTTTTTCATTTAACTTATTTTTCGTCTCTGTTGCTGGTCCTGCAGATATAAAAGCTGCAAAGAATGATTAATCGTAGAATGGAGTTCACGGTGAAGAATAATATCCTACTGAATTTTACTTCGAAGAAAAATGAAACGCTGCTGCTGTCATACTCGTCCAGGGACCACTCCCTGTGTTAATTTGTAATTTGATAGGAGGTGTGCGGTTTTAAACGCATATAATTTAATCATTATTACATAATATTTCAAAAACGTTGATGAATTTTGGATGAATGACGAAGAAACACCAAAGTTCGTCGTCAATAATTGAGCTGTAAAAGTAGCCTACTCAATAAGGGTGAAGTGTTCGTACTCAAGAGTAGGACACCTGTATATCTGGCCCCGACCCATTTATAGGGTATAATTATACATAGACTTTCGAAAAAAACTACCTATAAAATGTGGTTTGAAATATGTTGAGAGGAGGGCTTGAGTGGGATTATCAACTTTCAAGACTGTAAACTATTGGTTTTCTTATAGTTCCCTGCCTGATAATTATAATAAAATCTAAGCGCCTGCTTACTCTAGTCTCTACTCCTCATTAATCATCATAATTATAGTAATGATTACTCGTGAATGGCATGAAAGCCATGTAGCCGTGTATCACTTGTTTTTTTGTAAGTTTTCAAAAAAATGCATATATTAAAATTTATTTTGTATTGTGTTCCAAGGGTGAGGATAGGTTCGTTTTTTGTCTCATGATTCCAGGAAAATTTTGGCTTTATTAGCTGAAATTCATTATATATATATAAACACAGGTAAATTTATTTCCTTTATTTCTCAGGAAAAAATGAAGATGTTTTGCCCTTTGGAAGTTTATTGTATTAGAAGGCGAATTATATAAAATGGAATACGCACTACCTCTCAAGTTGATACTCCCCCCACACCCCCCAAGATGTTGTAAACCATACTTCAACGTTGTTTTCATGATTTTTTTGTTGAAGCGTCAATTCTATAGAAAATTGTATGATTAGTAAAAAGTTTTTTCGTAAAATGTTGTATAAATTAAGTTTCATACACATTTTTCGTAGGCGTAATAGTTTTGGAGTTGAAAGCTGTCAAATTTTTTATCGTACAAAGTGTAAAAGTGAAAAAGAAAACTGCACTCTCAATGAAAAAATATAGATGTTAGGAAAAATAAGTAGTAAGATATACTCCTATTCTGACAGCTGAATGAATATAGATAAGAAGAAACAAAGTCCGCCATTTTACCCATTATTTTATATACACACATCTATACACATTTCTGTTGAACTCAGTACAGGTCGCAATTTTTATCCGATAATCTTGAAATTTAGTACACTCATTCGGATCTATACAAGAACTAACTCGATTCTTTTTGGTCCAGATCGGCCTGATAGTTCATCTGTTACGTCCTTTTATGTTTTATTTTTGGTGCTTCGATGATTCTAAGATGCGTAATTTTTAACCAATAGCTGCGAAATTTGGTACAGACATAGAATATATTATTATATTCCATAATTCAGAAAAATTTCGTTACAACCGGCTCAACGGGTCATGCATAGAGGTGATTTGAAAAAATCTTCAACTATTGCTAAGAAAAGAATGTAAAGTCTAGATGAATCGAAGAATATGGTTGAAAGCAGGCCTCCTTTTATTGACTTTGCTGAGTTATCATTTAATAACTTGCATAACCCTTCGTTCGTTCGCTTCATTATGAATATCCTTGACACTTCATTTTAAATCATGAATTTCATTGACATTTAATGTTGAAAGTAATTTTCACGTACAATTGCCCGAAATATTTTTGATATATTGATTTTTTTTATTGCATTTAACTCCATGAATATTGAAGATAGAAAGTTGGTCAAGGAAACGTTTTTGTTGTACTTACTTGATGAGTGCCTGCAACAAGATTCTATAATCCAAAATTGAATTAAAATGATTTTTTGAATTTTCTCATATGATTTTGCTAAGGAAAATTCAAAACTTTGAGAGCCTTTAACTCGAAACGGCAGATTTGTCAACCCATGTTCATAAGGGCATACTAACTAAATTTTAGATAGTGCCAAAACCCTATATATGGATTGAACTGATAAAATCCTTTTTTTTTTTTTTTTGAGTCGAAATCGGTGTTTTTGCTTATTTTTATTTTAAAAGATGAAATGTACACTTTTTTTTATGAAGACGTAATAGAGGAGCTCTTATTATGAAGACATTCATACGAAGACTTGGTAAAATTTTATTGATTTCTGGAAGCGAATTATTCAAAAAAAGAGGAAAAAAAAAGATTTTTAGTTATTCCAGATGCTTTAGGTTTACGATTGTACAGTAGCAGCGTTTCATTGCTCTTAATGTCTTCATGCCATTTCAATTACGCTCATTTCCCCTCCCCCAAAAAATGAAAATAAAAAATGTTGCAACCTTTTTTTACTACTTACTTTGACTTTGTCATTTACTGAAAATTGAGAAATTGAAGCTTCATTCCAAAGGCAGATTTATTTAGATATGTGTAAACATATAATAAATCTTACTGAGATATATTATTTTTTCAACACTCATCCTGAAAAATGATGTTTTCCGGGTATTAACAATACGTAAAATAGAAGATTTTACCCTAATGTTGAAAAGTAAAATTTCGCGCATGCGCAGCTTGGAAATTGTTCAAAAACAAAAATCTCTTTTTTGGTTACGCATGCGTAGGTATTATGTCTTATTCAACATCTGATTCTCAAGTTGCCACTTCAATTGAACACATTGCAGCTTTGAAACAAATCGTTCTTATTTCACTTAATGATTCTTCAGCCTCTATTTAAGCTAGAGAGCTGGGGGTGTTACTGGAAAAAGGATGAAATTTACAAAATTTCCATCTAATTTTTTAACTATCTTTAGCTGTTTGAACATAAAAAAACGAAAAAAACGGTAGGTATCTAATTAATATAAATTGTCCGCTAGGAATGTAGAAACCTCTTTTCATTCACTGAGTGATTTTTTAGCTAATATTTAGGTTAGAGAGTTGCGAGTTGCGGTTGGCATTTCTGGAAACAGAAATTGATTTTCAAGTCATTTCTTAATCACCTTTTTTTGTATGAAAATAACCAAACGAAAAAAAATAAAATTGATAGAAAATTTTCCATTTTTGAAATCTAGAATTCTCTCCTCTTTCAATCAGTATTTTCTCGGTCGCTATTTAAGTTAGAAATCTGAAGTTAGTATTGCTGGAAAGAAGAGAAAATTTTCATAAATCTTTATTTCATCAAAATTGTTTTTCATTCCTTGCTACTTGAAAATGAATGAACAAAAAAACGAAAATCAAAGAAAAATTTGCCATTTTTCTCGGTAAAAAATTTTTTTTTGGGAGGGTGTTGCAAAAATAGCACGTGATACTTGTGTAAAATAGGTGATTGGTACTCGTATCAAAATCACTTACTTTACGCACTTGTATCTTAAATTTTTATTTCTTAATTGAGGTACATTTCTCGGTTGTGAATGAGGTTTTACCTATTTATCCTGTGTACCTGTATATATATTATATGTGTGTGCGTGTATATAGATATCCTTTTTCTTAAAACTTTGTTTTTACGATATTATGCTCACGAACATATAATAAATATTGTTCGTAATGTGTGCCAATATTCAGTAATATTAGTTTTCAAGACGTTCACTGCCAGGCTATATGTTCTTTTCGCACCACAGAAATGTTTTCTTTTTCAGCCTCCTTCGCCCGAAAAAACACATTTTCGTAAATTCTAACGACGATTTAAATTCATTTTATCGCCACAAATGTCTTCATCTACCCCGAAAACACTCATATTTTGTCGACCTTTATCGAAAAAATGCCGATTAATTTTAGCACGAAAAACTTCTTCGTACGTTCAAAAAAAAGGTACAAATAGTGGGGATCGTTGTTGCGTTAAAAGTGCCATTAAAAATTTCTTATTTTAAGTGGTTCTTTCGAGAAAAAATATTGATACTTGTGGAAGATGGAAGGTGAACAGTGTTGCAAAAAAAAATAAAATGAAAACATAGAGTTCTTAGGTAAGCCTATAGGAAAACGTATGACAATAAGGAAGAATGGAGTGGAGTGAAAAAACGAAAAAAAGAACCATTTATTTGTATAGTACAAATAAAACGAAACGACTATTGCGGTTATTGGGATAACAAGTGCTAAAGGGTTATACGATTTTCTTAGCACGCTTCCAGAGTATTAAAGTGGCGGTGGTAATTCTTGGCACGATTCCAAAAATCTGAGTAAATCTTAAAAAATGTTCCAAAAATTTCTTAGAGATCAATTTAAAAAAAAAAAATCCTAAAAAATTAGGCAACCGGATGCGAGTGCCCGGAATGAACAATTTCAAGCTCTGCGAAAGAATCTTCTTTTCATAAAATGCTGGAGAAAAAAATAAAGAGGAAGAAACGTATAGGCAGAAGTCGAATAGTAATAGGACATCGTTCGTTTTCCCAATTTTTTTTTTTCGCTTTTATTTATTTGCCTTTTTTCCTTCTTTTATTCGTTTTTTCCTCAATTTTCACGAACCAATATGTCCGCCTTGCGGCTGAAACATATTACGAAATTAGTTTGTAACCGGTAAATCGAGCTAATCGAATGTCATTGATGTTTCCTGCGCGTACAAAAATATATATACTATGTACCTATATACGTATATAGTATATATGTACATAGATATTTATAGATAGCATAACATAATGGGAAAATTTTTTCTGCAGCGTGTAATTACATTTTCTCTTGACGGTAAATTCGGGAAAAAAATTAGTTACAGTAATTTCAACGAAGAAGCTTTCCTTTTCATAGTCTAAGTGAAAATTGCCATAAAAAGGGAGAAGGAAGAGGAGGGATGTAAAGCTTTTAAAAATGATTGAAACTATTTTTTTTTGTTTTCCTCACCTCATCCAGTGGTTGAAATTTGAGGGATGAGGCGAAAGGTTTGGTAGGTATTCGAAAAAGCATGTTATTTTATCATCGAATCAAATGAACAAAATTTGTTAAGCAGAATTACTCTAAAGATGGGGGACTTATATCGGAAAGTTGAAAGCCTGGTATTGAAGAGAGAAAAATGTCAATTATTATTTCTCGTGATAAACAACCGGTTCTAGAACTTGAAAATTGGTAGAACCTAAAATTTGGGTTGTGGCTGTTTTAAAATACTCAGAATTCCATCTGCCAAACTGACCGCGACCAAAACGCAAATTGTGTATTTTGGAATTAAATAAAAGGCTCAAGAAGCATTGTGGAAATGAAAGTATACCACAATAAATTTTGAGCCTTATTCCGAAATGTCATAATACAAAAACGAAAAAGTTTGAAACAAAAATATATACCTATCGCAAATAAAAAAAATCTATTAGGTACTAACAAAGAAAAGTTGAAACGAAATATATATAGCCCATTGGCTGATAATTATTTATGGTATGCGACCCTGGGTGGCTCAATCCAACCCAATACATAGCCTAACATAATTTTCCCATAATTAAAAAACCACTCCATTGAGTGTTCCACAAGCATCTCCACCAACAGAATTTGGTGAAGATGCGAGTTAAGGGCCCCAAGACCTGCTCAGTTAGCCAGGTAATCGATTGAACCGCTTTATACCATGCAACAGGGAAGAAGAAAAAAAGGTGAATTAAAGAAATTTACCTCATAGCTGAGTGTCCGAGAAGGCGTCTTTTTCAAAAAGAGCAGCCTGAGTTTACCTCAATTGATGCCTCGAGCGGGCCTGATGCCCGCGAATATAAAATTAAACCATTATAAAAAAATAAAAATGTATTAAAAATTTCATCTTTACAAAAATGTTGACGAAAAATTATATCGACCTCGATGGTCGAAGACAAAACGAAGGATGAATATTGTAAGATTCATAATAATATATTAGAGTACAGGAAAAAATATAATTCGGAACAAAATGGTAGGGGATTTTCCGACAACCGAGGTTGTATAGTGTCATTGCCACCACTAAAAATAAAATGGTGGTAATGAAAAGATCGAAAATAAAAGAGAGGGAAAAACGTTTAGGCTACGTAGCTAGGCTAAGAGTTTAGCCTAGCCGGAGACGCTCACGGCGTTTCAGTGTGTAAATTTTAATTTTAATTTTGTTTTATTATTGAGGGAAAAATACGAAAAGTTTTTTAAATTTTGAATTTAAGGGATGGCCGCATTCCACATATTCTGAAATAGATGGGTAAAGCCCAGTTTCAAAATTGTAGCCTAACACAATAAAATTGTTTTTTCGATTTATTTATTTATTTAGTTAAAACTTTATAGTTGTTTTTATATTCTTTTTTTTTTGTTTTTAGAATTTTTAAATAAAATTATGAAAGTTGTTTCATAGCTGTACCAATGAACATTAAAATAAGTTAGGTAGGTACGCTTGATTGAATAAAATGCAATGATAAGAAAAGTCTATAGCCTAAAAATCAATATTTATAAATGTGCTGTAATAGATTTGATTCGTACTTTCACGCTTTCTTCATGGTATGGTACAAAAGAAATGAGGCTCAGAATGAGAGTGATATTCTTTCATTTTCACAACGCATTCTGAGCTTTTTTTGTAATGCCAAAATCCTCAATTTTCGTTGTGTTAATTATTGTCGGTTTGTCAGAACGCATTCGAGTATTATAAAAAAATCACAACCTAAATTTTTGGGTTTTGGTAACTTTCAAGTTTTAGAATGTGTTGTAGGTTTTTTTCCTAATGGGAAAATTTTGTCCATTGAGTCCAACATACACATATAATAAATATAGTGTTAGATAAAATATACCATAGTCGAGGCTGGCCATTTTATGGAAATTACATTAAACTATGTGAGACCGGTTTTGACGTGAATTAGAAGTCCGCAGGAGAATTTTATGCCTAGATTTCACGAAGCTGGTGGTGGTATTCCTGTATTTAGGAACCTATACAGATTCAATTTAATTTTACATCTGTTTTTTGGAGCTTACTTCTTATTTTGTGGTACAACGATATTCTGTAACTCTGACTTCCTTAGACTCATCATCTACTGAACCACTTACCATGATTTATTTTGCTAAATTTTGTGCTTTTTTGATTAATTTTTTTTTTTTTTTTTTTGAAAAATATGAAAAATAATTTTTGAAAAGTTATCCAGTTGTGAGTAAGTATTATTAATAGAAAATAAATACAGTTTTTCGTTTGAACTATAAGAAATTACGAATCAAATTTTTACCAAAAATAAATTATTTTTTCTTATCAGAAAACTAATGGTTTCCTGAAAAATTTTGTTCTTGTAATTTATTTTCCTCATGAAATTTCAATATTTATTTCAAAAATATAACTTAATATGTACCGTTTTCAATAAACTTGTAGTACCCCTGTAGGGTTCTTAAAATCCTAACATTTTTTTGGATAAGCACTTCACAAATATTTCAAACCGACTCCATAGCTGTGTATTTAAATCTTAGCTGTTAAAATAAGACTGGTTCTGGGGTAGTCTTTAACTCACACAATGTTAGGAATAACAATATTATATTATAATATATGTATATATCAGTGTAACTTTTCTTGATAAATAGAAGATGATAAAAATCTGTCAATCGCAAATTTCAAAAATGTCCCACAGATAAACCATTTTTGATGATGAAAAAAACAAAGGAAAAAATGCTTCTACGTACGTACATAAAAATTTGTTTGTATTAATATTGAAAATGTTAAACTTCACGGTTTTAGGGCACGTTTTAAAAAACAGTGTAAAAATTTTCCGACATCAACAATCGACCATGTGTGCGAGCAAAGACATACTGCTAGGCATTAAAAAATACAAAAGATTTGAGAAAAATTAGCGGAGAATACGTAAAAGAAAAATTAAAATTGAAGGTATACAAAAACGACGTAAAAACCGCTGGCTACAATTGATAAATAACTTTGAAAAGAATAGGTTGCGAATTGAAACTCTCGAACTCAATATTGCAGCTCTCAAAATAGAATTTTTGAAATTAAACTTAACAGAAACTGTCTACAAGGACAAGCATCTACATGAGACTAAAATTTTGTGAAAATCTATCGAGTGAGAGAGGTGTGATGCTGTGACAAAAAAATTAATGAAACTTCAGTTTGCATATAGGTAGATGTGTAGAAAACCGTATGATAGTAGACAGAATTTTTTGATTCCTCAAAAAAAGTAGAAATTTTCCGTACTACTATATATAACATACATATATTTTTTGATGTGTAAACATCTTAGTGCTTGGTCTACGGTAGGGTTTAAATGAGAATTACCATCATCAGATTTGCGTAAGCGTTACTCTCACAATTGTAACTCTGGTTTGTGCGTGTTACATGATGTGTAGATGTGTGGTTGTGAACATGTGCGTTGCGCACTCTGACAACCACACTATTGTGTTTGCACGTCAATCTCTCATGAGTACAGCCTCAGCAGAACTCACACCTTTTTTTTTTTTTTTTTTTCAAACTCGTTTAATTCGGTAAAATTTAGCAAACGATAAATTACCTATTATGAAAAATGTAGAAAAATTTTACCATAATACAAGAACTGTATTTAAAGAAAATTTTAGGAGGAAAGTCTCGACTAAAATTCAATTTTGTCTTCATAATATCCGATAGTCCTATATACCTTAAAATTTTGAGTTACATACTGGTATGCTAGAAGTTGTACAACAATCCTGAAAAAATATAATAATTTTTAATGCACTCGGACCTTCATCATTCTGGTGAATTCTGTTAATTTTTGCTCAATTAAATAGCTATATTAATATTATTTTTTCGTTGTTTGACGACAGAAGGTCCGAATAGAACTTCTTACAATATTTCTGCGTTCGTAAAAATATTGATACTTGATTTGAGTAAGTATAATTTTCGTAATTTTATCTAATTTGCCTCCATATAAGCACTCGGTGAATTGATTTTAGAATATGGTCCTAACGTAGACCTGTCTTTAGAGGATTTATTTGCATTTTCACTTCGTAGAAATTTATAACCTCTTCTACCTCGAAAGAAAATAAAAGGTCGGTAGGGCGTGTTTGAGGATAGCCGCTAGCCGCTAGGTTTTCCTCGAATACGTTTCTCGGGGTGCATGTCAAAGGCTAGAGAACATCATACTTAGTTCTCGGGTTAGTAAATATTATCGAACGGATGGGGTTGAAATTTTCACGAGGGATGATTTTCGCGTAGCTGCAACTGTAGGGTGATAGAGGCTGGCGACAGGTCGGAAAAACGTTCGGTGCCTATTGGTTCGGAAGTTTCCGATAAAACCGAAAAGGTTTTCTTCGAGTTTCTGAGAAAACTAAAGAAAGAGATCGAGCTGAAATTTCGTTGGGTATCGGGAGATAGTTTTCATGTAGTCGGAGCAATTCCAGTTGAAATTTGGTCACTATTGAGACTGTCCATGTTTAGAGTGCGCCAGCATCGATTGGGCTGACAAGAAACGAATGAGAGTTCAATCGTTTTGTTTTTCCTGACTATTTTCGAAAATTCATCGAAAATGTAATTTTTCGCATTTTCAAGCACAATTTAAGCTAAATAAAAGAAACGATCCTATTCGTTGAGTAATTGAATTAAAAGAAATTCTACTACAAAGTTAAATAAACCTAAACAGACTTGAGAAAAAACGCATTCATATATTTTACATAAAATTACACCGTTAAATTACGTAAGAAAATACTATACATTTTTCATTTATCTGTATAGGCGTAGGTACTAAATTATGTACAATTTTTCTTCTTACATCTATTCGTAGAAGAGGATTTAATCTTTCGTTGAGCATCAACTGTATGCAAAAATTCCGAAAATTCATGTTTTGTCGAAGTTTTAAAAATGGTCCAAAATACATCGACTCTTTACTTATAAAATAATTACGCGTTTTGCCACCAGACGAAGACTTTTTTCGTGAACAGTCCCAATTACTTCAGTAGTTTTCATAATAAAGTAAAAAACGGTAAAAGTTATTTATGTCGATGAAACATAGATTGTGTGGTTTTTCCAGTATCATGAGAAAGCTGCTGAAGAAATAGAGCTGATATTTTGGTAGCAGATTGTATTCATGCGGGACCAGGTCGGGTAAAACTTTCGGGAATATGGCTTTCGTAGTTTTTGAAAAAACCATAAAAAACTGCTATGCGACTTTAGAAATAAAACAATTAATACAGATTGTGGAAAAAAAAAGAAGAAGAAAACGACGCAAACGATGCAGAAAAAATCATACGAGCGACGATTCGCTTCGTGCACACAATTTTTTCTTTCACAAATTTTAGCAAAATTCGGGTGTATTGTCGAAATGGAGTTAATGACCGACAAAATTTCGGCAGTTTGATCGAAATAAAGATTATGTTCCGACCAGAAATGCCCAATGTGGTTATAGAGCACGCTTTCATGGAGAAATTTATTTTGAAAGTTATACTTGATAGGCATGAATTTATTTAGTGAGGTAAAAGGAAAAACAAAATAAACAGGGAGGAAGAAAAAAGATGAAAAGATGAGATAGTTTTCGCCTGTATTTAACGTTATTGAAGTAGAGGCAGGTCGGCTCACAAGGGAATAATTCGGTGCTGTAAAATAAATTAAATTGAATTCATATTATGGAAAATGGATGAGCGATAAAACGTTCGTAATTGAGTTAGTAGAAGAAGTCGTAATAAATCGACCTTCAAATTGAAAGTATGCTTAAAAATTACATCGGAATGATGGTCCCACTGTTAAAAATGTAAAATAATAGCCTTTGCTTCGTAATAGTTAAACAAAATGGATGAAATTTCGAATCTCTGCTGAATCGTAGACAGGTGGCTTAGAAAATGGATGTGGATCATTATTGAACCTAATTATGAGCCATGCAAACTTCTATTTATTACAAAATTTTTTACTACTACTTACCGGGTTCACCGATCTTTGCACGGGTGGGGTGAATAAAAAACTTAGGGCTGCATTTACAAAATGCTAAATGCAAAATAAAAGTGATTTTGGGCCAACGAGTAGCACATAACTACCGTACACTAAAGAACCATATTTTAGTATCAAAATACATTAACTCAATGTGAGAAATCGATTTTGATGTATCAATTTTCGAGATTTACGATTCAATGTCGAGACATTTTATATCGGTTGTGTTTAGCGTTAATCACAAAATTTAAATATTGGCAGATTGCAGATCGAAATAACACGTTCGTTCCAGGCGAACTTTTCATCGCTGGGTAACTATTATTATTTACTGCTGATGAATAGACTGAGATGCTTATATTTTTGTTCAACGAATTTTCCTAAAATTGAGACCTATCTACATCATTTTTTTGTACCAAAAACTTCTATTACGTAAATTTAAGCAACATTGTTGGTCTAGTTCTTCAAAACGCGTTTACATACATATGGGTCTCCACATACATACATACATACATACATACATACATACACACAATTATTGCTCGTATTTTAATTTAATGTATAAGATAAATAGTATAGGATGGTATAGGATAGTATACATCCTATTCTGAAAACTGTAACGATTGATAAATCTTGAATACTAATAGTGGCATATTATTATATTATAGTGGTGTCATTTAAAAATAATTGTTAGATTATATAGAAAAACTGTGGAACTTTTGGTACATTTTGGTAACAGCTTATTCGATGTAAAAAAATAAGGTAAGAATTAATTCTGTGAAAAAGCCGTTCTATTTTCTTGGGTACAATTCGAGAAAAACTTTAGTTCTCAAATAAAAAACAAGGAGGAAGAACTTCCTTACGTGACTCGGTGAGTAGACTCTGTTAAAAAGTTAAATATTTCCATTTTATTTAGTCTACGGGATATTATATATTTCAATGCTGGAATTAGTTTGACAAAGAGCAAGAATGTATCTACAAGGTATCATCTGTGAGCACATAATTATTTCTTCCCTTGGAAAATTTTTGTGAGAAATTCCACCTTGAACTATAAGTACACAAACGTGCGTAGAAATTTTTTGAAACTATCGCATAGTTGCTGAGGGATGAAGTTAAAAATTTGAAAAACACTTTTCTCCTACCGAAATGTCACCAATTCTTTTCGAATTTTCTCGAAATGTTGGTGAGAAAAAATTCGAGTCGAACTTTTCATCGTTCAACGCAGGGGTTTTTGTATTTTTATTTTAAGTGTCACGTAAGTGTTTCAAAGAAACTGAAACTAACAACTAGATTACCAATTCTAGTTTATATTGAGCACGTAACAATATTGTGTGTTACCAAAATGTTTTGTAAGATGCATTTGTGAGCTGAATTATTTTAAGTTGTAGCTTCAACTTTGGGAGAAGATTATAAAATACGGCACACATTGAGAATACCATAATAATGCCGTTTGTTCAAGTTGAGAATGTGATCCGTTCTTGGACTAAAACGGTTTCAAAAGAAAGATTTTAACACCAACTTCATAATTATATTAATAAATTCAACTGCTTGGGTGAAGAAGAGAATGAAGTCTTGGTAATTTACCAACAATTAAGGTCCCTATAAAAAATACGTAGGTACTGGTTTTGGAAAGTCAAGATTTTAGTGTGTAGCACTTCACAGGGCATTTGCTTGGAAGCAATTTTTCTCTTATAAGTTTTCTTATCAAAGGCCTATCAAAGCCGCCTCCCTTCCATTACCATGGTAGCTCTTTAATATTTCTATATGAAATAGCCTGAAAGAATGAAAGGCTGACGTGTGCATAATTATAACCTTTCAGCAAACCCTGATGCAATTTTTACTTAAGAATTATACGTGTCGGTATTATAACCACTGATAAAAACAAACCATGAAGTTGTAATTAACACAATATCTCAAAATCTTTTGTGGTATGCCAAGGGAGGTTCATAAAGTGATCCCCCCAAAGTCCCAACAATATGTTCAACCACACAAAACACGCACTAAGAACCAAAGTATTAACCACCTACCAGCATCACCCAACCCGCATAGCCTACCAGGAATTTTTTGGACTCGACTTTACACCATGCCAATTGAGTTTAAAAAGATTGTGAACTTTGGCTATGTATTTTGGATTTTACTTATGTGGAATACCTTGTCGTGAGAGATATTCACACTAGAAGGTCTTCAACAGTATTTGTGTGTTCTGCCACTTCATACGGTCAAGTATGGGAGAGCCAAATCCTCGGCGAACACTGGCGATTTTTGAGCCAGTTCTGAGAGTTTATATACAGGATTTGGTACACGCACACAGACACACATGCATACGTACATGTACGTAATTATGTCATGCGTTACGTCGTTTCTTGTCTTTGTTGAGGTGATAAGAAACAACGCAGCGTGTTTGGTACTGGGCCGTGACATTACCGAGATCGTTATCAGGTAATTGATCTCGGCCTGTACAATGTATCTTACCTGTACGTACGTACAGGTACAAACATACAAACACACCAGTGTAAATTTGTTTAACGTCATAAAGACGATTATTGCCAGCCTTTGGGCGGCGACTATCGTTGAGGGGTGCAAGCCCCTGTTACCTCATACGAGTATTGTCCCCACAACTTACATTATGAAGTCATTAATTCTCAGCCATATCTAGGACAAACACCACCAGTGGCCATTGCCATTGAAGAAAATTCAAACAGCCATTATCAAAATATTACACAATGTATTATAATATTTAGAACACATATTGATGTGAACACATAAGAATAAGGTAACATAAAAGTGTTCCTGTCTGTACAAACAGAACCAAATGCTAGAGACGAGAAATGAAATGCAATCAGTACCTATATAAAATTAGTTTAAAAGCTTGCTCGTCTGATTAAGAAGAGATAGGGAAAGAAAAAACCAGTTTTTAATAAAATGAGAAGGTGTATTTATTATCACACTCGTACCTAGGAAAATACTACGGCAGTGGTACGAAGGGGAAGCCAGAAGAAAAAATGAAAAAATAAATAGCCTAGGTATTACCGATTGCATACCTAGATGTATTTTATAACAGAGTCTTTAATTTTGAATTTAGATTTTAATTTACCTGATGGCCAGATGCATCACTTTCGTGATTAGTTTAGTGTCGAAAGGAGGAAAACGGTTTTCGTCTTGTCGTTTGAAATTGCGCGATGAGAGCTCGTTTGTTTAGTTGCTATAAAATTATAGGCCTATTGTGGATAGGAACGAGCTGGTCTATCGAAATTTCCGGCAATGGTTTTGAGATTGCGGTGTGTACTCGTATCAGCCTTTTTGCTCTATTCGTTAAATGCTACTCTAACGTGCCCAACTACATGCTACACACTATTCTAAGTTTCAAATTTCATCCACTCGTCCGCCACCCCGGATAAGTTCACATGAAATTTTTCGCCGAAGATTTGGTGGCGAATATTATATGGATGGGTAAACCTCACCATCACTTTGTCGTAGGCGCATTAGTGGTGCTGCACCAACGATCTTGGATCTCAGTTCGGCACGGTACGTAAATTGAAGATGCTGGTGGCTAAAGGGCTGTTTGGTCGGCGAGAGGGGGTGGGAAAGTTGAAGTTACATTCTAACGTTCGTGTGATCGTCGGAGTGGAGATGGCGGTGACGGTGACGTAGGTGCAGGCGATGGAGGAGGTTGCATTATCAGAGACCTGAACGACGAGACACTGTTGCCTTTTTCTACTCCTTTGCCTCTTCCTACTTGTACTTTTTTTTTTTTTTTTTTTTCTGCCAATATTCGAAAGTTGCACCTACCTTACATCTGGCGAGCGAATTAGGCATTCGCCTGTTAACGTTAATTTAATATTAAAGTTACCTATCTCTTGATTTGAGAACGGCTTTCGTTTATGTAAATACAAACACGACGACATGCCTATACTCTGCATTCGTATTTTCGCGTAGGTACGCTGGCTGGCGATTCGATTTTCATTCGGTGAAACCCGTGAAATTCGTCGACGATGCCTACTCTCGATGTGAGTCCGACCACAAAACTACCAACGCGTCGACGAGAAGAAATTTTTTCCATCGTACTTTTTTTCACTCCGCAATTCGACGTCCTACTCACAGTCTCTCTCTTTCACTCTCTCTCTCGCTCTTTCTCTCTCTCTCTCTCGCTCTCTTCATCACTCCCTACCCTCTTCTACCCTCGACTGTCAGCCCTTCACTCACATTTCAAAATTTAACCAACCAACAACCATTTTCGTTTTGTCGTTAATTTTCGTAACCTCGAAACCACCATATCGACGACAACGCTGCTAGAAATGTTTTCTTTTACCATCGGTGCTCGCTCGTCTATTTTCTGCGGCGCAGGGGCGGCGGGGGAAACATTAATTTTGGACCAAAAGAAGATCGACATTTATTTTCTGTTAGGCCCGACAAATTAGTAAAGGCCAGGGCTAACGCGATGCCACGTATGTAGTTACACAAGTAGTTCGCGGATTTGCGGCGCTTGATTAGGCAAATTAATCAACGTCGAGCGAAATTTTGCTCGCACCGCATTGATCGATCGAAGCGTGTATAGCGTATTAGGTCTTAGACTGTGGGCATACGGTAAGGTGTTATAGTATACTACGTATTACTGAACAATATGAACGCGAATGCTGTGTGGTATTTTCAAACGGTAATTAAAATTTTTACGAACGATTGCCGAACGTTGTACGAAAATAGGTTCGTCGCGGGCAGATAGACGGTGTGGCGAATAGAAACAAGAAAACAAAAAAGTCAAAGGCTGCGGTTAACCCGAGTGATGAGGTTACGCTGGGTGCGCGAGAAAATTTTTATATTTTTCCTGCAGTCTACGAGCGCACCTGAAGCCTTTATTGGTTTCGATTTTGGTGGTTTCGCTTCGTAATTGGACAAAAATAAAATGACGACGAGGAATGACTTTCCGAAGGTATTATTAGACCTGTTGTTTCTATGTCCAGGAACTAAATGGTTTCTACAATCAACCTAGTTTTAGTCAGCTTCAAAAATATTCGCTTTGGGTTTGGAAACGACTGCCAGAAATAAAGACAATGTGGACGTGAGGGTGTTTGGGAGGTTGACAACTTTCGTCGGTTCGTCCCGTATTATATTAACAGGTAGAATGACTGGCGACAGCAAACTTTTGAAAGTGTATGGTGGTGTTCAATAATACGCGCCTTTCGTAATCACTCCTCACCTCAAATCTTCTCTCTCGCATTATTTAACCTAAAAAATTTTTTTTCAGAAAATAGAATCGAATTAAAAGCAAATACAATATAAAAACAAAAAAAAAATGCGCTGTTGTGTTTGTTATCCCGGATAGTTGTGAACAAACACACCAAAATAAATACTGGTTTTTATCAAACAATATTTAACACTGAATTATCGTCACAGTAATTTGCGGTAAACACCTTGTCACAATAAATTCTTATACTTAAGTAACTTCGCTCACTTAGCGGATAATCGTACGTAAAACACATATATGTATATTAAGATTCTATCTACCGTCGTCTCACCTCTACGTAGGGTGGACTGCTAACTTGGCGGTGTCTGGGAACACCTACAGACTTTAGAGTTCAATGTAGTAGAACTACCTCAAAACTCTTCAGAAAAGCAAGTGAAGTTTTGGTGTAAATCGATTTACCAAGTGACTTCTTTTCGTGCCTAATATTGTTTACTTTCGCAAAAGGGTACCTTAGGTACATACCTAAATAGTGCTGACAATTATGCTGATAAATTGTATGTCTGCATAATTGTTAGTTCTTGTTAATTAGGTTACTAACGGAGGTAACGGTGAATATTTAGAGGAAATATTTGCTGTTAATTGTTGCAGAGTATTTAGGTCAGCGAATATGTTCGTCTGTCTAAATACGACGGAACATGCGCTAAAAAGTGAAAAATATTACTTCTAAAATTTTTCCAGCAAGATCTAAGTCTAGTGACTGGAATTATTGAAGTCCACGCTAAGTAAAATGTTTTGTCAGAAAATTCGACGAAATTGACGTATCAACTATTACGCCTACGTGGTAAAGGAATAGAACACCGACTTCACTAATTCTAGTTACTAGACTTAGATCTTGTTGGAGAAATTTTAAAAGTATTTTATTTATTTATTTTTTTTTTTTGGTAAGTTGATTTTACTTTTTGAAAAAAATTATTAACTTTCCATAGTACTTTTTGGTTTCATTGTAATTCCAGTAGATTTTATTGGGGAAATTTTAATAGTACATTACGATACAAGAGAGAAAAGTAAGCGATTGCGGACGAGTTGCGAAGTTGTGGCATGAGCCAAAGGCAAATTCTGCAATCGCATACGAGTGGTAATCGCTTACTTTTCGACTCTGTATGGTAAGGTATTTTATTATATAGATGAATAAAAAAATATTTTAACTATCAAATGTATTTATAATATTATAATAATTGATGAAAGTGGAATTTTAAATCCTAAGAATGGTCAAAATAGAGTTCAATGAATCATTATCAGTTATTACAGTAGCAACATTGGTTGTCTATTTTCACGGCATTAGAGTGATTCACTGTTATTTCAACAACGTGAAAACAGTCATCCTCAAACAGGGAGACAAATAATTTTTTTCCTGTTCGTGTATTTTTTTTCCTATTTGGTTATTTTTGTGTCTGTTGTGAAGTCTCGTTGGTAAAATTATGTTTTTTCACCATCAATCTCGTTCATAAAGTTGCATTTTTCATTCGCCTATATAATAAAACAATTATTTTTCTCTTTTTAGAGCATTTTTATTATTTTTTGAAGTTGGTTAGACTTTTTGATGGAAATAATTATTTATTTATTTTTACCGCAGGCCTGCGTGTTGCTTTTTATATTCGCACGTTATTACAATCGTTAATTATTAATAAATCTAAGAGTTGGAATAATTATACTCACAAAGGTCGTATTATCGTAATACACACGTTTAACAAGGTGGTATTTACCTAAAGTAATGATGGTAAAATTATTATGATATGTATAACGTTGTAACGAGTTAGCTGAGCTTCAGCGTTGAGCGTAGGTAATGAGAAATCAAATAACTACCAAAGAGGAGGAGAAGAGGTAGGTACGATGAATAATTTGAGTATACGAAAATGACAATGGCACCAACGAGCTCATCTGATTAATGTTTTGAATATCTATACTCGCTAATCGTACGATCCTTTTGACTGGCATTACTGCATGAAACGATTTTGGTGGGTAAATGTTTGAAAAAAATATAATTTTTCGTGCGCATTTAAAATAATTTTAACTTTTTCCCAGTTTTTCTAGAATTTCTTCTACCATAATTACACTTTGTTCTGAATAAATTCTAAATGATACCAAGAAAACTTGAACGCTTCGAAACCGTCATTTTATAGTCTGGAACAGCTTTTAAAAGTTTTAATTTATGTATTATTTAACCTTTCGCACCGCATTTAAAATTTTTAATTAGTTTCATTCGAAATAGTGGTACCTACCTATTCGTTATGTTTCCATAAGTTTTAGTTTTTTCGGCACTTCGCCCTTACTGTTGGTATACTTGGGGAGCAAAATTAGGGAAGACCTAATAAATAGTAAGCTATTTGACAAAGTTTATTGATAAATTCGAAACTTGATTCAAGAATTGTAACCAATTAAGTACGTATTATAAGTAGGTAGGTATATCGTTCGTGAAACTATATTAACATACTATAGTTGATATTTATTTTTCACTACCTTTGGTCGCTTTTGGTTTCAAATGAAGTTTTCAGGGTAAACACGAAATTCTACGTCAAGCGATGCATTTTTAATCGAGGATATCCGAGTAAAGGTTAAAGTTTATGAATTTTTTGTTAGATATGCCCGCGGAGGCATTTCGTCGATGCGGTTTTTCATGAAACGTCGTTTTTTAATGTTTTCGATCTAAAAATACCGAGTCTATATTTTTCGAATAATTTAAAATGGCTGCTGTCTTATACAGGGTGGTGCATTTATTACGCCCATCACCTCTTATTCGCTTCGCTTCTGAAGATAAAAAAAAGTCGTCCGAAATCACTCCCTCTAATTTTTAGCGCAAATTTTGAATTTCTCATTAGAGAATAGGTATTTTGCAATCACTTCAAATGCAAACAAATGGACCTAACTTAATTATTTTTATATGAGAAACGTAATTTTTTTTCTCTTTAGATTTTAAAATAAAAGTAAATTTCAATTGGATTCAACTGATCAAACATCAAAATCTGTTACGAATTGACGAAGGTATGACAGTTGGAAAATCACTTAAATCATAGAAGCGGACCCAGAAAGGAAATGAGGAAATATTCCCCCCCCCAAAATACTAAGAAAAAGTGACAAAATGAATGTAAGATCACAAAATTCGTATAAAAACCATAAAAAATTTGCTGAAGTGAAAATAAATTTTTTTTTTTCGTTATTTCCTTCAATAAACGACGCGTTGGATCAGCCACTGTTAAATCAGTGCAATTTGCTAATTGGCTAGGCAGCAGAATTTATAGCACTTTTTTCTTTTAGCTGCCACTGTGGCAGTTGGTGTGCAAATTGAATGATTTAAGTGATATTCCGACCATCATACTATCTTCATCAATGTACGACTGTTTTTGATGTTTGACCAGTCAAATCTTCGTTGAATTTCCTCCTGTTGTAGTATCTCGAGAGAGAGAGAGAGAAAAGGGGAGAATCTCATTCAGTTAAACGAAATTAAATCCTGTTTTTGGTATTTTCATTGGTTGTAAACAATTTATAATGAAACATTCAAAATCTCCAATATGAATGCAGAAGAGTCAGGTTGGACAACTTTTTTTTTATTTTCAGAAACAAAGGAAAAAGAGGCGTAGTAAGTGGGCCACCACGGTGTGTTTCTGCTTGGTTGGTGTTCCTAGTTTAGAATTTAGCTGTCATTCGAACCACATTTTCATTCAGTACCTAATATGTAGTAAAATATTTGGCAGGTTGTAAACGAAACATTCAGCGCAACTGAAGAGTACTACACTGTAGGGTAAAATGAATACTTATGTACTTCAATGAGATTGAAATGTGGTTACTACTTAGTTTCAAGCCTTAATAAGTGTCTATGAACTCCAGCCTAGTTGTTCTGTTTTATGAAAGTGTATGCTCAAGTCGATCGGTTTTTCATAGACGGGTATTTTTAGACTTATATTATCAAGGTCTTTGGCTGTCACCCTCGACAAATGGTATCTTTCCAAAATATCCAAGTTGAAACCATGCCTTCTGCAACGTACAATGTAACTTGTTTTTATAGTCGATATTCAATGGATAAAAATTGCTAGTTTTGAGTTTCGAATTCGAATTTCATGACGACTGTTTCATTAAGTAGGGTAATTGCACCCATTATGGGGTATGTACCAAATAAGGGGGTTCCATTGTTTCTCTTAAAGTATTAAAGCAGTATGCTGGAAAAAAATCGAAGATAGTTAGGAAGACTGTTCTGTTGTAGCAATCTACAAAAAAAGTCGAAAGAACACGTCTACAAAGAGTTTTTAATGTTTCAAATAATAACACCAAGGACCATATTGATCCCGATTCCTTCATAAATTTTAATTTAGAGTGATTTTTCAAATTTATGTACAATTACCCGACACCTCATTCTACAGTCATCGAGGATCTTACAATGGAGACTTTTTATTTTTATTTAAACAAACTTTTTAGTTCACCTAAGTTTGTTTACATAAAGAAATTCCGAACTGGGAAAAAAGTCATTTAATTCGTACATTAAGCGATTTTTTTTTTCAAGAGTGAAGAAGTAATAATTTTTGGAGCTCTTAATTTTATTAAAGCATGACACTGCTGGCTGGCACAGTTATTCGAGGAAATTTTAATTAACAGAGGTACAGAGAATGAAGATCAGCTAAATTTCATCCTTTATTTTAATCAGAACATTCGAGGAATCGGGTTAAGTATGTGACAAGTCACTTTATATTCGATGTTTCTAGAAGATTGGAAAAGCCAATTAGGTATTTACGTAAGATTTAACAAAACACATCTGAAGAACGTATGAACGAGGAGTAACTACACAGCGTTGCGTTGAATTTCACTTTTTCTTATTTTCATCATTCTCATAAAATGCATTTTCACTCGCCTGATGAAAAACTGTATTGGCACTGTTTATGGTTCATCCTCAAGAAATTACCATTTTATTTTCTACTTTTTAGCAATAAGTTCACACCTCGATAGTTTTTAATCAAGAGAAAGAATAAGAATGAAAACACAAGGAAAGAAGAAGAAAATGGGTACCTCACCTTAAAATATAGGTACCTACGTGAAAGTGTTATTATAGCTTCGAATATAATAATTCAATTTTACTAAAAGCGTGTGACGGTAAAACATATGGCGAATTTTAACGACGTCGTTTATTAATCTCAACCATGTACCATACTTCAATGATTTTCGATGAAATTATAAGAGAGCCCAAAAGAATGAGAGGGAGTGAAAAAGAGGAAGAGTGAGTGAATAAAAAAAAACAAGCAGCAGTAGCAAAAATGATGTGGCTATTTTTTTATAGGCTATACGAGCAAGAGAAAATGATGGTTCGTTTTAATTAAAAGTGCGCACTGATGTATACGAGAATCAGGATTAAAAGTTTAACGTGTAAGAGCCACCTAGAACGTGGGCGGAAAATTAAATAAAAATATTGAATTTTCGTTATATGAAAACGTAAAAAAGCATCTGTCTTGTTGCCACGTTGGATTCGATTCTGTGTCCGATCAGGTGAACTAAAAAAAGCAAAAAAGCAAAACAGCAAAAAAGCAAAAAAGCAAAAAAGCAAAAAAGCAAAAAAAAAAATGAATTGGTACACCTACTTGGCAAAAATGGTGAATGGTTTTTATTTTTTTAACATCGGAAAAAACTAGCAACGTACCTACTATGGATGTTTTTCCATTTCATGAATATTGTGGCATAAAAATGTATCTAACCTGTAATCGCATGAAAATTAATTTCAATATGTTTTCGGACTTTAGCTTAGGACCTCTTGTTTTTGTCGGTTTTGAGAATTCAATTTCATAGCACTTACGCATTGAAAAAAAAAAAAATTGAAAAAAATAGACTATTGTTAAATCAACTTAGGCTGAGTCAAAATTTCTGAACAATATTCTCCATTCACTTCATATGACATAAAGGCAATTCTGGTGATTGAAAATGCCAAGAATCAACGCCTTTGAAGTTTGAAAATGTGATAAAATAACTTTAGTCGTGACTTAAGCAGATAGAGGATGCGCGAAAACAGTTTTGGGAAAATATTGGGTTCATAATAAAATTTTTGTTAATGGTCTTCAAGTCGGCATAATCTATGTTCTAAGAGAAGGAATATTTTTTCAAATTTCTATAGACTTTAACCGATCAAATTGAAGAAGTTGAACCCTAGAAAAGCGGTGGTTAGTTTGTACTATTCTTAAAAATTTTGAAAGAGAAATTTCGATATTACTGATTTTACAATTTCAACGCCTAATTGATTTCAGTTGAAATTGAAATTGAAAATTGTACTTTTTGAAAGAGAAAAAGGATAAAAATGGTCTGAAAACAAAAAAAATTTCTCTGGCAAAATCAAGGGACTAGAATTATTAAATATATTGGTGCAGCTTTCCCTTATGAGGTAGGCTTATTCTCCAGTTTCATCTAATTGTAAGACAAAATTTTCAAATTGGCATCAACTTCAGTATTCCAATTTTATGAATTTGCTGAAGAAATTTTAAAATGGTTATTTTTATGTTTTTAGCACATTTTTCGCAAAAGGGTTAAGGGTGAGGACAGTGAAAATTATCCGTTTCACGAGAGAAAAAAACGATTTGTGCGATTTGCCCATTTTGACTCAATTTTTTTGGGGGTAAATACATAATATTTTAATGTGCATGTATCGCCCAAATTTTGTATTTATGATTTTGAGAAAACTACGGAATAGATTATTGTAATTTAAATTTTCACGAGAGATAGTTCTTATATAGAAAAAAATTAGAAAGATGTTCGGTGCTTATCGATTCAGACTAGTTTCCGACAAAATTGGATAAAAAAATTATTGAAAAAATTTTGTATTCATGGTTTTGAGAAAACTACGAAAGGGATAAATCTGAAATTTTCTTGAAATGTATTCCTTATATAGGATCAAGTTCGGTCAGTTTGGTTCCTATTAGTTTAGCAGTTTATGTGAAAACTGGAAAGAAAAAAATTCATAAAAAATCGGTTTTCAGCAATAAAATATCAATAGGTAGATGATTTAGTTTTTTATTTTTTTTTTAAATCGATTAGGTACTAACGATAGTTTTTTGTGATTAGTTTGCCTAAAACTAGAAATGAAATATCGATTGATCCATATGTTTGTCGGACATCGATAATTAACGATAATATTGTGAAATGTTTTCATGTAATTATTTGGAAATCTAGAATTCAGGTTTATATTTTGAATTATTGATGAAAATTGGCAAATTGTGTTTTCTAGCAAAGTGCTGCTGCGTTAGTGTTTTTTTTTTTCTATCAAAATGTACAAATTCCAATTTAAAATAAAATAAATTGTGAAAAATGTGGAATTAATGGACTGTCCACAAAGAAATGCAGCTACGTGATTAGTTTGTTTCACTAAATGGGATGAACCAAGAACCTATAGACTTTTTGTGAGTAAACAGTATATTCGTGTTGACAAATAAATACTGATTACAAATTTGGTACCTACTTACATTATTCATGAGTAACAATTAATACAAATCGTATTGGTTAGGCTACTCGCATGTATTTCAAATAACAAATGAATAGTTGTATTTAAAAATAATCAATTACCCAGGAACATAAAAATAAAACAACTGTAATCTTTATACGAGAACGTTTTCCACAAATAGTAAGGGCGTAGCCAAGGGTGGCGAAGGGGCAATTGCCCATCCCATAACCTTTATAATCTTTTTTATTTCCTTGTCATTTTCAAAATTTGAAAAAAATTCCAGCAATAAATATGCAATAGCGGTTCCATCGATGATAAATTTCTAAAATTTTCTAAATTTTCAGAAGTTACGAGCAAAAAAAAAGTGGTCAAATATTTTTTAGCCCTTCCCTCTTGAAGAAATCCTGCCTACGCTCCTGACAATTAGTAATTCTATTGCAATCTGTATCGGTGTAATCGAATACAATTTTACTTAACTCTGCAAATGGGTAATGTAACAAAAAAAAAAAAAAAAAAAAAAAAAAATCAAAACTAGAAAATTTCTTAAAAAGGGCTGGGAATTCGAAAAATGGATAAAGTAAATTTTTTGTCACAAATAGCCTGTAGAATCATTCCGCCAAGTTTTGACGTTTGAAACTTGTACACTCTGTAGAGGTATCACTTTTTTACGCCTCACTTTTCAGCTGTTTTTCATTCGAGCCTTAAAGGTCCCAAGCGTGAATTTTCTTTTAGCGAGCTGAATCGGCTGAAAAAGTTTTTCACCAAATAAAAAAAAATAAAAAAAACTCACATTCGCAGATTCTGCCCTTTTATTTTTCATCGTCTCTCCGATATTTACACGTTTCTTTTCGTTTCACTGTTTGGCCTTCTTTCGTCCTTCTTATTTCGTATTCTCTGTTTAAAATTCCTCGGATGCCCGCCTACCGTTACAGCATTGCTTTTTCCTTTTTCAATATTCCGTTTCTTCCTTTCGCACATTTTTTAATTGAAAAATTTTGCGAAAATGTCAAGCGTTTGAAAATTGTATTACCGAAAAGGATAATTCTAATTTGCGATCAGAAAATCCACGTCACGCGCTTTCTCGCCTTCGTAATATTAGAATCGTTAATTATTCGAAGCTACATTACTGCGCCTAAATCTTTTAGGCGTCGAAAATTTTAATTTTTTGATATTTTATCAAAGCCAACACTTTTCGTTATTATACAATATAAGTTGGCTATTATTATTACTATTATTATTTTTTTTTTTTTTCACTTTTTCCCTCCGATTTAAATTTTTCGAGTTTAAAATTCGTACCATGGGCTCACCAGCCTCGTCAAATGGGGGGGGGGGTTTTTTCTTCTTTTTTCTTTTTTTTTTTTTTTTTTTTACTTTTGTGTGTGTTTAATATTTGCGCGACTGACGACGTTATTAAATGATTAAAATAAATAATCGTCGGTTCGCTTCATTTATGTGCTAATTAGATTCGTCGAAATTTTCAGTTGAATGCGGAAAAAGGCGAGCTGAATTGGGGTTGGTTCGTCGCCGTCGTCGTCGATGCGGTCGTCCGGCTCGATGCGAAAATTTGCTGGCTAATGCATTCGCAGTCACCGATCGCGTACATGTATCGTGAACTGACGTGAAACCACGAACAAATTTTTTTCTTTTTTTTTTTTTTTTTTTTTTCGCCTCGTAAATTGTGTGCGTGTGTATGTGTGTACGCCGGTGTGGCCCTATAAGTGCGCATAAAGAAAAAGAAAAAAAAGGGTTAGGTTTTTCCGATTGATTATGGCTAATTTTTGCGCTGTCACATTACTCGCGTCGTACGTTCTGTGTATGCTGCTGCATGGCAGTCTTTCGGAAAGTCAACCCGCCGAATGGGATGACGAAGACGACGACGATCCGGGTGAGTGCTCAAACTCCGATCTACTTTTAAACGCTTGTTGTTGTTGTTGTTGTTTATTTTTAGCAGCTTCTCGAACCAGCCATTTGAATATTGGAAATTTAAAAGCTCCCATAAATTTAAATATTTTTTCCCGAATGTTTCATGGCGATTAGATACCATTATGGACTGGTTTGGTATTAAATTTGAGTCAAATCGGTAGAATGATTTTCAAATGGAAGTCACGCTTCGGAAGAATACACATTTACCACTGTTTGCGTGTCACGAATAAACCTGGAATTAATTGAATGAAAACAAAAAATGATGTGGGGATGTTTCCCTCACTTCCTCCTTTCAGGGCTCGGCTCTGTGTCGACAGATGTTCGTGACCCAAATTATTAGTGCATTGCACTCTAAATGAAAATACATCGTCCGAATTCACTCATACAGACAACGCACATCTGCGTGTACATATAGATGGAAAATGGGAACGTGAGTACGTATGTTTTACATACCTACTTGCTGATACAGTGCATGTTGCAGTCCATATAATGTACCACCTTGCCACAGTTTAGTTACACCAGTACCTATGCTATTGCGAATTGGTTAGGCATTAAAGCGGCTGGCTGCCAGTACCAAGAAATAATTCAATTGCCCAAACATGCAAACCACTATTGGTTCTATGAACCCTGTGTAGGTAGAGCTACCTTCATTAAAAGCTTTAAATGAGATATCAAAAATGGACGAAACAGACTTACTGCGCATGTGTATGTACCTTTTTGCCACTTTCGGGTTTTAATATGATGACAGCTCAATTAAAATTAGCAAGATATCCATTAGATAACTGGGTATTGATAGGTACGAGCTGAGATTTTTTGGTTGAAAAGAAAGTAAAATTATTATTTATTATTTGGTTTGAAAAAAAAAAAAAAATTTTTTTTCCCTTCTTATTTATTTGTGTGTTGCAAAGTATGGTACGTGACACGAGTTCAAAGTAGGTGATTGATACTTGAGTGATTTGAGCATTTGGTTTAGGCTGCAAAATTCACACTCATCAAAATCACCTACTTTTTGCACATGTATCAAGAATAAATATATTTTTTTAGAACTGAATAATAATTAATAATTTTGGTTTCATTAATAAAACAATTAAGATACCCAGTCCAAAACCTCTCGAAATATTCCCTGCAAACAAAATTATTCAAGATATAATTATAAAATAATTCATATTTTGTATTTAAATAAAATTGTCACTCTGCAACCTTCCAAAAAACGGTTACATACAGAAAACAAATCAGTTTTACAGGAATTGGATCATAAGGTAATAAATTATTGTTTTTTTGTTATTTTGTTATTTTTTTTAAAGAAAAAAAATTTATTGTATAACAAAAAGTAATAGAGTCTTACAAGAAAGTCAACTTGCAAGTGCACATGTGCTAAATCATATTTTTTCATATCATACTTAAATTTCCTACTTTTCATTCTTTATAAAGGGGCACAAAAAACGTACTTTCCAGGTGGGTGTTGTAGTATGCTAATGGGGATGAACACATCCAGATCCCTCATAGCAATACCGACAATATTTCAAATTCAAACTCCACAAAATCATGGTCTAGGGAAAATACACTTATATAGGACAATTTCCACAGAATTACCACTGCCCAACCAGAATAACTTGCCAAGTGTCCTTGAAACTCCAATTTATACCATAAACTATGGATTTGACTAGTTTCCATGGAAGTACTTACCGACGAAACAACATTTAGCCCAAACCTAAGAAAAACACCTCCGTATTCAGTCCATTGCCAAAGTAAAAACTCAACACATTGTAGTAAAAATAATCATAAAATTCACATTTGTAAGAAGACATAATAATTCATATGTTCCATGAACCAGATAATGATGACTGAACGGACAGCAAAGTTAAACAAGTAAAAATGGTATGAAAAGTTGGACGTCCGTTTAGCTGAAAAAAGTGGGAGTAATGAAAACTGGTTTTAAAACACATTCAATGTCTGATTTAATAACTCCATGGACATTGTTCGTCTTAGCAGGGAGAAGAAAGAAAAAGAAAAGGTGGCCGTCGAAGAGAAGTGAGGAAAAGGAAAATAAGATGAAGAAAAACACCAGAAAATGAAGAGAACTCCGTTTTTTATAGAGTGGAGTCTCCGTGGAAAATAGTGAAAGAAGATTAAGTGATAGGAAAAAGCGAATTAATTTTTCATGGAATATATTTTGAGATATAAGAGTGAAATTAGTTCACTTTTTTATTCCACGATGGGCGGGATGCATCAATGCCGCCAAAATATAAGGATCATTGCATTTTCTCTGGTTTTAAAATCCAAAGATAAAAATGGGGATTTTTATTTAAAAAAAATCAATGATAAATACTAAATCTCTGCTAATAATTCAGCGAAATCACTCATTTTTAAGAAAAAAAAAGAAAAAATGTAAATACGAGGATGTACCTAACAAATGGACCACCCGGTATAGGCTATCCATTCTTCTGTTCAAGTCCTTAAAAAATCTTTCGAAATTATATTTTAAAATTATGTTTGTTGCGTAGTGAAATTTGTTTGTTGCATTTTACAGCAGTTGTGTAGGTATGCGACAATTGCGTAAGTGTCGGTTATTTTTAAAGTATTTCATGTGGTCCGTGTATTGGTGAAGTACTGGGCTTTTCCATCGAAAGGTTGCGAGTTCAAGATCGGCCACCGCCACATTTCTGACCAAAAAATGATGGTGTATCCATTTCGGTTCAATTAATCCTCAAGTAGATATGCGATTGGAAAATTCATACTGGTAGACCATTGGCAACCAGATTTCTTCCATTCCCCTCCCCTGCACCAGCATCAAATATCTCCATGCATTCAACAAACTCTGGATAAAATGACCACGTAGCCGAGGCCCATTGGGGAAATAAAAAACAGAAACAATCACTACCAAATAAGACAATAATATTTCTTGTTAATACATTTTTAATTTTATTTTGACTGATTTTTCCAACGGTCATTAGTAGGAAAAATAGCTATCGAATTGTAGGAAGATGAAGGGTCAACGTTTCTTTGAATCCAGTTCACGAGTATTCGTCGGTCGTCCTCGACTAAGTTTACCAAGATTAACGTAGTTTACGAAAATCTATCTTTTCTCGTTCTCTTGTGCATCGATTTACTTAAAGGTTCCGTAATTAAAATCAAATTTTAAAGTGATTGAAGTTACTAACTGCATGAAAAAAATAAAAATTGTAAGTTCTGTGTGCCATGGTAATCAGTCATTTAATTCATTTAAAAACTTACTCTCCATTAAATAGAGCGAGTTAATTCGTCAAAGGGAAAAAAAAACTTTCTTAAAAAATAAAACTTTGAATTAACTTAATCTTATTTCCTTTTCTCCAGTGAAGAGCTGGAAACTGGTCGGTGGCGGAAGGGACGGGGGAATCATAAAAAAGAAAGTACCTCGAGGAAAAAAATATCCAGTTTTTCTTTAAATGTACTCGACATCGTCTTTTTTTAATAATTTCAAAATGGGTTTTCTGCTTTTCAACTGGGGTGAAAGTTTATAGTACCGAGTACTAAAAACTGACCTTTTTTTTTTTTCATCTTCTTCTTCGTCTCTTCATCTTTTGCTTAGTTTCTTCCATTTTTGGGGTTATTTTTAAGACCAGTAAACGCTCTTCATCCTTTTTCTTTCCTTTTTCCTTTCTTTTCTTTCATTCTTGGAAAATTAACACGTTTTCAGTTTTTTTTTTTTTTTTTTTTTAGTTTTTTTTAGTCTAGTTACCAATAACTTTTTCTTTTACATTTTATTTTTCCCCGATGCGACTACAGACGCTTCACGCGGTAAATAAGAGGCAGTTTTTCGCAAAACCAGTGTAATAGCGACGTTTTTCTTTTTCTTATTTGCAAAAAAAAAAAAAGTTAGATAAAAATTTTTTGTTTTTTTCTCTTTTAGTTTTTGGTTTCTGTATTTGATAGCTGCTAGTTAGCCGCGACAAAACAAAAAAAAAAAAAAAAAAAAAAGAAAAAGAAAAGAAATGAAAAAGAAAAAGTGTCAGTTTTTAAAGTAGGTTTTTGGCGTTATCTGCAAAAATAGAGCGTCGCCGATGACGTTGCTGCTGCTGCTGCTGCTGAAGGTCTCTGCGACCGTTTTGCGTCTGCAGTGACACTTATTGTAACTTTTAAAACAATCGATCATTAAATTTTTCCAACCCGCGCAACCCCGCCGCATTACTTCTGGACCTTTGTCCCTCCGCCTTCCCCTTCAGCATCGTTTCCAGTTTGGTTGCATTGCTTGGGTGCTCGGTTTTAGGATGTGCGGGTGGCGCTTGTTTATACGCGATATGTACACCCTATAGTATAGGCTATACCTCTGAAACTATGTGCGACACGTTACAAATGATTGCAAAATACTTTTTACGATGTTAATTAATAATGTGCGACACACGTTTTATATACGCGTGTACGTGTCATAATTTCATACCACGGTGTATGTGCCTGAAAATGCTTATGGAGAAGCGTATGTACCCATAAATCATTCGACGTTTTGTTAAACTCGATGTTTACGAGTAAGAAATATAAATTAATGTGGTTTGAAGCCGCCTTTCCATGTGTATATATATACACACTTATGTGTGTGTTTTTTTACACCATATATAGTATGTGGGCTATCTGGAAGGATATGAGAAGATGGCGGTGACAGAAGGATGTTCAAAAAAATGTTAGTCGTCGACATCTTGAAATTGCTTTTTTTTTTTTCTCATTTTCTTTTCTTTTACACTTATAACATTTAATTTAGCCTCGAGTGATGAAGGGTTGAAAAAAAAAAATGGCCGGCTGTAGAGGTCACAAAAGAAAATTTAAGCTCTACTGGTCGGATAATTGATGATTTATTCGGGCCAACTACAATACCGTATATTGTCTTTTTGGTGACGCGTACCTATTTTGTGTGATTTCGGATTGTAGCAGCGTTGAGAAGTCAGCTGTAGAATGTTGGTGCTGCGGTTATCGATGGGTGTGGGTCAAGATTTTTGGATGAACGCGTACATTACAGAGTAAACTCCGGAGAGAACCCAGATTCGAGAATTAAATATCCGTGAAACAATATTGGGTTGTTGGGTTGTTATTTGTACTTACGAATTAGATTCTTTGTGCCATGAGTTATATCGATCGATGGCGGATCCAGAAGCGGAATTGGGAAATTTATCTTCCCTAAAATTCCAAAAAAAAAAACGATAAAACGAAAAAAGTTTGAGGGAAAATATGAAAATAAGACCACAGAATCTGTAGAAAAACCATATAAAATTTTCTAAAGAAAAAAAGGAAAGCAGCTCCGCTCCAAAAATTTTTTTCTCGTTTTTCTTTCCAAAATGACGTTCTGGCTGAAAGCAGTGGATTCTCAACAAACTAAAAGTGAGCAAAAGCAAAAGCAACATCAATACAAACACGAAGTGTACGTTAATTTTGGTTTTGTTTCGTTTTCCCCCCACATTACTGGATGGCATCTCCACCATAAGCTATTACTCGCCAGTTATGGGGGTTGACAAAACTAATTATGAATTCGTCTAGGTCTTGCAAGAAAGCAAATTGGTCTTGGTCCTGACCTTAGTCATGCGTAGTGAAGTCTTTAGTTGGATACACATGAGAGCATTGTGGCAATAATGTAGCATGGGTCGAATATAATTCAGCGCTGGGTAGGTTTAAATTCCGTGTACTACAAACCATTCATTGTCAGTTTTTGGTACAAACGCAAAGAGGAGTGTCTGTTGACAGAACGGTTCCTCTCGGATCCATGCCTAACTTATCACATGTGTTCACCTTTCTCACTTTTTATCTTATCAGTTATTACTCTTGTTCGCCTCTCAACATTTATTTACATTCGAACCTTCAATTTATACACGCGCTTGAGATGACATAAAATAATTAAATTATGACAAAATAATTCAGTTTCAGTTAGTTAATTAATCACCAGAAAACGTCATATATTCATAGTCTAATATAAATAAAACGGATTTCCACTAAACCTAAGGTATTATATCGAACAATTATTTTGATACGTTGGAGGTTGGATTAATAATAAGTATTAAACTCCAGCTTCAGTGTCTCCATTTCTATATCTTATTTTTTACACAATTCATTATGATAACACGAAGAAAAATTAATATTTTCTTCTGCATATTAAAACCTTCAATTCATATACGAACTTCAGATGAAATTAAATGATTAAATTATACCAAATAATTCAATTGCAATTAATTACATAATTAAACACCAAAAAATGTCAAATATTCATACAGTCTAATGGTAAATGAATGAAAATAAATGTTGAGAGGCGAACAAGAGTGATAACTGATAAGATAAAACGTGAGTAAGGTAAACACATTTGATAAGTTAGGCATGGATCTGAGAGGAGCCATTCTGTTAACAGACACTCCTACACAAAGGGATTCATTGAGGCAGCGTAAACATGGTTTCCCAGTCCACAACACTTGTTCAATGGTACCCAAATCATTCGGCACATGACATGCAATGCCATATTTACGTACGCTGTAGGGCACTTGTTTGTACGACCCACTTTTGGACTTAATTGTACAGTAGCAAGCAAACTTTAACTTCAAGATTAAGCCTCAATTAGTTCTAAAAGTGGATAACCATACTGTTCTATACAATGTTTCAACAGTTGAATTTGGTTTAACTTTTATCCATATTTTTTTAATTTCATTATTCAGGGAGAGGGGAGTTAATTCGTGAATTAAACAAGCCTATTGATCTTAATTTTCTTATTGAAAAAATAAATGTATCAGATTCATAGCGTCATGTTTACCAACTGGGCTACGAGTTTTTTTTTTTTTTGGAGTACTTGTGTAATTTTTTTAATCTCCTGTTAAGCCTTGCGTCTATTAATTTTATTTTGTAAACATTACTTTTTATGGTCAACCATCTGCAACTGCAAAATTATTTCATTGAAAGATGAAGGTGATTTTTAATTTTATGATTGACTATTAGACTTTCATATGATTCGTGATTTGAATTATTTTACTACCAATAGCTCTGTTCTTTTGGCCTAGTTGCTGCGAAAATTTGGGACAAGTTCACAACAGTTGTGAAATTTTGGCATTCCAATAAATTATGCAAATTTTTATCATTGCTGTGAAGTTGTCACGACTATTCACACCAAAAGCTCAAAAAGAACTAAAGTAGTGATTCGTAATTTGTAATTGGATCGAATCTTCTTTTTATTTTTTTTTTATATTTCTGAATTGCGATTTGAAATTATTTTTCTTGTGATTTTTCTTGTTCTTGAATAAATAATTTTTTTTATGACCTCGGCGTCCTCATTTCCATTCTAGTTTCATTTGGGCTTATTGGGAAATTTTGGCATCTAGTATCACCACTTTTAGTTTTTATTGACATTATCTTCCAGTTATCTAGGTTCAGTATGTTTTTCTGATTATCCTTTAAGGTTGAGAAACTGATCTTCAAGGATGGAACAGAAGCCAAGTTTAAAAGAATTTTGAATAATCAGTACCCAATTATGATTTGATTACTTCAATACATGTATTTGAAAACCTACTTTTTCTAGCGGAGTGCTGCTGCGCTAGAGTTTTTTAATTCTTATATGTTTGTTACAGTTCTCCCTGGTTTTGGTTTATAGGAATACTTCAACATTATAAGAAACAAAGAATCTTTTTAAGCCTTACTTCTCCTATTCACATCCTAAACATTAAAAGAAAACAGAAAAAAGTATTCGAAATTTAAAATATTGAAAAATGCATATTAATTATTATCATCTAAAATTAGACAGAATGATTCAGATTTTCATAATTTTGTCCGTTAAGAATGATAAGCTAACATTGGATGTCTACTTTGAGTTTTGTTTTTTTGTTTGAATTATAGTTTTACTTCAGCCTACGTATTCGACCTATTCCATCGAATTACGAATGTGGAAACCTTTTAACGGCCATTACCGATGGTGACCACATTTCCGAAAGTAAATTTTATGAAAACTTCATCGAATGGAAAAGCTAATAAACTAGGTCGTTCACTTTTATCGGTGTATTTTTATCGGAACAACGATAATCGTGAATTCTGGTTCATTGTGTGCGATTCACTTACCATTGTTCCATTTATTCCCATCTTTTGTTCGTCTCCACCCTCAATCTTTCGAAAATTTTATCGTGGTATTCAAATGGAATATTCGTAGAAAATGCGTTTTCCATGACGATGGGTTGGTTGCCTCTATAATTTTCATTTTTTTTGGTCATTTTTTTTCAGAATTGAGAGGTTTGATTTCAAAACGAAAGAAGTCACTTTTTTGCCAATTTTGAAATAATATTAGATGTCTGATCCTATGTAAAATTCAACTAGGGAATCTATTGGCGTTATCAGTCAGGATTTATCAACTCTCCTTCCAAGTAAAATTTAGGTTTTTAGAGTCCCTTTGTTTTTTTGCGAAATGCAAGAAGTCATTCACATTTTGTGTTAAAACGCATACAGCCATAAATGTTTCCGAAGATGATGATTAATTTTTATTTACGTTGCTACTTATTTTAAAGAGAGAGAAAGAGAGAGAGAATTGTCTACGAATCCAATTGAAGAAAGAAGTAAGTTTTCGAAAAATGTAAAATTAGGTAGAATTACTAAAATGTTGTTAATAGATTGTAATAAACATATATTCCTGTTTGTCCAAAATTATGCATTTTATAGGTAAAATAAAAATGATAATAGTGTTACAGGAAGTAGACGAAATTGACTTTTTGAAGTAATTCTGCTTTTCTGTGGCTAAAAAAAGTGTTTTCCTTTCAAACGGAAAAATGGATTTTTTAGGGTTATTATCTGAAGAATTGACCAATTGAAACAAAAATTGGTAGGGCTTGCTCTTACGTCAAATTTGCTGATTGTACCGAATTTCATGACTATTGGATAAGAATTGTAAGTTTTAGTGAGTCAACATCGAAAATTAGCCCCTCCAACGGCCCGAGGGCATGAACCATAAAATAAATCGGAACTAAATTTAGAAGGGCAATAGAATAGATTTAAATTAATGTTGATAGCAAATATTGGGACTATTGCTTCGAAATTACATTTTTTAGAGTCATAAAACTGCCAAAACTGCAACATAATCGCCCATCCCTGACGTAGCGTTAAACTAATTCTCCCCAAATTCGAGTGGTTTCATCCTCGACTTAATACAAATATATGGTTCAAATTTCATGACCATTGAACAAAAATTACACCCTGTATCGTGTTAACAAGAATTGGACATACATACATACATATATAAATACATATGAATTTTCAAAAATAGTGGCAAAATGTTCCTTGAGTCATGGAACGAAAAACGTACTTACTCCCTCCCCTAGGTCCTTCCATGAGCACAAGATTAATGAGTAGATTTTCGTAAAAAACCGACTTCAAAATTCTACCGCAGTAATACTTCGTTACTGGACCTTAAAAAAGTTTCGGCTCGAGGAGAAATACACTAAAGGGCACTCTTAGGTTCGGCTATAGGATTTACCTCTAGGATGGGGTTATAAACTCAAAAAACAATTTAGTTCGCTCCACTCGCAAAATACATTTTTTAGGTGTATTTTAGTATTTGTTGTTTGGAACCTGGGGAGATTTGACACCCAAAAAACTTTCCATTTTTCATCGTTCACTTAAATACTACAATTTATTTCAAAATTATGGCCCTTTCGAGTCCCCTGAAAAAGTACGAGCCTGGTACCTTTGTTACCCTTCCCCTCCTTCTCTGAGGCTCTGGTTGGTTTAAAAATATAATGACCCAATATTCACGACGCATTCATTTTTACATGTGTGTCTGAATGGTGGTAAGGGGGCAAGCATCTCCAGTTTTTTTTTCTTTTACTCACTGCAATTACAGTGAGATAAAAAAATTAGGAATATTTTAAAGATTTTCTGTCCATAATTTTTTTCACATCTGGCAAGAGGATTGAGTGACAGAAATATCTGCCTCAGAGTCCGCGGTAAAATAAGAGGCCCATTTAGATCCCGAAAAAACTTAAAAACTGAAGAAAAGTTAAAATGAAAAATTTTCAAATTATTCCTATTTTTTTCCTCACAATTTTTCATTTTAGCTATTAAAACAAAAAAAAAATATATATATGTATATAAAAAATAGAAAACACGTCGCATTAGACCCCTTTTCTCCCCATTTTGACAATTATGCAAAAATGAATGTATCGTGAGTATTGTGTCATTTATAAGTTGAAATTATTGTGTTAATATAGCAATTATACTCGTACCATCTTTTGCACTCATTTGGAAGAGGAGGGGGATATCAGACCACTAAAATAAATATTGCCTTTTTTGTAGGAAATTTAAAGTTAAATATTTTGCACATCTGTCTCATTAAGTACCAACACTGAAGTCAAGCATAGGTACATATATCACAAAGAGAAACAGAGCATCTCACGATGCTATCGGCATTTAATTTCTGCATAAAAATTTGCATATTTGCTGAAACACTGACCGCCTCTCTACTGTGGGCGAGAATAGGCGAAAATTAAGAACAAAATTTTGGATTAAATGGGAATTGTCACGGTAATGAATACAAGATTAAAAAAAAATCTATCAGTCATCTAAAATCTTTGCTGAATTGTGAAATTTATAATCAAGGATCAATCCAGAGAAAGAATTTTCAGATTTCCAACGATAAAAATAATATTCCCCCATAAAACAGTTTTACCAAAAATTTACACGATTTGTATTATTCTATTGCACGGTCGAGGATATATTGGAAATGATTTTTGAATTTAATTTTCATTTTGTTAAATAAACAGTATCCCCTCTTGAAAGTAGTTTGTAATCATGATTTTTTCGTGAACTTTGTTTTCACTTTTTGTTAGGCCTACTATCTTATGTGATGGGGGCTTGAAAATTGATTATCTGGTTTTTCTATTTGTTGGTACCTAGTAGCCCATTTCAAAAACCTTTTGGTTATGGCGTATTTGATTTTGATAGATAGGATAATATCACTATGTAGCGTACGGGCATTATTTCCTATTTTCTGTTATTTTCCTGTCCTTTCTTTCTTGTTTTCTTGTATTTAATTTACAGATGGAGCTACTTACTGTTGGCTAGCAATCGCAGACCTGACCACAATTTCTTTTTACTGTTAAACTGCTGACTTTTGTCCTCATTGTTTTTCACTTTTTGATTTTTACATCAACTTGTCAACATGTTGGTCTTTTTGTGAGCGACTACACTCTCACTTAAAAATGAATTTATTTTTCATTTTTGATTCAAATTCATGAAGCTTGCCTTCAGGATGTGGTTAAACCTGCGATTGCTATTTCAACCAATTCAAATTGGCATCTCAGTCTGAACTCAGGTAAAATGTACATCATTTGTTTTTCCTTTCTAAATTCTAAAAATGTTCTCTTATTCATTTTTTGTTTTCCTGCCTAAGCATGTTTCGCACTCTAAAGTTGTTCATGTTGAATCTAAATTATACGGATAAATATTAAAATGTTCTAAATTTCTTCAAACCTTATCGAAGTGGAGTGTGTATGGAGTATGTCATGAGCACCCGATTCCCTTTTTTGGTAATTCCATTTTACGGTGAAATACAGCTTGTGTCATAAGAATTTGTCATTCTGGATCCGTTATTTGGAACAGTGCTTTCACTGTGTGTACGCTTTTATTCAGACTTTTGCATACCACAATGGATACCGCTAAAAAGAAATGGTACCACTTTTCAGTGCAATTTACAAATTGCTACATTTATTCCATTTTTGTAGAATAAATACAGGAAAGGTTAGGAAAGGTTTTCTTTATCTATTTTTATTACAAACTTTAGTATCAACAGTCATAGTATCCTCCTGTAATTCACTCTTCACTCAACAGCCATGTGTTCAAATATTAACTCGAGAGCTTTTTTTTTTTTTTTTTTTCAATGTCTTTTCAAACAAATACAAATGTAGGATTTACATTAATTAATTTAATTTGCAACCAGAATCATGGAACTTTTTTTTAATACCCTTCTAGTTATACAACTTATTTATTTTTCCTGAAAATGCTTGTAGCCTATGTTTGTAATAGATTAGTATTCATGAATGTGGTTCACTTTTTGCACAAGTGGTGGGATTTTTTGGACAGATTTGGGGGGGCTGGTCCATGGTATGCCACCTTGGAGGCGATGATGGCAGGGTGTTCTCTAACCACAGCCCCTCAAGGACACTCTGACATCACCGACATAAAAAGTGGCATGCCTTGGCCAAGGTCTCCTACATTGTCTGAAAGATCCCTCGGCCTGTGCTGTGTTTTTCATCTCTATGAACGCTATTTCATGTGAAAAATGTAAAAAAATAATTTTAAAATTAAGTAAATATTAATAGTAATACATTTTATCGTGTATCCTCAATTTGAGAGATGTGACAGACTTCTGTAAAATGCGGACAAACAACAGCTGATACACAGGCGCCTGTTAAGTGAACACTAGCAAGGCAGCAAAAGATATGAAATATGGTATGGATTTGACAAGCATCTTGAGGAAGGAAGTTTACATGTTACAACGTCATGTTTTTGAAGTTTGTCTATTGTTTGGTTGAACACATGAAATTATAACTGAGATATTCAAATTTGTTCATGGCACAGTGGATAAGGATGCATGCTAGTATGCTGCAGGTTGTGAATTTAAATCCTATTTGTTCTTTTGAATTATTTTATTTTATTTATTTTCATTTTTTTCTATCACTTTTTGGCCATGTAGTGAGGCTGGTGCGTGCAAAGTACGCCCGGTTCTTTAAAAAAAAAAAAATAATAATAATAATAATTGTTAAGTAAGCGCTGAAAAGCGATATAAAAAAACAAAAATAAATAAAATAAAAAAATTCAGAAGAATACATAAGGTTCCAACCCATGACCTAGCACATTAGCACACATACTTATCCACTCAGCCACAAGCTAATATTATAAATATCTCTATAATTTAATATATTCAACAAAAAAGTAGACGAATCTTTGATGTTCCGATTCCAATTGAATCTCAAACATGACGTCATATATGTAACCTGCTGAAAAAACTTCTTTTCGTGAGACGATTGTTGGATTTGTGTTAACATCGATACCTATGGAATTGTTTTGTGGCGTTTCTCACATTTTTATCACTTTTCGTGGGAAAATCTCAATTTTGATTGAAAAATTTATTTTCTTTGTGCTGCAAACTTGATTTTTTTCATTTTTTGTTGCCAACTTTGTTTTTACTTTTTGTTGTATATGACGTCATCTTTTTGTTATGTACTTCAGGTTAAACAATTCCAATGTTATAATTAAAACCAAGAATGTTTACGAAATGCATAATTTCTTTAGTCATTTTTAGATATTTTTTTCTGATATTAATATGAATTAAGAAACATTTATTCTTGCTTGTATGTATTAGAAAATATTGACATCTTGAGTGTAAAGTCGAGTAATATGGAAAGGGTGAGTAATATGAAAAAGTACCTTAAATAAAAAAGTGAAGGGCGTACATTGAAGATGATCAGCTAAGTAAGTAGTATTAATTAGAAATTAAACATAATATGTGATAATAATAACTTCTTTCCTTTCCCTATCAATTCCAATCTTCATTTTTTATTAGATGCCATTAAAATTTGTAAATTGTAAAAAGGTTTATTCTTGGCTGGTATAGAAAGGTCCTTTTCATATTACTTTTCAATTGTTTATATGATTTTAGTCCTATAATGAAGTCATGGATGATGCTGAATGCATCCATCACCTACGGCACTGAATGCTTTTCCAAAAGTAGAGCTGCAGGAGAAAAGTGGGTTCAGTGCAATAGCTGCAAGTTATGGGCACATCAGGATTGTGTTGGTGTCAAACCAAAAAATAATATCTATATATGTGATCATTGTAGATAATTCCGTTTACTTTAATTTTTAATGCTCCGACAATTAAAAAAAAAGTATTAGTTTGAATCGGAATTTTGTAAAAAAAAAATTTTGAACCTTTCCATATTACCCGCCTATTTTGAAAAGTCTAAATTTGGAATTTAAAAAAAAAGTGATAAAATTTTAGAAAGGAAAGTGGGGTTACCATCGCTTTATGATATCTCTATCAAACCCTTCAAGGAATGTATGTACAAAATTTCAAGTTTTTCTCTTACATAGGTCTCAATTTATAAGGGTTAAAATATATATATATATCCATACTACCCGATTTTGCTCTAATAATAATATGCTTACCTTATCTTTTAGTCTAACTTTTGGAAAGACTAATTCTGTTCTTAGTGGAAAAAAACTAGTGTGAAAAAATTCGAAGAACCGTTTGTTGCATGGTCGTCGTTATTCGTAATTATTCCTCGATTTCTGAAGAAAATAATATAATATTTACTTCAATTAACAATAGTGGAAGAGCAAAAAAATTCAATACAGTGTCGCCAAAAGAAAACTGCAGAAAGTATAAGTTATGTTCAGGTGGTAGATGATGGATTATACCAAAAATTGTTCTGTGCAATAGACGGTTTATTTTCGCGCAGAATTCAGGTACGGGTTAGGGAGGTACGCTTTATTTTTCTCACTTCTGCAAATTTATAGACACGATACGAGATATGAGACTCCGTTTACCTCGTTTTGTTAGTGTTTATGGCGAAGGTGAAGAGAAGAAGACGAAATAAAAAAAAAAAAAGAAGCTTGGTATAATAGCAATAACGAAGAGGAAGGTACACTCGTAATTTAAGACTTCTTAAGTACAAAACACCGGATTTCTTTTTACATTATTTATTTTCTGCCAACAATGGAAATAAATTTACTTACATCGGATGTGTTTTTCTTTATCGTACAGGACCTAGGGCGACTTTTATGGCCAAGAAGCGAAAAATTATTCTGAATTAAAATTCGTGAATTTTGCGCTGCAAATGCAAGGTTTTTGTTTTTGGTTTTCTCGTACTTTTTTTCTCATTTAAATTGATGCTAGAGCTGAGACAAGCTGTAGCTGGCAACTGTAGGCACAACGTTTTTTGTTCTGCCTCTGCTCGTGTCGTATGCAAATCATTTGTTCTCTGGGCTAATTGAGGTTTTTCAATGGCTGAACTTTTATGCCACACGGTTTCCGCAGAAATACGTTTTTCGTACTTGTGGCGACCCCAAAGATTTTCCTCCCAGTAGTTAAAGACGTCTCTGCTGAAACGTTGCCATTGACAAATTTACAAAATCTCGGTTTCAGCTTAAAAACACTCTCGAAGACCTGCTCTACATTATTGTATCCGAGAAATCAGCAGCTTATATTAAAAAAGTACACTGAAAAAAAAAAAAGAAAAAAACTATTGTTGATTTTTTACGAATTTAAGCAATAACCTTAGAATTATCAGCAGTTTTTTGTTTAGATTATCCGAAGTTCAGGGCTAGCTTGGTGATTCGGTGGGCTTGTGGTTGGAATATTACGCAGAAGAGGGACGGTCCGATTCAGCTTTTGAGATTAAATTTGAATCTGTCTACCAACGAAGAGGAAAATGAGTGTCGCATTGGCTTTAGACACATTGCTTGTACATTAGCAAGACTACAATCTATCGGGCATTTCGTTAATCAGTATAGGTAAGAAGAATGTTTAATAGGGCACACTGTTGTCACACTCTGACACGCGGCTATTGATAAAAGTGGAAAAGTGGGATGTCAGTTTGTGATACCTGCGCAGAGTAGAAGAATAGGGGTTACTGTGCATGGTCTTTATTGCGAACCAGGAGACGATGACTTCTACCTTGGGGAGGGGAAATTCAAAAATCTCAACTCTGAGGTAGGTAATCAACGTACAATATTAATATTCATTATGTCATATTGTCAAAGAACTGACATTTGAGTACATACTTGTGAAAGTTTTTGTATTATTTATGACGTTATCATTCTGCAGCTCTGCTATTGGTCTCTATCATCTAGACATCTATAGTCCTATACTTATGGCTATGACTATTCGTTTACGTGGAAAACTTCTACATCATATAATGCAATAAGGATACAAAGTCGAACATTATTCACTTTCCTTTCATAGTATTTCGTAAGTTACGTCTATTGGTTTCGTGACTTCCACAAACATCACATCACCGAGTATGAGAAACCGACAGATAAAGGAAAAACAATAAAAAGAATAGAGTTATAGAACCTGCATGGTTAAGTGTAGGAGAGGACGAACAGAGGAGGGAAAAACGGAAACATCCATCAGATCGACTTCATAAAAACTGTGTTGTCAGATAATGCCACTAATTTTCAAAAACTATCAATAGAGTTGCTGCAAGCAGAATTTCTTCGTCAAATAACACGAAGATGATGAAAATATGGGTACAATATTAGTTTTATGGTTCGTATTTTATACGACCAATACCAATTATGTTTTAGGTACCCAAGTAATAGCTCTAATAAAAAACGAAAAAAAAAAACCAAAAACATAAAACAACTAATTGTAGCAGTAAGTTGTTAGGTGTGCGGGTGGAAAATAGACATTATTTTGAATTTGGAAATTTTTGAACTCGTTAATAACAGTTTATTACCTCCCTTCCCTCACACAGAATTATCACATGAAAAAAACGCAACGACAACAATACACATTAAATTTCATTATTCGTGTTTGTTTTTATTATCGTTGCGATTTCAATTAAAACGATTAAGTAGTGTTTTGAATGTAATTAGGTGAAATTTACAATTTTGGAAGCTAAAAAATAGCCTTTTTTTAATTTTAATTTTTACAAACGCAAAGATTCAATTTTGTTGCTTCCCCATTTCGCCGTTTCAACAGTTTTACGGTTCTTTGCCGTTCGACAGTAATAATATTTAATACTTAATAACTGCTTTTACGCCTTCCAAAACATTGAACTGTGTTTTTTTCATGTATTTTTGTGGAATACCTTGTCGTGAGAGATATTCACACTAGAAGGTCTTCAACAGTATTTGCGTGTTCTGCCACTTCATACAATTAAGTATGGGAGAGCCAAATCCTCGGCGAACACTGGCGATTTTTGAGCCGGTTCTGAGAGTTTATATACCGAATTTGGCACATGCATACGTATGTATACGTAATTATGTCATGCGTTGCGTCGTTTCTTGTCTCCGTTGAGATGATAAGAAACAACGCAGTGCGTTTGGTACCGAGTCGTGACATTACCGAGATTGTTATCAGGTAATTGATCTCGACTCGTACGATGTATCTTACCTGTACGTATGTACAGGTACGAACATACAAACGCATTCGTGTGAATTGGTTTAACGTCATAGAGACGATTATTGCCAGCCTTTGGGCGGCGACTGTCGTCGAGGGGTGCGAGCCCCTAAAACCTCATACGAGTAATGTCCCCACAGCTACTCCCCCCCAGTTTTCACACTGTGAAAATGATAAGTCGCGTGCCTGGGGGGACTTATCAAGTCTATTGTCGCTGGTCTTGTTCCCACTTTGCGAGGGCTGAGCCCACTGCGGCCCCGACGCACTCGTAAGATTGTTTCCGGGCGTCGAGTCGGGCCTGGTAGGCGTCCCTGCTGTTGTGTCCCCTTTTTCTCGGTGGTCTTTGTTGTGGAGCCGGGCGGTATGGATGGGAACGGTAAGACAGGCGGGGATCGGCAAGTGTTAAAGGCCTTGGCCTTCGATACATCGGGGAGTTTGAGCTCGCTGATGGCTTGTAGGCTAGGCTAGCGGCAGGGGGAGGGCGTGGAATGCGCACCTCATCCGCCGGGAGTTGTTGTTTCGTCTCTACTTTCGCCAGGGCTAAAGACCCCGGAGGTGGGTTCTCCACTTCCGGTGTCTTTTCCGCCAATTTCGGGGGCGAGATCAACGCAGGAAGGGGGGCGGACATCATCTTCATGATCTCCACCACCGACGTCGTATCCATCAACAGCTCGTCCTCAAGTCGTTCTATTTCCTTTTCGTGTTCCGTCTGTTCCTTAGTCTTCACAGGCTGAGGTGCAGGCGGAACTACGAATTGGAATGGTTGAGTCGAGAACGGGGTATTGGTCGAGGATGACATAAGGAAGGAAAAAACAAGGTACAAAAAGAAAGAAAGAAAGAAAAATTATGAAAAATTTTCGGCGTGTTCTGGTCGACAGTCGAAAGGCGAGTGAAAAAACTTTGCGAGAATATTTTCGATCGCAGCTTTATTCCAAGTCGTTATCTTATTTCAGACATGTTTGGAGGGGATAGTGCATTGAATATTCTTTGGCTTAAAAGTTTTCCGGTTCAAATTGGTTAAGTACAAGCAGAGTTAAGCATGTTTGAATTTTCGTACTTTGAATTTTGTATTTCACAAAGGAATGCACTCTTCGTTTGTGACGTCACGGTCTATTGACTATTTTGTTATCTGTATTGTTTGTCAATAGAAACACATTGCAATGTTGTTTATTTGTGTTGTATTTTTATTGTACGCACTTTTTCTCTGCTTATCTGAAGAATTTCTTTTGTTACAATTATTCCCAGATTCTCGTACGTCTTTTTATGCGGGTTTGTATTTTTCCGCTACGGATATTAACTTTCGTGAATATTTTTAGTTTCTCCGTGCCAATCTCTCGGATTTTCGAGTTGGAATTTGGTTTTTTCGCTTTCTGCTGCCAAGGGGCCTGCCTCTTTTTCGTGGGCACAAGGGGGCTGACGGATCGTATTGTATTTTGACGATCTCGTCATTGAACTTCACCGTTTTCTTTATTTTTATTTTTCTTTCTGGTGATTTTTGTGATTTATCACCTTTTTCGACTGGATTGTCCTCAACTTTTTGTGGTTGTATTGTTTCGGACTGTTCAGTCTGTTCTTCTTCTATTGTTTCCTTGTGTGTCGTCTTCCTTGTTGCTCTTTGGAGCATTTTCTTGTCGTCGTTTATAAGGTACGCAGGTTTCAATCTGTCAATTGAAATCATTTTTTGTTCACCTGCGATTAGTATCACGAAATTCTTGTCGTCTCGTGATACAACCTTATAAGGACCGGCGTATGGTTTCTCCAACGAAGATCTTATTTTTTCGTCTCTGACAAACACATGAGATGTTGTGGCCAAGTGTTTGGAGACATAAATCTTTGGTTGGCCATGACGAGCTGCCTGTTTCAAAAAACTGCTGGCATCAGTCCGTATGTTTTGGACGATCGTTTCGGGGCTAATTTCTTTCGAATGGGTGAAAAAGGCCCCTGGTAGGCGTTGCTCTTCGCCAAGCGCTAACTGCGCTGCAGAGTGACCCGTGTCTGTTTGAAGAGCAGATCAAAGGCCCAAGAGGATGGTTGGTAGTATGTCAACCCATCTCTTGGTGTCGCAAGCCATGATGGAGGCTTTCAAAGCTCTGTGCCATCGCTCAACTTTTCCATTTGCTTGAGGATGGTAAGCTGTGGTGTGATTGTGTTGTGCACCAAGCTCCTTAGACAGCTCTTGAAAGAGCGAGCTTTCGAATTGACGACCCTGGTCCGTGATGATGACTTCAGATACGCCATAGCGGGCAATCCAGGTGTCGTATAACCTGGCAGCTACCGTGGGAGCTGTCATCTCATGGAGAGGAACTGCCTCTGGCCATCGAGTTGCTCTATTGATCATCGTCAACAGGTATCTGTGTCCTTGGGATGGGGGTAATGGACCCACCAAGTCTATGTGTAGTGTTTTAAACCGCTCCGTTTGTTTGAAAGATTTGAGAGGCGACCGAGTGTGTCTTCCTACTTTGGACTCTTGGCAATTCAGGCAACTGTGAGCCCATTTGTTGCAGTCGGACTTCATCCGAGGCCAAACAAATCTTGATGATACTAGTCCAGCAGTGCATCTTGGTCCAGGGTGCGATAGATTGTGCACACTACTGAATGCCAATTTGCGATACTTTGTCGGCAGGAATGGCCTATTCTTGCCTGTACTAATGTCGCATGTTAGTAAAACATTAGTATCAGGGATTTTCCTTTGTCTCAATTTGAGAGCTGTGTCATCGTTCGACAACAGTTCTTGCAATTCTGCATCCCTTAACTGTTCTTTAGCTATTTCAGCGTAAGGTAATTGAGACGGTGCCGAGATAGCTTCGATCCTACTGAGAGCATCAGCTGGAGTGTTGAGTTCTCCACTTATATACTGGATGTCCGTAGTCAACTGTCCTATGTAGTCCAATTGTCGAGCTCTTCTCGGGGAAGCTGGTTCTGTCTTTTGCGTGAAGGCATGAGTTAGGGGTTTATGATCTGTATACACAGTGAAACATCTACCCTCTAATTGGTGCCTGAAATGCTTCAACGCAGCGAATATTCCCAGTAACTCCCTGTCGTATGTGCTGTAGTTCTTCTCGGTTTTTGATAGCTTTCTGGAGAAGAAAGCGAGTGGTAACTTCTTGTCATTGTCCTTTTGGTACAGTGTTGCACCAATAGCAAAGTCGGATGCATCAGTTGCGACACATAATGGCAGACTTTCGTCTGGGTGAGCGAGTAGAGTTGCATTTGCCAGTGTTTCTTTTATGTTTTCGAAGGCTTTTTCTGTTTCTTCTGTCCAGTTGAGTGGAGTTTTATCTTTCTTCTTGTTTGTTTTTATTAATGCAAACAGCTTACTTTGTTCGGCTGCAGCATTTTTAATGCAACGTCTGTAGAAATTCACCATCCCCAAGAAGCGTCTGAGTTCTGCTACGTTGGAGGGTTTCGGGAATTTCAATATGGGCTCTACCTTGGTCTTCAGAGGGGAAATGCCTTCGGTCGAGACTTGATAGCCGAGAAAGTCAATCCTGGATTGTTTGTATAAACTTTTTCCAACATTGATGGTAAGTCCAGCAGTGTGTATACGTTGTACGATGGTTCTTACATTCTTCTCGTGCTGTTGCTCACCGCCTTCTGAGCAGATGCATATGTCATCCAAATATGCATAAGCAAATGGCAAATCCATAAACAGTCCATTGATGAATCTTTGGAAAGTTTGTGCAGAATTACGGAGTCCAAACGGCATTCGAAGGTATTCGAATAACCCAAAGGGGGTTATGACCGCTGTCTTTGGGATGTCCTGTTCGGCCATTGGAATTTGGTGGAATGCCCAGTTGATGTCGATTTTTGTGAACATCGTTTTACCCTTCATATTCGCATTGAAGTCCATTATGTTTGGGACTGGATAGCGATCAGGAACTGTTTTGGCATTTAAGGCCCTGTAGTCTCCAACGATTCACCACTCTCCACTGGCTTTTTTGGTCATGTGGATCGGGGAACTCCATGAAATTTTTGAGGGGCGGCATATGCCTTCTCCTATTATGCGATCATAGTATTCCCGTGCTGCTTTGAGTTTATCAGGCAGTAACCTGCGGGCTCTAGCATGGCAAGGCGGTCCTTTAGTTTCTATATAATGAATGGTATCATGTTTATAGGTCGGATGCCTGCAAATCGATGGTTGAGTAACTCCAGGATAGTCTGACAGAATCCGTAGGAATTGTTCGTCGACTTTCGTGCAACTGGATATGTTGGTGTCCAGTTGGTACGCTAGCGTTTTGCCTTCCACCCATAGACCAGTATTGTTGTCTATGATTTTTCCATTTTTGAGGTCGATGACCAGGCCGTAGTGTGCGAGAAAATCTGCACCCAGGATCGGAGTTGGAACGTCGGCAATTGTGAAGGACCACGTCATGTCTCTTCGCAAACCGATGCTTACTTTGCTGGATTCTATTCCGTAAGCTGGAAGGTTTTGACCATTCACAGTTCGGAGGTAGTATTTCGGAGGATATGCCTTTTGGTTTTTATCTACTGGCAAAATACTCAAGTCAGCACCTGAGTCTATTAGGTAATGTCTCCTGTTTGTCCTGTTCTTGATGAACAGGCGGCGTGAGTACTTTTTCGAGGGATCTTCGGCCGCATAGACGACCCATCTTTCTAGTTTGATGTCTTACTGTATGATTTACCCCACCATTGGCATCTGTTGTTGCACTTGGTGGCCTCTGCGCCAAACCGATTGTGAAAGAAGCAGGATTTATCGTCCCAGTTTTGAGACCGGGGTTTAGGGGACGATGTTCTTCTTGGGGGAGTTGGACTCTGACCCCTGGTAGAATTGCTCTTACGGTCTCTAGACCTTGATTTTCTATCGTTACTTCTGTTATTGCTCCTGCTTTTCGAGTGGTTGTTGCTTCTACCATTTCTTGGACTGTTATTGTTATTCTTTTTCTTTATTTCACTAGTCAGCTGAGCTATCTGGGCTCTAAGCTGAGCTAGTTCTCTGGTCTCTGTCGATACCGCACTGATTGAGGATGTTGATCTCGAGTGTTCCAGTGCACTATCGGCACTCTTTGCTAGGAAGTCTAGGTCCTCGGAGTTGTTGATCACCGTGGTACCTATAGCTGCCAGACACTGCACAACATGTTGGGGTAGTTGCTTGCAGAACTGGTTTCCAATAACTGACGGTGACACTATATTATTGGCCTTTTGTCTAAGTTTGGCCATGAAGGTGGAGGGTTTGTCATCTCCAATCTTCATTCCGCCCATTACATCATCTATGATTTGGTTTTGAGTTTTACCAAACACATTTCTAATTTTCCTGCAGAACCAACTGTATTTGTCTGCTTCCACCGGAGGGCATTCCATGATATCCGGAATGCGGCGTATTATTTCTGCGGGCATGCCGCTACAAATGTGTGAATATTTTTGGTCGTTTTGCAAATTCTCTGTTTTAAACCGACCTTCGAGGAGAGTTAACCATAATTCCACTTCATTTGGTAGGAACTCCGGAATCTCTATCCTCCGTCTTTGGATCACAGGGTTCTGCAATGTTTGCATCTGCAACAGCTGCAACAGCTGTGCGAGTACTTCGGGGGTCAGCTGTGGCTGACAACTTCCACCTGCTCCTGGTTGATTTGATGATGGGTTCGTGTTTCCGTTGGGCATTGTTGTGTTCTGGACTTCTCTATTGGTACTTTCTGCAAAGAGTCTTCCAGACGCCGTGGGTTGTTGGTCTGGGGTTGAAGGGTCGGAGTATTGGCTCAATAGACGACCACTTCTGAGGGTACGAGCTGTTGTTTTGTTCGGGTTAACTACAGCTCCCAAACGCAAGGCTTCTGGCCTCTGGATCCGTTTTTGCTTCTCCGGAGTCTCAAAGACTTCAGAGTCTCTGGTTGAAGCTGGAGGAGTTGGCGGATGAGGGCAACTTTGTTCCTCCAGGTCTACTTGTCTTGGTTCCCTTCCGGCAAATATATTTGGAAGGGGGGGTATAATTTCCCACTTTCAAAGTAAAGACCTCTGCTTCAACAGCCAAAGGTGTCTAGGTCTTGTAAAAATTATTTGTATTACAAGCGAGTAACTCACCAGCGCTCCTCGCCTCTTTTTAGAAATAGCGCAACGCGCCTCTAGACACACACGACGTAGCCAAAAAATCACGTCGGGGTCACCACTGTGGAATACCTTGTCGTGAGAGATATTCACACTAGAAGGTCTTCAACAGTATTTGCGTGTTCTGCCACTTCATACAATTAAGTATGGGAGAGCCAAATTCTCGGCGAACACTGGCAATTTTTGAGCCGGTTCTGAGAGTTTATATACCGAATTTGGCACACGCACATGGACACACATGCATACGTATGTATACGTAATTATGTCATGCGTTGCGTCGTTTCTTGTCTCTTTTGAGATGATAAGAAACGACGCAGTGCGTTTGGTACCAAGTCGTGACATTACCGAGATCGTTATCAGGTAATTGATCTCGACTCGTACGATGTATCTTACCTGTACGTATGTACAGGTACGAACATACAAACGCATTCGTGTGAATTGGTTTAACGTCATAGAGACGATTATTGCCAGCCTTTGGGCGGCGACTGTCGTCGAGGGGTGCGAGCCCCTAAAACCTCATACGAGTAATGTCCCCACAATTTTTATTTTATTTTATTTGTTTGTTTATTTTCTCCGTAAAAAAAGTGATTTTGTAAAATAATATGCACAACTTATTTCCTTATATTTTTTTAAAAGTTAGATAGAATAATAAGCTATCCGTATATCGCATTAATTGGACGAAGCATTACATTTTTCGTAATGTAGGTATGGTCTCTTGATAGATCAATTCTCTATGTCGGTAGTCCTTTATGGGGTTCGAAAGAAAGAAGATTCATGGAAGTACGATAGTGAAAATAAAATTTTTAATTTTGAAAATTGGTTCTGCTGAAAATGTAGTTCCACGTTATAACAATTTCATAATTTTTATGGCATATTGCATGTATTATTAGATTATGAAATAATACACTCTCAATTTTCGAAAATTTATTTGATAAAGAAAAGCAATTTTAAGAAAATTATTTTAAAATCAATAATATTATTTCATCCTATAATTACGTACTTGAATCGTTTTGGCTTCTGACATACCTACTTAGAGTCTGAACTTTCTTAACTGAAATCCTAATAGGTTGAAATTTATGGCTAAAATTATTCTGATTAAATAGGTTTATAGCTAAGAACGATTTATAAGTTTTTTAATTTTTTCTGGATGGAAACGTTGCAATAAGGACCATTTCATGAAAAAAAAAAAAAAAAAAAATAACAAGAAACAACAAAAATCGCATTGAACTCTTGAAGGAAAAATTAACTCTCATTTTTTCGGTGACTAAAGATGCTAAAATGAAACTTTTTGTTGAATTACCATTAAAAGACCATATCAGTTTTACTTTATAGATTCATGTGATCCTTAGACTTTCCTTAACATTTTAATTCAATTTTATACGAAATTTTGAAGGAAAGTATTGAAAATGCATATCTACATAGCTACATTTAAAAAAAAATTCCAACCTACGCTTATTAATTAGGTAAGAATTCATTTTTGGTATTTTCATCCGAAATATCACAAATAATTCACAAAAAAACACTTAGTCGTGAGAGAATAAGTTGGATTTAGGTACCTACCTACGAGTATACTGTAGGTATATTGTTCTTTCATCTTAGGGCCATACACAAGAACGATAATTATCGACTTAAGAAAGACGTAATTAATATTTTATTTGTGGTATCCATATCAAAATGTAGAAGAAATTACATGTAGTACTGAGGTAAGCCTTTCCTAAGTATTAGACGGCCTTTCCTAAGCAAAGTTTATGAAGATGTCAACAAAATTTGTGGAAAAACCTGAAAATTATTTACCTACTGTTCATAATATCGATTATTTGTTGAACTGTAGATATCTTTATATTCCCATCAGAGAATTATGATTATACTAGAACTTTTTATTCGTAAAAAAAAAAAAAAGCTTTAAATATTTTCGGAAAATTAATTAACAATAATTAAAACACACTTTATTATTAAAATAACTATTATTTGCTCATTCTACGAGATAAATTAATTGAAATAATAAAAATAAGTGATTCAATTTTTTTCCAAACCATATTTTTTCGTCTAACACCTGCGTCATAATTTTCCCAATACGCACGAAACTGTTTAGCTAAGTGCTTCACACAAATAGACTTTCCGTTAATTTCATCATTCGGTGGTATACGATTATGAAATTGCTGATATGTTTGGTGTAGCACTCAAAAATGGGTGACACTGTTAATTGACTCGACTAATCATTTTATAGATGAAGTTCTGAGCAAGTTAATGGTTTCATCAAGGTTAATTACGGTTTATAATTTCTTGAAGGTTTTCTGACGAGGAAAATAAAGTGTTCTGAGGATATTCTGTCGCCCTTTGACAGACTCTTGAGTATCTAAAAAGTGTTAAAACTGAAAAAATGACGTGAAATTCGTTTTCCACTGTCACAATAACCTCCTCCTCGCATGAATGTGTCAGTTAACTTCAATTTGCGCGAATACTATAAAAAAAAAAAAAATTAAAAATCTCTATTTTCACCCTCTTTTTTTGCCTACTCAGTACATGACACAAGTTTGCCGAAATTTTGATTTAATAAAAAAATAAGAAGCAAATCGCTGACAAAAATCGGATACAGTTGAACGAAAAAAATCATGCAAGCCCATAGTTTGTGAAAATCCTTTTACGATTTTTGTGTGAAAATTCTGTATACTGTATACGTACATTTTAGATGGGCTCAAACGTTGATTTCTAATCCGAATATTTATTTTTTCTTCAATATTAAATATTAAGGAAATCGAGGGAAGAAGAAAATTTTGTTTAGAGGCAGAAGTGAGAAAAAAATAAAAAGAAAAGTTGACCGTTTTCTGGGTAGCGACCTGGGATTATAATATTTTATCGGAAGGTGAAAAATAGTTTACTTAAATATTTTTCAACCTCTTAAAAAGCATTCATTTTTATATCCGCTTACGTTGATAAAAACGAAATCTGGCCGTAAAATGAAAATGGTGGTCACATTTATTCGCCCAATTTGACGTTTTCGCTCGAAAGACCTTTTTGTGGCGAGGCACCGGCGAAAGATTTTCGGATTAATTTGATTCAGCTTAAGTTCAATTTGTTTTCGGTTTTTATCGAGTTCGTTTTTTTTTTTTTTCATCCTTTTTCTAAATTTCTAAATTTTTTTCTTTTTTTTTTGCTTTCTCTTCTCGCTGCCTCTTCTGTGACTTCTTTGTAGAAACGGTAGTTTCACGAGAAACTTAATTACTTTCGTTTTCTTAATGATTTTTCTTCCGTTTCTTTCATTGTAACATGTGCGATGTGGAAACCCTGCAAAAAGAGTAAAGTCAGCAAATGTTGAACCGACAAAATCGGAACGTAACATATTTTCATACGTAGGCAAATCGTAAAATTAAAAAAAATTATTTCTTATTTTCGAAAGTTTTAATTCAACAAAATTTGGGAGTAATATACGTCCGAATTTACATAAGTTTTACATTTTAATTTCAAAAGAACGTTCTTGCGTTGTTTATTTTTCAAAACAAAAAAAAAAAAAAATTGTTAAGTTGAACTTAGTGTAATCTTTGTGATCATTTCGAAATTTTTGTTAATAGTTTAGCTTCGAAATCAACAAATATTTTTGTTTTTTTTTTTGCAGAGGGCCAGCGAGGGTTGGCTGGTCAATGATAAAAAATAAAACTGAAATTACAATTTTTTATATTTCTTCTACAAAAAATGAGTGAAAATTAATTAATTTGAACACTTTTCTAATAAATCTTTATCTTTGGGAATATTGCAGCACCTATGCCACAATAATATTCCAACAAAATCATGAGAGTGTACGGCCATAATTAGGGAGTAAATTCTATGAAGACACCGCTGTCTACAACTTGAACAAATGTTGATGCTTAACATCGTGTGGACCTTACTTCATACTTTTCAATTCACTTTTTTTTCTTAATTAATTTTTCGTTTTTTCATGCACTCATGTTGAAAATGGAGATACCAATGGCTATGGCTGCTGATCGGACTTGGATCATCATCATTCTTTCTTTCTTTCTTTCTTTCTTTCCCCAACTCTTCCATTTTGATTTTACCTCCGGGCATTTATATTTTGAGCCTCATTGTTCTTACATGGCTTCATTTTCATACTTTTAAAATTATGTCTAAAAAACCAGTTTTTCAACTATGAAATCCATACAACCAATTGTTTTCCTTTCCTGAAAATTCGTTTTAATTATTTTGCAAGTAAATTTTCCACCATAATTTTAACTATTGAATTATGTTCTTTTATGTTTATTATAGTGATTGAATTTGTTAATGGATTTTGAAGTTTTAGAAATACCCCTTGTGTGAAGCCAATTGGCGTTAAACCAATGTTACAGAATACCACCATCATTATGGGTATTCCATAGAGGTGAGAAATATCAGTATTTTTTTGTATCGATACGTATATCGATATTTCATGGATACTTACAGAGGTTGTGAATCGAGGAAATTATGAATTTGTAACAAGAAATAAAGATGTACTCAAAGTGTCGTCTCAAAAGAGCGTGTATTTGCATAAATCATGTGAATTATGAGTAAAGTACAGATTGAGTGAGATAAACGAATATGTATAAAGATAAACAAGTGAGTGGCAGCATAGTGCAACAGTGTAGCCGCGAGTAAGGAATAAAGTATATTATAAAAATAATCGAGTATTTGCAGGAGTGAGGATGATGGCTCATCTATTTTCAACGTGGTTTGCGATATATTTGAACTCTTCAGTTTAATTTCAAATCTCATTTTGTGATTCAAGTTATCTCTCTTCAACATCCGTTCCTAAATGTTCGTTTTTTTGTTTCTGATATAATTACTTTAATCAACAAAATGTGTTAATCTTTTCATATGAACCAATTCAAAGTGTAAGAATGCGTAAGTTTTGTATGTATGCTTGGTTCCCTTAATTTGGTTTCTTAAGCTTAGAAATAAAGTATGAGTCCACAAATTTATAATCTTCAATTGTACACTTTTGGAACCTTTTGCTTTTCAACTGTTAGTGTGCTTTTCGTTGAATTTTTACACTCTTCAATGACTAATTTAGCGGAGTGTATCATCAGTTTTGAATTATTTCTCCTGTGTAGCCCTAATAATGTTAGACCTAAATGATCTGCCATCCATTGAATGAGATCCTATTTTTTGGAACGAAATGTTGTGCCCACAAGTTCGTTGAAATTATAAATTTAAAAAAAAAAACGAATTATTCCTGATGGATTGAAATGAAGTATCTATATCTTAAATTCTGCATAAGGTCGTTTTATTGTGGCACAAAGTTAGAGAGAATGGCTTGACCAATTTTCATGATTGAGTTGTCAAAAGAAAAGTTTTATCCTTTAGATGTGCTATTTGAAGAGAAAGACTCTATAGTCCCACGGAGGGAAGTTTTGGAGTTTGACCTTTTAAAAGCTCTAAAAAATTTTTGGTATTCCCTTCAATAATCAGATAAACTTTTTAATGATATTAATAAGTCCACACTGAAATATAGGTATATTGGACTGTGTAGGTGTATGGCGCCCAGTAAAATTAGGTGTTTTAAAATGAAATATTATGTAACAAAAGTTTGGATTCCGAATCTGATGGGATGGACTATTTCACTCGATTGTTCCAGTTTTTTTTTTATCTTAACGATCGCTTAAGTAGTCACAATTTTATCCAGTGGCCTAATGAAATTTCACATCGCAGAAGAAACAGGGTATCTTCTAACATGCAAGTCTCTAATTTTATTCGTATCAATAATTTACTTTTTGCAACACATGCACAAAAGAACGAGTTTTACATGCATGTACAGAAAATTTAAATTGTACAATCTCTCGCTCGTCCAAATCCTGGGCAAGAGTGTGTAAAGTACTTTACACACTCTTGCGCATCCCAATCCTGCACGACAGGGTGAGAAATATTCGAACATATAATCATTTTGATATTATTATTTAGTTATTTTGTGAAAAATTATTCGTCAAGTTGCCAATCCAATCAAACATAAATTTCAATTTTCAAAAAAAAATAAATCTCAAATGATTCCTCAGCCTCTAATTAAATGCAAATTGATGAAAAAAAAATTTTTTTTGAAATCCAGAAACCTCTCTTCTTTCATTCAATGATTCCTCAGCCCTTGTTTAAGCTAGAAATCTGGGATTAGTACTGCTAGAAAGAGGAAAAAATTTACTTGAATTTACTTTCCTTATAATTTATTAATGGTTCTTAGCTATTTGAAAATAAACGAACAAAAAACCGCAAAATAATGGAAAACTTGCCGTTTTTGTGTTTTTTTAGCCATAATTTCCAAAATTTATTAGTTTTATTTTATTTTATTGGGAGTGGGAGTTGTTGCTATACTTTTTTTTTGTGCATTAGTCGCCAAATAAGTGCTTGTGGACTGTTTTAACTAGTGTCAAGTTTGCAGCACTCGGTTTCGACTCGTCTGCAAATTCTTCATACTCGGTAAGAAAATAGCGCACATTACGCACTTGTCACATCTCAACAACTTTGTGCACTCTCGTATCATTTTAATAGTTTATTTCTTCTTTAATTTATGAACAGACATGGTAGAAAGCCGAAGAATCGGTGAGTGAGAAATGAATGAGAGAGAAATTGAAAGAATGAAAGTGGCATGGAAAGAGAAGTGTAAAGTGTAAAAGAGGAAAGAGATAGGTTGTATGTAGAGAGGCTGACGACTCTCAACATGTTCGTTGTTCCAGGGGAAGTATCAGGTCTTTGTAGAGGTGTGTAACCTTCTTGAGAAAAAATTTTTAGATTTTCACCAAATTAAGAATATTTCCCATTTCTTTATCGATTGTAGACTAAAAAAAAAAAAGGAGGAAGATCATACGAAAAACAGTCCAACTTTTTTTTTTCTTTATAGCTCCATCTTTTTCACTTGCGTTCTTTATTAGAAGGATTACGAGTCTGAAAACGAATTTCTGCGCGGAGGCGGAGCCTTCGGGTGACAGCCAGTTTCTTTGAAAGTACTAGAAATTCAAGATCTTATCTTGCTGCTCCCCATTTTTGATGCGTGCCATCATTTTCAAAGGTGAATATTCTCGTGAAAATTTTCTTTAACAATTCACCTCTGTATTGTTTGTTCGATTTTTATTTTTTTTTAGAAATGTAGCGGTCGAGGTCGAATGCTACAGTTATCCTTCAAAGTGTCAGCTGAGGTTGAAAACAAAAGAGAGTATCTTAGGCTTCAATAAACGAACACATTTTTTGTTTTTAAATCCGACCTGTTCGACATCGTTTCTCTATCGTTTGCGCATTCTATCCTTCTAGAAACAGAACCGTGTCGACATTAAACCCTAAATTAGGACGCCATAGCGAAATGAAATTCAAAGAAACGCACGTTTTTTCAATGCCATAAAATGCGAACTCATTCGCCAACTTTCAATTTTTTATCGCACTCGTATTTTACGTTTATATACGATATCTATCTTGCCGAATTTCTAATCCCTGTATAGGTTCTTTTATCCATTGCATTGGTACGGAGAATACCTTTCCACGCGTTAGAATTGTACAAGTGAAACCGTCCCCATTCTAGATGCTGATAATTTTTTAAAACTGAATCCAGCTATAGAAAAACAAGCAGTATCCTCCAGAGAACGTCCACGCTACGCTTATGCGAGTCTATACTCTTTTATTATACCGTCTGTTACTGCGCATACAAAATTTCCATTACCATTCGAGTAGTAGTCGAGCACGGGAATAGTAAAAAGACAAAAAAGAGATGAGAACTTTAATACTTGATTTTGGAGACACAATGCACAAAGCAATGGCTACGCTATCGGCAGCGTGTACCTTCGAAATGGCAATTTTACGGTATCTTTTTATCGACTTCGTATCATCATCATTATTATTATTATTATGAGAGCATTTTCCTGTGCCTTGGAAATCCTTCACTCTCACAATTATTGTGCCTTTTATTCGTTTGACAATATATATTTATTTTTTTTTGGCTTTCACATGCGTACCTTAAAATGGGATCTTTTCATGCAGCAACGTGTGTGTACGTTGGCTCGAATTTAAATGATTTTTTTATCAAGTGCACCAAGCATAGAATTGAATTGAAACGATTCAAAATGGGCTCTTGAAATGGACTACCTATACTTCGAAGACAGACGTCCAACATAAACTTTTTTTTTTCGTTTCCCCCTCCCTCTGATCAGATATGGCAAATATCGAAAAGTTTCGATATCGATATTTTCGATGTCTCTATTCAAAAACTATCAATGGTACTATCTATAGTTTCGATAATTTTGATTGTTTCACATTTTAGTTACTTTGATTTACACACACCGCGGGCGTAATTAGTAATTTTTTTCACTGTGGCAGACAAATTTTTTAGGAACCCCCTCATCAATTTTTGAAAATTTAAATTTGACTATAAGTGCATTTCATGTCGTTATCATAGGTTTAAAAAAAGTCTATCGCAGTAGCAGCTCCTTCAGAAAAAGTAAGTTTTTTCAAAACGTAGAATATTAGGTGATAAAAAGTTCGTAGTTTAGATCAAAATTTGACGATTGTATAAGATTTTATTGCCGTTGACCTAAACTCACACATTTTGAAATAATTACCCCTCTTTCAAAATCGAATCCCAAATTGACTTTATGAAGGTAACTACCGTCCGACCAATGCGCATCAAAATTGGTGGCATATTACAAGAAGTTACATTTTAATATTTGTTTCAAATTTCGTAACTACTGGTGTAAAATTAAGTATGTTTAACCCTAAATAAAAACGAAAATATGTACCTTCCGACCGATCCACACCAAAATCATTAGGTCAGGTCTTTGGCTCAGTACTAACGTTCGTATCATATTTTCTGACTATGAAACGAAAATTGCGACTAGTACTATGGCGACAAGAAAATGGCTTATATATTATAATTTTGTGAGTATACCTATGTATTATGAATTAAAATTTTTGGTGTCAAACTTTTCTTTGGATTATGATTTATGTAAGGAAAAAGGTTCCGAACCCCACCTCCAGATCGTTTTATGTGATAGAAATTTAGTTAGTAGATTTTCTTAGAAAACCTCCTGAAAAATAATAATATTTTACGTCTTAATGAGAAAATAATTATTTTATCGGCATGTCGCCCGTAACACTTAATTTTATTTTTCTTTCGTTCTCACGTTTTTCCTCGTTTTGCCCCACATTTCCAATTTTTCGGAGGGATAAGAGCACCAGATTACCCTATTTTCACTGTGCCCATGAAACACGGACAAAAAAAGATAAAAATTAGTAATTATTTGGTACAATTATAAGAAAAAATAAAAATAAAAAAGTCAACAGTCGGAAAATTTGGTTAAATTATCAGCTAAACCATTACGAAAAAACTATCGAGAAAAACTCGATGTCAATAATAATATCGATAATTATCGATATCGAAAGTGATACAGACAGTATCAATAGTATTCGATATTGTGTCAACTGTACTTCTGATGCTATACCTACTGCTAATTATTTATTGTGTGCAGCCAGTGGTGAACCTTAAACTATATGTGTGTAGGTAGAACTACAGTTTACATGGATACACAGTGAACATAAGCTAACGAAAAGAGTCGAAAAAGCAGAACAAGAAAATTTTCCAAAGTCAAACTCAACTAACAAATAAAATTGATTTACGAAAAAAAAGTTTCAAGGTGTCATTTTATTTTCTTTACCATCTACTTTTTTCATTTTATTTTCTTTTCTACTCGACAAAATTTGATAGAAGTTGGCACAAGTATGTGAGCAGCGTGACAAAATGTCAAATGTATTAATTGGTAAAATAGATTTGGTAGTTTCATTAATTCTGCTTTCAAACTGAGATCGACTGAGAACCGTAAATAAGAACAAAAAGAATAGGTAATAATAAAAAAAGAAAAAGTAAATAAATAAAAGGAAAACATTAAAAATTTTTTAATGTTTTTTATTTGGGTGCGGAGTTATTGGAATAAGGTAACAGTTGATCGCGATTCACGTTATGTGGAAAGGAAATTTCGGAGGGATATATTATTTGCGACAATTTCCAATGTGTTCGACGTTCGACATTTTTTGCAAATTACGTTTCGTGAAAAATTGGAAAAATTTACGATATTATAACTTTCAGATTTGATTTTTGAACCAAACTTTCAGTCCTTAAAAATATTATTAAACATCGAAAGAACTAGAAGAAATTAATCTGCTACTGGAAAGTGAATGTAGCTACTATTCCAGTCTCATAATAACCCAAAGGGGATTGAGGGGAATTGCAGTTCCTTTCGGAATTTAATCAAAAATTTTGTTAATTTTGTTTTTCAACAACGAACGAAATATGTGTGATGGTTCAGAAGTCAGAAATTTGTTACTGAAACTCTGGAATTGTGCATTTAAAATGATTTTTGCATAACTGCGCTGCCAACACCTTAATTTTCGCTCTTAATAATCAAAAGTTTGAATACCTATATAGAGATTCAGCTACTCGTGAAGGAAAAGAAGTTCAAAATTGTTCAAAGTATAGAAAAATGTAAATGGGTCAAAAAATAAATATTTAATTACCGCAAGTAAAATTTACTGTTGTAATTTGATGGGACTACTATACTAATATAACAAAAAGTGAATAATTTTTATCGACTGCTAACCTAAATTCGTTTAATGATGAAAATAAGCTTTGTGGGAATCAGTTGTTACCCTTTGGACCATATTCAATCCGTATGTTATGGTAGCTTGTATTTGTGTGCGCAGGCATGATGGAAGACAACGTTGAAGAACTGTTGTCTGTAATAATGTATGCAAATAATAAATTCAAACATCTTTATCATTATGGGGATTAGACTACTCATAAAAGCTTAGCGGTTTGATCTCTTCACGACAATCATCATCATAAGATCATTTGTGCACTGCACATTAAACACATAGCATGTTTGTTTGTAGGTATGTACTTGCAAACTTATGCAAGTATGATGCAACATCCAGACTGTGACAAATTGATAATTCATATCTTCGATGATGTTACAATCCAGCTTATCAGTGCATGTACCATATTTTCCCCCTAGCTATGGTAATGATAAAATATGTTGCAATTAGTTATCACACACACACACACACACGCACACACCCACACACACCCACACACACACACACACACACACACACATATGTTTTCTTTATATGTGTATCTATGTATGAGTGTAGGAGCCAGTATATAAGCTCACAAAATTGGTTACAAAATTGCCAGTGTTTGCCAAGATCTTGACTCCCTATACCTTGTGTATGATTTGTAGTGAACATGCAAAACTGCAGAAAACCTTCTGTTGTCGGAATATCTTCCACGATGTAAGGTACTCCACAATTGTTTTCTGTGTTGTAGTAATCTAAACCAATTACATATATTCACATTGTTGTCTTTCTATATTATTGTACAAGTAATAATGAGTAAAATATATGAGAATGCAATGAGATGATGTCATTTTAGAAGACGAGTATTATGAGTAGTTTGAGTGAAAATATTATCGTATGCTTTTTAACGCACAGGTAATTACATCAGTTAATTACCACTCGTGGTCTACTTGACTGTGTGATTGGAGTTACTGGTAATGAAGCAGATTCCACACAGTCATCCTGCTGGTGGAATTTTACAAGCTTCATGTCAATATTTGGGTTGGTTCAAGTATTTGTTCCATTTTTGTATTGAAAAATCGGGTCTTTCACTGCACATTTTTAGTGTCTTATCTGCATATCTGTATCTCCACTACTGAATCCCCATTAAAATCTAGTATCTGAAAGTTACATTCAAAACAAAGTGCAGTGTTGCCATTGTAGAACTGTGAAGTTGAATACACCTAAAATACTACGTACCTACATAATAAAGTGATGTAGGCATATATTCTGCGATCTTATAGAGATAATTCCCGCAACGAATCGAACAACGGCTGTGATTAACAATGGTACATCGTCAGTGTTGCCACATAATAACATAAAAAAAAAAAGTAACTATTTTATAAGTTGAGGTGTACCTATAAACTTACTCTTTCCAGGCACTTGACTATATAGGCTACTTCATAATTCTGTCAGGGGGGTGTACATTTGACCCACGAGATACTTTCGGAGTTAAATTCGGTAGCCTCTCAAGAAGAAAATGTTTAGACCGCACCGTGGACTAGTAATGGTTTCGAAGGGAAGACATACGATATCTTGTTTGGGAGCGAGGATGCTTTTGGTAATGTAAAGTTTTTTTGAAGGATCAGCGTGGTGTCGTCCAGACTTTTTACCTGATCTGATATCGACTATTTCTAATATTTGTTAAACAAATGCTGAAGCGGAAACGTGCGGTAACTTTCAACCTTAACAACGAATTTCGTTTCACATTATTTTCGTCCCTAAATTTGCTTGCACTTTTCACTTGTGAATAAATTTTCGATCAACGTTCGCATTTTGCTGGCGGTGCCGGAAAACTCACGACGTTCAAAGTTAATTTTTTTTTTTTGTTTCTCTAAATAATTCCAGCGCAAGGAAGTTATAAGCAATTACGTGTCGTAATATAAATTATTTAGCGAATTTTATTTCAATAACATAGACTAAAATATTGTGCACACGGCTCTAGAAAATCATATATTTCTTAAACATTAAATTACAGAACAGACGTTTTACTACCTACCTTACGAAATAAGAAGAATGAGCTCAAGACATGCGATATTGACGTTCGTAATTTTTATTTTCTCCATTCGCTATCACCGATATGAACGATTTTATGTATAAATTTGTTTTTTCATTTTTGATAGGTACCCTTTGTTTTTGGTTGCTTAATTTTTCATAACTGATAATGTTTCACCTTACCAGCAGCTAATTAGCGTATTCGATATTCAACGCCTTCGAAGTTTTGCTGGATTCCCAACCATATTATTTAGGTCAATTTTTGTCGACCCTGTTTTAAGGCTTAGGTATATTTTATATTGTTATTATTTTTCGTCGAAGAAAGTGACTGTTTGTGCGATATGTACATATTATAGGCCTTTATGGCGGAGAATGAAAATCTAGTGAACCGTATTTTGTCGATCATCATCAGTGTTGGTGGAAATTTTCAACGAAATGATGTCGTGATCCTTCTCCACAGCGGTGATTAATAGTGAAATTTAGTAAAATTTTATTATTAAAAAGACCCGGCTCAGTCAAATAAGGAGTTTGAAAATGAAATAATGTCTGATGAAGGTTCGACTTCGAGAATGTGATGGCGATGGTTTCCTGAATCGGTGATAAAAATGCCCCAATCCTGCCGTGTAATTTCATCAAGGTGGGCTCTTTCTTGAAATAATATTGCAAATAGATACTTTTTAAAGAATGTTACATAATTTAGTTGATTAAAAAAAGTGACAAAGTAAAAACCAAAATAGTATATTACGTGACAAGTGCGTAATGCGGGCTATTGTTTTACCGAGTGTGAAAAATTTGCAGACAAGCCGAAGGCGAGTGCTGCAAACTTGACATAAGTTAAAATATTCCGCAAGCACTTGTCGCACATCATACTTTTTGCAAATAATTCACACAAAAAAAAGTAAAGCAACAACATCCACTTTCAATAAAAAAAAACTCATAAAGGAAGTAAATTTTGGAAATTATAGCTAAGAAAACACAAAAACGGAAAGTATTCCATTATTTTGCGTTTTTTTGTTCATTTATTTTCAAACAGCTAAGATCAATTAACAAATTATAAGGAAAGTAGTTTCAAGTAAATTTTTTCCTCTTTCTAGCAGTACTAAACCCATATTTCTAGCTTAAACAGGGCCTGAGGAATCATTGAGTGAAAGAAGAGAGGTTTCTGGATTTCAAAAAAATTGTTTTCCATCAATTTGAGTTTTTTTTATTTGTATATTTTAAAATTGTTTAAGATGATTAAAAAATTAAATAAAAACTAAATTCAGTTAAATTTTCTCCTCTTTCTAGGGATACCTTTTCAACTTTCTAGCGGAAAGAGGAGAAGTTTCTAGATTCCAAAATACTGGAATTCTACCATTGTTTTGCGTTTTTTTCATTTATTTGTTGTCAAATGGCTAAAGATAGTTAGAAAATTATATGGAAATTTTTAAAATTTTATACGCTTTCGATCACTACAAACTCCAGCTCACTAACTTAATTAGAGGCTGAGGAATCATTTGAGACACTTTTTTTTTGAAAATTTAAATGTTGTGTTTGATTGGATTGGAAACTCGACGAATAGTTTTTCATAAAATAACTAAATAATAATATCAAAATGATTATAGGTTTGAATATTTCATACCCTGTAGTGCAAGATTGGGATGCGCAAGAGTGTGTAAAGTACTTTACACACTCTTGAGCAGGATTTGAACGAGTGAGAAATTGTACAGGCCAAAAATTCGTTTATTTAAATTTTCTGTACATGCATGTAAAACTCGTTCTTTTGTGCATATGTTGCAAAAAGTATATTAGGGTTCCTTTTAGCATCTAGGTCTCTAATTTTCATCAATATTATTTTATTTTTACGCTTTGGAAAAATTGATCTCTGCAAATTCATAGGATCGTAAAAATCACGTGCACTTATTCGTTATTCTAATTTTTGTGGGATAGGTGATAGGGGTAGATAGGGTGAAGGAGAAAGAGGAGATATTGTGTAACAGAGGGAATGAGAGGAAGGATGAAAGAATGAGTGAATGCGAGTGGAGTGGAAAAATTTAGAGGGAAGGAGGAGTAAGAAAAAAGAAGAAGAAAGAAAAAGGGGTTGGCTGCTCTTAGCAAGTGGCTTACCTTATGAAAGGTTTGAAGCCTTGGTGGAAGACGGTGGCTTCCCTGAAGGTAAATTGTTAAATTACTAAAGTAAATCTTATCGTTCCGCTTTTTTGACAGCAAAAGTGGAAAGTAGAAAAAGGTAACTAAGTAATCAGCTCCTTCTCTCCTTCTATAGGTATTTCTTTTTTCACTGGAGTCTTTCATTACGAGGATTAAACATTTCAAATCGAACTGCTATGTGGTGGAGGAGAGTTCAGAAGTAACAGGTAGTTTTTTATTTAAAAAAAGAAAATGGAACATTTGTTACCTCTAAATATTTTTAACTTATAATGGAAGTAATTTGACTGACGAATATCTGAGAATAGCTTTCAAAATTATATAATGTGACGGCAATTTTAGACTTAAAATGATTCATTAACTCAAGACACTTTGACAAAATTACAGTACACATTAATATGACTTCAAAGTAACATATGTGGAATATACAAGTAACATTGCAAACTCAGAAGATTGATTCACTCAACACTTGGTGGTTTATAATGGAAGTGAAGATGCAGTAAATTTAGGTTGATAAAGTTAACGATAAATTTGGGAGCGGGTGAATAGGAGAACTGTATTCAGTTTGATATGATCATAACACAATAGGATGACATCGTTTTGGGCAATTGGTGTGATCTAAAGACAAAAGGATGACAACGTTATTTGTACGAAGTAGTTCTTCTAGAAAATGATCAAATAATGCATAATTATGTATTGGATGACATGATACTGATATTTTCAGGCGTGCATCTTGAAGGTTATTGATGAGTATGGCGCATGGCAGAAATGTTGGTGTGACACAGATAGAGATATTGTGAGGGAGAGATGAAGCGTGGGAAAATTCTTGTGTGGCATCAGAGTTATGTCTACACGAATTTATCGTACCTATTATACAAGGTGGATGAGATTTTTATGTGTGATAATAATGAATATTTGATTTCTAATGTGTAGAAATATGTGGTTACATGTAAAAATTATTATAGTTGTGCTTAACAGGTGTCTATGAATTATACCGTAATATTTGGTTGTAGTCAGACAAAAGCTATATGTCGATTTCTTATATCAGTTTCTCGCATAATATGTAAGCAGTAGATATTTGACTCGGATTTGTTAATGAAGTTTATTTATTTTAAATGACGAGAACAGACACATACATACCATAATTATAACTAATACCGCACTCAGAAGATCTCAGTTTGTGATGAGATAAAAAAAGTATGTGATTCTTCTGCTTTTATGTTGAGATACATACTTAAGTGTCGCAGATTTTGCACGAAATTGTAAATAATACCGCAAATTTGCATTAAAACATTATCAAAAATTCATTTCTATTATAAGCTTTTATTCTACTCCCTACTGCGATTTTAAAAGTATACAAATACCGCAGTTAACCTTCCGCAACAAAATAATGTTTATTTCCCATAAAGCAGAAGCCAAAATCAAAATAAAAGCTTATCTTTTAAAAACACGTTTTCAACCTAAACTTATTTTAATTTCTATATTTCACAGCTACAAGTTGTATATTTTTCACGTTTTTCATCCGAAATTTTAAAGTTGGTAAAAATCGAGAACGGTTTTACATCTTCTGTAAGTACGTACAGTTTTTTTGTTTTTTTTTCATATGTTGGTAGACTTCAAAAAATCTGCGAGGAAAAGTTGAAAATCCAACTTATACGTTGAAGCAACAGTCATTTTCACTTCTTCACTGAAATTAGTTTAGCCACCCTCGTCTCATCGCTGAAAATAAACAATTTCACCGATTTTTCCATTTCAGCCTGCATTTTCCGATAATATCGGCGACCCCCCGTCTCACGACGAATTTGTGGCGCCACCCACAACTCCGGGTGTTTTACTTTTCGATAACTGCGGTACCTGTGGGCTTATCGGGTGCATCAAACCACAATAATATTATTGTCGAGATTCTTGGGTCAGATACCCAATGTCGGGTGATTAAATTCGCAAACAAACGAATGTGCAGGTGCATCGATAGGTACACAAACGGGGGTCCGCATTCGTTTACCCGATGAACTAATTTGATCGTAATTAAAGGTAAAACGAACGCATTACGAGCAGCGAACGTCAGCAAATAAGGTTTGCTATACCTATACACCGTATAACCGTTTGCGAATGACAATATTCAGAAATTAGAATTTCGAATCCGTGTAGTAAAAGGTTTTGGTTCGGTCATTAGCATCTGCGCTGGCCACATAGCGTATCAGATTTGGTCTCGAACTGCACAACATATACATATACATATACATATACAAATACATATATATTATATAGGTACATATGTATACAGGGTAGGGTTGCAACGACAAACTACACGCGAGACACACATAGACGTAGTCTACGTGTATTATTACAGATGGTATACTCGTATACTATATAAAGAGTGCACGTATCATGTAAACCAAAGGCTTGCCAAACTATCGCGTCGTACAGGTAGTTAACGTCTGGGATGGTGTATAGCCGATGCGTACGTAGGTTCGTCTTCAACACTTTTTCACTTCCAAAGAGTGGGCGGGGGGGTAGATGTTTTGGCCGAGGCAGAAGGGATTGTTATCGCACAGAGAAAACGGTCATTAAGTTAACGATCGCGTTGTCCGAATTTAGACGAAAACACCCAACGAAAATAACGGCACGTTTATAAAGTAATTAGTACCTACGACTGCGAATTGGGAATTTTCATTTTATATATATATATATATATATATATAGGTGGAATATTTAGGCGAACGGAGAAAACTACTACACCAACCCTTTTCCGTCTGAAATACCAAAAATGTGGTAGTTACTGTGTGAAGCAGTACAGCTACGGTGTGAGGGGGAAGAGGACGCAGTAGGGGTGGGGGTGAAAACGACCGTGTGCTGGTTGTGAATTATTTCGGATGTGACGTACGCCCTGGTTGCAGGTGTAAGTTTTGCAAATCGTACCGAACGAACAGATGGTTTTTGTAAATAAAATCTCGCGGAGAAATTGTTTTTTGTGTGATGCGAATTCGATAATGTTTGGTGGTGTGCGTGGAGGGGATGTCGAAAGAGGAGAAGGGATTGTTGCGTGAATGCGTTGCTTCCGCAGACGTGAAATTTGTATACTGTGTTGCTTCGGTGGCCTTTTCTGGAAATATACGCATTGGATTGGTTGCGCGTAAGCCTATACCTGTTTATTCGAAAAGGAACATTGTCAGACTATTTTTGTGGTCCTAATTTTTCAATAATTGCATACCGTCGCTTTTCTTTAAAAACCTAAACTCTGTATGTCGCAAAAAAAAAATTTTACAGTAGAAAAATTTCCCCAAGATAATAACTAATGTCGTTATAATGTAGTAGAAATGAAGGTAAATCGGAGAAGTATAAATTACAATTTAGTTTCTCCCATCTTTCTTTATTTTATTCAAAACTGTTTCCTCTTAAGAGGTTTTTAATTTAAATTTCAGTTCATGTACATGCGGGGATATGACATATACGTTAAAACTCAGCTAATTGATTGAGCAGCATCATCGCTTTTTGATCTGTAGATTGGTGGTTTGAATCCCCATACTAGCAGCCTACAGAACTGGTGACTTCGATGTTGAACATATGCACAGTGCATAGTGTCACGCATTCTCCTCCGCTAGAGTGCGTAAAGCATGGATTGTGTTGTGTGCTTTAGCAGTTTCACCATGTAGCAGCAGCAGCGCTACCCTCTAGTAGTGTGTTGTCGTGCTTGCATTGCAGTCGCATCACTTAGGGGAGAGGCGGTTGGGAAATGATACATACTATGGTATACGTTAAAATTAAATTAAATGATTGCATGTGGTGTGGCTAATCGTGTAGTATCATCGATTTTTGATCTGTAGGTCGCTGGTTCGAATCCCCACACTGGCAGCCTACAATAACGATTTTCTTGGCTTTTAAATGGTTCTTCTTCAGATAAACACCTCGTAAGATGGCAGTTAATATAAATGTTTCCCTATATACCTGGTAAATCGGATTTTTGTGTTTTTTAATTTGTCATCAGAAGTGCTAATAATGATGGTAGACTTACAAGGTCTTTAGAATTCAGTTCATTGATAATTTTTTCCATTAAAAAACTCTTCAATCTAAAAATTATGAAAAGTCTGTCTTATGAGGTTTTTAAAGAGAAGCGACGATACCTACAATAAGTTAGGTGAAAATTAACTTTTTTAAATACACTTTTACAAATTCAAGTGTAATTCCTCCCACCAAAGTCCCATGTCCAAAACTCAAAAAAAATAAAACATCCATCAAAATTTGAGAAACTTTTTTATAACTGGCTGAGACCTATAGTAAAATTGCATTTACTCCTTGGATTGAGTGACCAGGCTTCCTTTCCTCTCTTACAGTTACTTTTGTTTGATATAAGTTCATAATTACCTGTGTATCTAGACATAATTAAATAATTTGACCTACTTCTTTATTTCATGGTATCTATTAAACAAGAGGATTTTAATTAATATTTTCTTTCGTTATTGTCAGTACATTAATTATTGTTCATTCATTAGTTGGTAACACTGTATTGACATTCTCCTGTTCCTACTCAGTTGCGTCATCTATCTGTTCAGTTTGTGAGTTGTGTTTAATCATGTTGATACCTTTCTCTTCATTAAAGTAATTTATTAGTGCGGTACTCGTGTTTTTCTCATTTATTCATTCTTCAATATATCTAGTTATTTATGTTTGTCTACTCACATACTTCAACGGATTTCAAGCCCTCGAAGTCCAATAGTTATCCTATTCTACTTTTTACGAAGGTATTCTTAAAATTATCCCAATCCCATAGGAGTTAGATGATTGTCAATTGACTATGCATGCAAATGAAAACAATTCCAAATCAATCATTCACAATGTGAGATATGGTATACTTCGTATATTTTTTGGAATCTGCAGCTACTGCTTGTACCTGTCAACATTTTTACAGTACTACCTACTTAAAACTTAATTTCAGATCAGTATTTAAGCCAATTATTGAGAGGATGTAGCCATTAGTGAGCACTGCGGTTACACTACTTTATTCTAATCAACTGTTTAGGTTTCTGACCTCCCTTACAAATAGAATTCAAGCAGTGTTCTCTCGACGTCAACGAATAAAATGGTTGAATCTCTCCCCGAAACATTGCAAAAATTCGGCAATTTAATACTAATTATGCAGTAAGTCGATCGATTTTATAGCCAACGTCGATTTTTAGGCAAAGGTGAAACAGAAGATTGATAATATTTCAATATATGTATACAAGCAATTGTATTATCTTTTAATTCAAAGTGAAGCACTTTGGAAGGCAATGCTAGAAGCAAATAGCGTAGTTATGGGCGCAGAGACTTGGGGATTCAAACCCCTTCCACAGCTCTTCGAAAAAGGAATATTTGTACGTAGACCAATTATTCGAAATAATAATATTGTATACGAGTTATTGTTATCGTTGTTGTTTTTTACATCTTGCTTGTTAAAAACTGCTCACTGAATCTTGAGCTGTTTACTCCACCGCTAGTTGCGCAGGTAGGTAGTTTATCTAATGAACTGATAGTTTTTGAAAACGATCGAAGCGAAGCCTCGTTAGCAGTCAAGCTGACACTCATCTAACATTATTCTTTCAACTTTTAACAATCTCACTCGTGCGATTAATAATAAAATACAACTTCCAATGTGAGAATTAGGAATTGTTTGGCGATACATTATTATCATCATCATCATCTGCACTTACCCACACACGTACACACGTGTGTAAATAATATTGCAAAGAAACAAGCCGAGTGCTTTACGAACGACGAGGAGTGAAAAAGCTTTTATAAAACTGCTCGAATTTTGAATTCCCCCAACGAAACAAAATGGTAACGCATTTCCAAATACTTGAACTGCGACCCACGTTTCGGGCCAATGGAAATTGGAACTTAAATTCTCCTTTTCGCAACCTAACTTACCTTTGAAACACTCTCGAAGTAAAACTCATAACGTAAATAAATCACCTCATTATCTAAATTATAAACTATTTTACATTTTAGGTTGAATTATACTTATTCTTGTTTCGGTTCCTTCGTGTCCTGGCGCTGTAGTCTGTACGCATTCGGTGGTATAGGACACAGCTTAAACGCTACGAGATATTTCATTTTGTTATGAAGCCCTCTTGACACTACACAAAAGTTATTTTCATTCGCTTCGCTAGCTATTAATTTCGTTGATGATCATTTGATTCAATTCGCAAAATATTTAATGTTGCAGAAATTAATTTGGATTAGAGGTAAGTTTGGAGGGCGCAGAAGAGAAAGTTTCACATTGCAGGGAAAAAAACGAAACAAAACATATACCTATAGACGAGCCGTACGTAAACTTTTACTCGCGTAAGGACGTGCGTAAGCTTGAAAATTTCCTTATATGTGTGAGGCACTACAAAGGAACGGTACAGAAGTTGGAAATGCGACGAAGAAACTGTGAATACTTATTTTATTGTTTGGAAACACAATAAATTCGGAATTAAACTCTTCGGTTGTGGTTTGATTGCTGGTTCAGCCTAGCGCAAACTGAGTTGATCTGTTATAACATTCAGCCTCCCTTATACCTATTTATAAAACTGTTGGAGTAGGTGCGTAGGTGCCATTTTTTTCGAACTATTTGCTGTGTTTGAGGCCATCCAAGTCGGGCGGATGTCACACAATCAGGACTGAAGTTTCGCAGCGGTTCCCACAGATATAATACGAACGTATCGTTTTATCAGAAGAAAACTTTTATATTGTATATGGTAGGCGTATAATAATAGAGTTTTTACTGTTTGTTAGTGCACAGGGTATACGAAAGTTTAGATTATTTGGGTTAAAATGCAAAAAAAAAGTTCTGCTCGTAAAATGTTCTTTTTCAAGCTATATAGCCTACCTAAATGCGGAAGAGGAGTCTAAATTTAATGAAATTTCCGCTAAAATTAACAAAAATAAACTAAATTTAGTATAGGAAAATAGGTAAGAACCTTACTGTGTCATTAATTTTCTCTCCATTTAAAAAGTTTCACCCACGTTTGGCTGAAAATATGGGGTTTGCAACATTTTAAATACCTTATATTTCAAATTCGTCGTTCAATAGCGAAATAGGTCTAACCCGTCAAGCTGAAAAAAAAAAACAAAAAAAAATACAGAATAGCAATATCTCACATGATCTTTGTGAAAACTTGGTAGTTTTCGAAAGAAAGAAGGTTGAAAATTAAAAATTATCGAAAATTTTTTCCTGGTGTTAAGTCTAGTAAATGATAATGGGGTGGTTGAATGGATGACAAGATGAATATTGTCCAAGAGTTAGAACCAATTTTCAAGAAATTTTAATTTTCACCCTTCTTCTTCTTGAAAATTACCAAGTTTTAACGAATTTATAAGGCATTTATACTGTGGAATACCTTGTTGTGAGAAGTATTCACATGTAAAAGGTAATCTGCCACTTCATACATGAATGTATGGGAGAGTCAAATCCAAAGCAAACACTGGCGATTTTGTAGCCAGTTTTGAGAGTTTATATAGTGGATTTGGCATATGCACACTGATACAATATGTACATATACATATGGTATTATGTCATACGTTACGTTGTTTCCTGCTTCTGTAAGGTTATAAGAAATGACGCAGTGTGTTTGGTACTGGCCCGTGACCACCGAGATCCTTATTGGGTTATTTGTCACAGTCCGTATAATGTATCTTACCTGTATGTATGTACAGGTATGAACATACGAATGTACATGCATGTATTTGTTTAATGTCATAGAGATGAATATATGCCAGCCTTTTGGCGGCAACTGTCGTTGACGGGAGCAAGCTCCTGTACTTCATACGAGTGTTGTTCCTACATATACCATGTTTGTGTATATTGTTTCCTCAAAAGCAAGTTGGTCAGACTTATTTTGATATAAAGAGAAAAATAAGAAAGATACGACTATTTAAAAAGAGGGTATCCCCATATTTCTTTTCCAAATGTAAGTAAAACTTTCAAATATAGGTGAAAATTAATAACTCAAACAGGTGTTTTCTCCCCTATGTTAGTTTTTGTATATAAGTTACATAGAATTTTTATTTCCACCTCCATATCTTAGGAAGACAATTTGGAAAGGAAGAATTTTTTTTCAACAGGTTACATGATGATTTTTTTTTTGCTCCAAAAAACTAATTATTCTGAAAGTTATGCCGTTTCACTTCCGGACACAGAATTTTAATCTGTCAAAATATTTAGCTAAATAAATGCAATAAAAATTTAATAATATTTTCCAAATGAAAACTTACAGTCGATTCAACTTTCGAACGTTTCCAATGGGCTTACACTTTTAAATTTAACTTGGATTATGATTTTTACCTAGTTTGTTTACAAACGGGGTATTAAAATTGACCTCGCAAAATGGTTTTGTTGTGGGGATGATGAAAATTATTCGTTTTATGAGAAAACAAAACGATTGCGGTACTATTTTCTCACTTTCATCTAATTTGTTTTTTATTTACCATAACTGTATAATTGTGTATGTTTGTATGTACCTATTTAAATTATGTATACGTATATTATCCAAAATTTGAGTTCACTGTTTTGAGAAAACAACCAAAGTTATTGAACTGAAATTTTTACGATACATTGTTGGTTGACTATAATGTTTAGTAGTTCCCGAGAAAACTTCAAAGAAAAAAAATTGATAGAAAAGTGATTTTTGATGGATTTTGAGGAAACCATAAAAGGGACAGGGCTAAAATTTTCACAAAATATAGTTTTTATAATATAGAACCAGACTTATTATGATTTTGGTGTCTATTGATTCAGTAGTCTCCGAAAAAAAAGTAAAGTAAAAAAAATCAGACATAAAAGCAAGTCGCCTGTTTGGTTGAAGTATCTTTTTCGTATTTAAGGCAGAAGTTTTCCATTGCATTAATTTAAGTTATAGATTTTTATTCTGAATTGTAGATAAAATCTGGTTAATAAACCGGATTTTCTAACAAGTATTACAACGCTGGAGTTTTTTTTTATCCATAAGTTTTTACGGATTTCATTCTAAAAAAATGTGTAAAATCTGAGTGACTTTCTGTCATTTTTCACCTGAGCCAATACAAAAAAGGAAGTATGTTTTGGATAAATTCAGGGGCGAGATTTCCTAGGGGACACAAGCATACTTTAGGAGGCGAGACACAATCAGAAAAAAACAAAAAAAACAGGAAAACAACACAATATTAACGATTAATAAATAAAACCACAAGAACCACATGAACAACGTTATTTGAGTCTATAAAAAACATTTAAATATTCTTAGGTACAGGTGTAGGGACGTCAAAAAACAACAAGAAAACATTCTAATTTTCGTTCGATATTCATTTTATCATAACTATCTCATCTTTCTGAGCAGAAGTTTCCTTTTTTCTTCAGTTTTCATTTTTTTTACGATAACTTTTTTGGTGAGGGTTCTGAAATCTTACTTACTGAATAATTCAGAAACGCGAGGGTCTTCTCTTTTCTGGTGGAGCCAATTTGGTCGCAATTTTTTTCGAAGTTTATTGAAAGATTAGGATAATCTCGAGGAAAGAGAGAGTATTTTTTGCAAATGTCAAATAAAAAGAAATATTAACAAGAAATAGTGCGAACTCTGCAGTAATCGTGAGAAAAGAATAGGACTTACAAAATATTTGGAAAGACGTAACCCTTTTCAGAAGAAGTTCGATAATATGTTGATGTCCTTTTTTTTTTTTTTTTTATCGATTTGTTTTTTCTTTCACGCTATTACTATTGTCTTTGGCTCCAATATCAATGGAAAATAAACATCCCCAAATAATTGAATAATTATACATCGTATCTAAGAAGGAAAGATAGCATATCTTTTTTGAAAAATTTCAGTTACCTCGAATTGATGGATTAGTGTGTGTGTGTGTGTGTGTGTGTGTGTGTGTGTGTGTGTTTAGTATGCAGACGATAAAATAAAATCCTATTTTATTCTACGTAGACATATGAATGCAAAAATTTGCAAAAATTTTTACACGCTCAAAGTATAATGTGTATTTATTTTATGTTAATGTAAATGTAGGTCATGTAAAGCTCGAATATGGAATAATGTAGCCAAATTCTTCTCTGGTTCAGCCCAATTCATTACGAGTAGTCGACAAAAACGAATAAAAAGTTACAATTTTTAGGGCATTCGCGAGAGAATACATTATTTATTTAAAAATGTCGAATAAAACATCGTCAGTCGAAACAGCAAAATCACATATTTTCTTCTTTTTCTTCTCACCAGTTTTTCTCGAAGCGATTTTCAACATTCGCGCAGCGGGAATATTTTAGCACGATTGAAAAAGATTGTAATTTTGCGATAACAAGTCAAAAAATTATTTTAAGTTCGTTTACTTTACAAAGTGAAATGACTTTCGGATGGGAAGGCGTAAAAGAGGTAAAAACGAAAAAAAAAAGAAAAAAAGAGAGGAAAATTTACCCCCTATAATATCTTTGGGATTTTATTTTTCCTCACATTCGTACTCGCTGAAATAAATTACCTAGAAAAAGGTTAGTGTGGATTTTTCTTTGTACCTACTTATTTTTTTTTCTTTTTATGAAGATTTAATGAAATATTTGCTAAAAGTTTTCACTGATGGTCAAAACAATAAACATTGGTCGTTGAAAAAATATTTGTATAAATTCACAGCTTCCTAATAAAAAAATAGATTTCATTTAACGAGTGACTAAAATATCATGTACAAATATATAGGTATATCACTATAATAAACGTACAAACCGTTAATTATTTCACAAAATTATTTCCTAATATTATTTCGACCATTATTCCTTCATATTCGATGCGCATGCGCCACTTCCACACAGACATAAAAAAAATGTTCGTTTCTTTTTGCGGGGCAATACCAAAGTTACAACCTTGTATATATATATACACAATTATATAAAAAAAAAGTCATTGATTAAATTAGGTAATCATATAGTTGCCTACATGAAATGAAACAAATGAGGGCTAATATTAGTAGAAACTGGATCAAAGAAAAAATATTCTATTTGAAAAAAACAAAAACCAAAAAAGACCCAGTCATAGTCATTAGGCCAGTAGTTTTCCAGATTCAAGATCATTAGATGACTGTATTCAAGGAATTATAAGTTTTGTTAGACTAGGAAGAAATAGTACATTACTATAAAAGGCAGAAAAGTAAGTGATTGTGGAGAGCTGCGAATGTAGCAGCATGAGTTGAAGGTGAGTGCAGTAATCGCATAAGTCGCATTGTCGTACTTTTTGACTCTGTATAGTAACGTATTTTATAACGACTTATGGGAATGAAATTAATGAAAAACATTTGATTTTCATTATTTTTTTCTCAATTCCAGGTCATGTACCTCCATGCACCAATCATATTTATGAAAGGAACCTACCTGGATGTTGATTTGGATAGTGATTTGGAAAATAGTTATTTGTGATACATGTGTATAAAATTGGTGATTTTGATGGCGTGTGGTTTTTGTAGCACGAGTCGAAGGTGTGTGAGGTAAATCACACGAGTATCAATCACCAAACGTATACACGTGTGTCACACGTTATTTTTTGTAAAGTTTAACCCAGAAAAAATTAATATATATTATTTTATTAGAAGAATGTTGGTGATATAAGTGATTTTTAAACAAAGAAAATTTACTTTTTTTTGTGAAGCTTGCTGCGCAAGATTTTTTTATTTCATAATTTGTCAAATTCTGTAGCGACGCTCTTCTCTAATTCAGGAGTCACTATGTCGTTAGATACGTGTTTAAATCACTGCAAATCTGCCGTAATACTTTTTTTTTTTTTTTTTTTTTATTTAGAAATTCCTTGTAGTATATAAAGAAAGCATGCGTACAAGGAAGTGCATAATGTAAAAAATGATACATAATTTTAGAATTTAAATTATGCATTATTCTAAAATTGTCCACTTTATATACCATCAAGGGGTGCATAATTGTCTACTTGATAGACAGGTGTTACAAAAAGATAGTTTTTTCACTCGCAAACTGGGAGAAAAGTGAGTATTTTTGTTTGCATAATTGATTAGGTCCTGTTTTTTTACAGTGCTGGTTAGAATAATGCATATTATGAAATAAAATTTACCCGCAGTCAGAACACACAAAATAATATCATTATTCACAAATTTTGTGCTACTCTGTGTGGTCTTTACAAAGAAGTAATCGAGCACTCAAAGTGAAACCAGTCACCGATGTGTAGCCAGGATGTGTCGACAGTGAATCAATAGAGCAATGGCCTGGCCCTGTAACAGTGCTATAGAATTTTCCGTTGATTGAAGAGATACATACAGGTAAAGAGATCCCCAACAAGCTGATCTACAGCACGTGAAAGATGATATTCGTTAGTTGGGTACGCGTTGTGAAGCTTTGAAGATGTAAAAAGAGATATCTTCAAAAAATTCAATGATAAATTTTATGAAATTTGCGCAGCTTTAGATGCGCAGAATGTAAAAGTCTGATAGCTTTGTTTTTATGTTTGACGAATTTTGGCACCACAGCGTTTATAGGGAATTGGACATCTCTTTAGGCTGTATGTGTTTGGGTTTTAATCACTTCTAAATATTATTAATGCAAGTATTTCACCCTTCATCACTACTTATGAATTTTCGTGCTATTGGTATTAAAAAAAATTGGAATTTCAGGGAAAAAAAGGCAAGAATTCATTTTTAATTTGTAACATGTTTATAACGTAATATACAAAAGTTAAAGGTAAATGGGTAAAGGTAAATCAGTTATCATTGGTTATACCTATACGTGAATTGTGTAAAGGCGTATTTAGACCAGCAAAGCATTCGATGTTTGCCGGAATATTTCATAAAATTCATCAGGTTTCAGCTACAAGTACACACGTCATCACTGGTAGGAAGTCGCCACAATAATAATAATAATAATAATAATAATAATAATAATAATAATAATAATAATAATAATGATAATAATAATAAAAATATTTTGCGACTGAGATGTTTATTTTTTTGTAAAATTTCAATTATTTTGCTTAACTCTTTCAGAAGGAGCTAACGTGTTTAATGAAAACAACAGATTAAGTATCTGGGTGTATTTAAATTCGTCGGATGAAACGTTAAGTTTTCTTTTTTTCGATCCTTTTTTTTCCTCACTTCTTTTTTCTTCGAATGTAAAAAGTAAATTGTGTGGAGGAAACTGACAACCGAATACGTATTAAATAAGTAACAACCGTTTAGCAAATACGTTCTACCGGAAAATTTAAACCCTATTTAGCGCGAAATTCAATTCTGATAACGATCGAAGAAACATGTTAACGAAATTACAATTTCAAAGAAAAGGAAGAATGGAAGGATGAAGGGTGTGAAGAGATTGAGGAAGAATGAAAGGGAAAAAAAAAATCTAATAAAGGTTTCCATGAATGCGTAGATTTTTTTCTTTTTCTTTTTTTCCCCTCCATTTTGAATACAAATTTACATTCACAGTGAATCGACTGATAGAATTTTCATTTTTTTTTTTTTTTTTTTTTTAAACGAAATTCTCAAGTTAGGTATACTTACTGCGGTTTGTTCGTCGTGTTTTCTAAAATCCAGCGTGGTTTGTTTTGTGTATAAATGTGAATGCTTGTTTTCACCCTTTTTTACCGACTGCGTACGAAGGTGGTTATTTTTTTTCTTTCATTTAAAATATTACGAACACGAAAAAGGTTGAGAAAAAAAATGGCGTCAGTTTCTAACGGAGTTGAAACGGTCCATAATTGGTGTCCGTGGTTGTTGTCTATGGCTATCAGCTGTGATCAGTGGTATTTGTTGCTGGCTTTGTTTATCGGTTATATACCACAAACTGAAATTTGACCGGCTGTTTTAAAGTTTTCTCAAGGCGTTAGTATTGGGTAACTTACTTACTGCAAAATAGCACTGTTTACAAGTTCCTAATAAGCAATTTCCCATAAGCGCAACCAGATTTAAGAAAATCAAGAATAATAATTTTTCAGATTTCTGGTGAGTCAGTGACGTTGATATCAGAGAGAGGGAGGCTTCTAAAAATTTCAACGTGAAAATGATACCTACTCATTATTTAAATCAATTCGAATTTTTTATTCATTTCTTATGAAAAAGTTATTTAAAATTTTTGTTTTAGGTATAGATAATATACAAATTATGACGATTAAAATTATTTTTTGTAAGTCTCTGACATTTGCTTTTCTTCTCTTTGGTCTACACTCATAAAAAATATACTTGTTACTTTACTGTCTGAACGTGCGAAAAAGGCTCATAATATAAGTTTAAAAATTTTTCATATTAGTTTCAATTGATTTTTCAGAGTATATTTTCTCCTGCAAAACTTTTCCCCAATTTACTTCTTTTAGAGGTAGAATGAAGAGCTTTATAGTATTTGAACGCAGTAAGCATTATTAAAAAATTCAAGCTTATATTTTATACACCTTGAAATTTGATACTAAATATGTGACGACGGTAAAGTTTCAATGCGATAAATTTTGATGTGTTTAATTTTCTGGCGATAGTTATTCATCATAGATGAATTTTCATTGACGACAAACTTCTATTCGATGAATTTTCATCCCTTAATTTTCTGATGATGAATTTTATAACTACTAATAATCGCGACACATAATAATATTCTCGTACATGCTTTTGATACCCATTTTTAATTAGTTCTGTTAGAAAAACAACTTGAAAGATGCACAGTTAGTTGAATTATGAAATAACCTTTTTTCCCAGTTTTCTTGTAAACGAGGTATTAAAATTGACTTCACAAAAAGGTTAAGAGTGGGGATGATGAAAATTATCTGTTTCACGAAAAAAGAAAACGATTGGTACCATTTTTTCATTTTGACCTAATTTTTTTTATGTATATATGTATAATATGCATACCTATATAAGTATATTTGTATTGAGAAGTCCGAGATTTTTGATACCAAAATAAAAATATTTTTAAACTCATAAATGACTACATAATATGACGACATCTTACAGACTAAGAAAGTCAAGTCAAGACAGTATTGTGTCAGAAGCAAATGTAATATGAACACAAAAATTTATGAAGACAATAACCAAATGAAATTCTCTTTCAGACAATTATACTAATGGTTTGTCAAGTTTATATTACAGAGTCATCTTGTATAGACAACAAGATTTCATTTGGTTGACAGATAATTCAAGACAGTATATGGCACAATGTAGAACTGGATGCATGGTAAAACCCTGCTGATAACACACATGCTGCCAACATCTTTTGCTTTATTGTTTTTTGCTTCACTTATTGTATGTCGACTCTCATGCTTTTTTATTATCTGCTTATATTTTTGACAACTAAATGAAGACAATGAGTGGGGAAACCTGTCCAATAAGAAAGACTACTTCCCAAAACAAATTCTACTTTTCAAACACTCTTGTTTAAGCGATACCTGATACTAGGTTTGTTTTGCAATTAGGGATAGAAGCAAGTCCAAGTCTTGAGTTGTATGTTAAAGTCCTCGCATAGCCAATTTGATGAATAGTACCATCTGTGGATGTAGAAATTCCAAACCTACATCTACCCATGAAGACACTAGGATGGTAGTTGAACTTAGGATAGGTTAGTTGGAGACAAAGAGATCTAGTGATTATTCTTTATATCATGAAGGATTAGTAGTCTCAAATGATGTTTCCTTTTGCAGTCATTCATATTGTATTTTGAGGCGATCATTTTAGAACACTTGCAGGTGATTAAAGCAGTTGATAATATGATCGAATGGAGTTCTTGTCATTATTTAAAAGGGAAATTTGATGTGTTGCCTACAAACTCTTTGACAAGCTTTGTTCAGATGACTGCAATGCTCTGTCCATAAAGGCTGTGTAGAGCCTTCTTTTGCACACAGTGATGTCTTGATTCTAATCCATCTTCAACTGTGTTAGATCATATTTTTCACCTCACTCACTCAAATTTTTTGCATGAAAACTCCAAAGCCTAAAGTTTCTAATAAGAGTCTTTCACACAACAAAATAACTATCTTTTATGAAGACAAACAGGTAGGTGAAGACAAAATAATTTTCTGATGGTTTCCCCTACTTGTTTTCTGCAATAGTTTTTATTTTATTTTTGCTTATACTTTATTTTTCTGCTTTGTCAATATTATGCTTCTTTTATAATTATACGTCTTTGACAAAATAATTTTGCTGATTGTTTTTGTAGATTTTGACTCTCATATGAATCAGAACTTCATTAGGTTCTTCTGTTAACACTTTATGCTTATTGCTGACTTGTTTAATACAAATTAATTTACTGATAAAATATGAAAACAAGGTAAGCTATGTTCCACCATGTTCAAGAAACTTAACTTCAGTCAAAAAGAATTCAGCTGTAGGAAAACTGAAAGTCAAAAATAAAAACGTCTTGAATAGTAGAGCATTTCTAGACAAATTTGATATCAGTGTTTTGGCAGCATGATGTCTTATCCGTAGGGCATTGTGACGTCATTAGCATTTAAATACCAACATACATGAAGGTCGGACATATGAGCCATTTGCTTTCAGATGCTTTAGTATGTATCAACCAAAATTTTGTGTTCACAGTTTTGAGAAAACTACATGGTGAAGAGTGCTGAAATTTTTATGAAAGATAGTTCTCAATTGCTAGAAAAAATTTTGTGTTCCCAGTTTTGAGAAAACTACCAAAAAGATAGGCTGAAACTTTTACAAAAAATAGCTATTGTATGGGAGCAGGTCTGAAAGAAGTTTGGTGTTCATCAGTTTAGTAGTTCTCGAGAAAAGTGGAAACAAAAAATCCCTGGAGAATCAATTTTTAGTAATAAAATATCGATGGATCAATATTTTTGTTAAAGAGATGGATAGTTATCGACAGTTTTTTTGTAATTTCTTAACCTGAAACTAGCAACGAAATATCAATATAAATGTCGATTAATATCGATATAAATATAGATTACTATCGATATTATTTTGAAATTTTTTCATGTAAGCTCTCTCTCTCACTCTCTCTCCATCTTCACCACCATCTCTATCTCTATTTCTATCTTCATCTCCATCTCCGCCTCTATCTGCAAACTGGGTTTTATAGCAAAGCATTGCTGCACCAGTTTTTTTTTATTGATTGTAATTCTTAGTAGTTTAATATAAACAGGACAAGTCAATTTCTCCTTTATAATTTTACCTTAAAAAAAGTAATTTTTTAAAATTCAAGCCAGGTGAATCCAATGGTCTCTTCAAAGTTTTAATGCTTTACTTTTCCTAATCAGATGGAGTTTTTGTGCAGTAATTGTTATCTTATAAAGCTGCATATTCTGCCTTATGGAGTAGATTTAAAAAGGCATGCTTCACTCTCTATGAGCAAGTAGACTGAATCATTTAATGTGGTTCACATTTCTGTTTTTTCTGGCTGGTAACATGAAACAACAAAATTTGTTTTTCTTTGTTAGTGTGTGTGTGTGTTTAATGCAAGTACTTACACCAGAGATATACGGCTAACTATACATGCTGTTGGACAAAAATATGTCAGAGATGAAAACAGAGTGTGGGAACCACCATACTTTGTCTAATATAAAATACATTCGCCAGTTATAGTCGGCGGTGAGATGGCCGTGCGGTTAAGTTCACCGCTTTTAGCTGGCGAATATGTAGGTCCCAGGTTCGATTCCCCGAGCTGACAAAACCTACATCTGGTGACCCTTGACGTGTGCTGGACACGCACGCACACCCTGGTGGTGCATGGTGGAACTCACAACTCTCCTTCCTAACTTGAGTCGCCGATAGATGGCGCCCTATATAGTGGAAATAGAACCCGTATAGGTAGTATAAGCCTGTGTGTATAGGTATAAGAGGCGTTTCTGATTCAGCCCAACCTCCCACAGCATCTAATGTCGTTCAACTCGTGTTGAGTCTCTCTAGGGGGGGAGTGTGTGGGAACCACCATACCCTGTCTAATATAAAATACATTCGCCAGTTATAGTCGGCGGTGAGATGGCCGTGCGGTTAAGTTCACCGCTTTTAGCTGGCGAATATGTAGGTCCCAGGTTCGATTCCCCGAGCTGACAAAACCTACACAGAGCTATCAGAATTTTACATTCTGCGCATTTAAAGCTGCGCACATTTCATGAAATTTGTCATTGAATTTTTTGAAGACATCTATTTTCACGTCATTGGAGCCGCACAACGAATGCGCGGTAACAAATATCCTGATCAAAACCGGTTCATCTTTAACATGTTTTGATTAACTCGTTGGTGATTTCTTTAACCCTGTACTAACTACGTCTCTAAAGTACATACGCATAATAACAAATTATTCTTGATTCTGTTTTATTCTATTCTAGTGTCAAAATTTACACCGAAATTTATACCAAAACTCGCGAGAATTATGGTATCTGCTTTTACCTTTCTATTTTTACCCAGTAGTGAAAATAGAAATGTGTACTTACCACATTTAAAAAAGTCTCTCAAGTCCAGCATTCCCCCCATTGTTTATAAAAAATATAATATTGTAATTATTTTTAATTGAAGTGTGGTCTCTATTCATACACTGATCATTATCACACAGAAAACACAATTAACCATTTATAGGTTAAGTTCCGTTAAAATTTACCGATAGGAACCACAAAAATTCATTAATAACTGAAAATATATATTTTGAAATTAAGTTAAACATTATATTTTTTTAATATTCATTTTATTTTGAAGTTGATTTAAAACGTAGTTAACTCTCTAGGTTTTCCAGCTCCAGCTCGGCCCATTTTCCAATTACTGCTCACATCTCTTTCAAAAAACCCGCTTTTTTCAAATTTTCCGAGTTCAATGATCTCACAAAAGAGATCAGAATTGTTCGTATTCGCGGCGAAATGATTATGCAACAAGCATAGCATATAAACTTTGCATTGAGATGAAACCAAACGGTGCTGCTGTCTCATTTACTTGAAAATTCGACGTGAATTTAATAGTGAAAATATCGAATGGACCAAAGTGAAAAAGGATATTATCAAAATTTTACATTTTATATAAAAAATTTAGTTTCCAGTCCGATGTTCTTGGGTGGAGAAATTAATCAATTGGAACAATATAACGAGTGATACAAACACGATTGATAAAATTTGAAAATTTCAAAAATGTGATGGTCTCTGTGACAAATACGTCGTAGCCTGCGACATCGGTGAAATTATTTTTCTCATAATCGAATAGAAGCAATTATCGTGAATTTATGACGTAGTAGTTTATCAATAATGCAATATTAGGTCTGTTTGATATGGAGAAATGTTTGGAAGCTGGGCTAGATACAAGGTGTAGAAACATGTCGGCGAAGATAATTTTATAATGAAAAATAAAATAATTATGTTGCTGCTCAGTTGTAGTTAGATAATGTAATAACAAACTGATTAGTTTGAAAAAAAAGCCGAATTTTGAGCTGTGGCTACTCATTTTGGAATTAACTAGATTTTATGTTTCACAGCTCAAAATATTAATGGAAAAAACTTGAGTGTCCCTACCTGGTCACATTTGTTTTTCAAAATTTTTCTGAAACGTAGGTCCGGAAAAAAATGATTTATGTGACTTGCATATTCCCTACTGAATAGAAAATCTGAAAAAACCTTCCATGAATGAATCGAGCCGAAGTAGACCTACCTATCTATATTAATACAACTTATTGTTTTGGTGAAAGAAACTGTAATGGTTTCAGACTAATTTTATATTTTAAATTAAGATTTATGTGAATTACATATTTAATTTGTAGAAATAATAATATGTTATAAGTAATTATTCCTAGCAGCTTTTTCTGATTTATCGAGTTGTTTTGAGAGCATTTGTTATCTTTTACGAATCCAAATATTTGACTCGAGGGAGCCTTTAGCATTTTATAATTACCTTGAGCTTATATTTATTATTACTTCTATTCTACGTAAATTACGATATTCGATCGACTTTGGCTTTTTTTCTCTTTCGTTTATTTTGTTTTACGTCGTTGTGAATCTTCTTTCGAGATGGCGTTCCAACAACAGTTGTTTCGTTTGTTTATACCGTATTTAGGTATTTATATTACGATGTTGGAAAACAAAAACTGTTCATCATCAAAACTTTTCGAAAACTAATCAAAATCAATAATTTTAAATAAAACCAAAAAGTACCGACAGAATTTTCTTATATTTTTTATGTAAAGTTCGACTATTCTCCGAAGAAACTTGATGGATTTTTCGAATGATGGGTGTGAAAAAAAAAAATTAATATAACCGAAATCTAAAAAAATGCCTATGAGCTCTAAAAATTTAGGTCTGTTTTCTACGATATTGCGACTATTTTTCTGTTGTTTTGTGGGATTATCCGGATCTCTTAGCTGATTTTCTTCATTTTATAATAAAACTTTATTCAATCCAATTCCCTGATAAAGTTAAAATATTTCATCCATACAAGTAAAACACACGCTCAAAGTTCACTAAGTACCAAAGTATAATACACAGTTATAATGTATCCGTATAGGTACACATATTACTTAATTTAGTACTTAATATCTTGCTTCAATGATTGCTGTGCATGTAGATATTTGTTTTAATAATTCTCCGTTTTTAATCCTCTCTCGAATTAAGTACTTTTATGCTTACAAGCACGTAGAAATATTTCGCTGCGTTCGCTCCGAATCCAGTTTGTCTACAGCCTCATAGAAACCGAAGACTGTCTCTCTGCAGTTAACACACAAATTTCTCATATCATGTCGGTATATTTTGCTAAATGTCCATTTCCATTTACTTTCAGTCGAATATGTCCGTTGTCATTTGCAGCAGTGTTCTGTTCATGCCAATTTTTGATACTGGCTTCTCTTGAGAACCCAATCAAAAGACAACAAAACATAAAATAAATTCACCCACAAAGTTGTCGGCAGGTCGTACCAGTATCTCTAGCAGCGCGCACACTGATGAATGGTAATCGCAGACTAAAAAATTATATTTTGTTAAAGCTGTCTTATTATACGTACTAAACTCGTGAATCATAATTAAGTCACCACGATTTATGGGTTTCATCATTCGTAACTGAGTGGTGTATCGCGACTCTACCAAGAGCATGGATGTATCAATCATAAGAGGTGGATCCACATCTTCTCAGCCATCCCTTCTTACTCCCACCTATTCATCAAAATACCATCACCACCAATGAATACGCAGTTTTTTTATGTCAATCTTTTTCATTTCGGAACTAACGGGGAAGGATGGTCCAGACCTTTAGAACCTTTCCCTTAGCCAAACACTCTTGAACGCTGTAAGAGCATTCTGCCATCTCATTGACAATTTGAAAAATCGTGTCAATGAATGAACTAAGTAATTAAAAGTGCCTCCTTCATTTTCGTTGTTAGTTATGTTATCGTTCTAGGTGTTGGAGACTTGATCATTTTCTTACGACTTAGCATAGATTCAGCTTACCTACTAATTCATCTAAAAGCATAAGAAACACACACGATTTTATACATTTGTTCATCACCAGCCTGAGATGAGCAAGAGATGAGGCACCTGTTATAGTCAGTTCAAACGTGAAAATAAATTATATTCATAATGTACTAAACCATTCCAAAAGAAAGGAAGATTATTGATTTTTTTTTTAAAAGCAATTACTTATTAACAGTATTTTATGATCTCATTGTATGTAATCATAACTGGACAATACAGTTCATTATGAATTTCCTTTGGCAGTTCTTATGCTTAAACCTAAACGGCACCATACAAAGAAGCAGGTGTCAATAAAAATCTATAGAAAAGGCTAAGTAGGTAACTAATACTGGTATTTTCCATATTATTTTTGGCCGTCAATTTGATCAAACTATCTTCCTCTTTCTTTCCTCTCACTCTGTCTGTCTGCCTCCGTCTTCCTTCATTAATTTTACAAATTTATTTTGCAACACCTGCCGATAAAGTAATAGTTACTTGTGATATAAGTGTATAAAGTAGGTGATTTTGATCCCAGTGTGATTTTTGCAACACGAACCGCGAAAGGCGAGTGAAGTAAATCACACGAGTATCAATCAGCTATTATATTATACACGTGTGTAACACACTATTTTTTGCAACAACCCCACCCCCAAAAAAACAAAAATCAAAACAAAATTAGATAATAAATATTTTTGGTATTAGGAAGCATATAAGCGCAAACTATTCCCATACTTTCAGCCAGATCTCGTGGCATAGTGGTTAAGATGTGAGCTTTCCAATAGTCATATCAGAGGTTCAAATCCCCCCAGCAGAGGAAAATCTAATTCTTATGAAAAGAATAAGCAAAAAAAATACATATAATCAATGATAACGACGACGTATGCCAGTGCATAAAATGACGCATGCGCCCAAGATGATGTATATGGTGAAGATCGATGTGTATAGTAAATTCTTTATACATAGATCCTAATTGGTTCTAAAATGCCTACTTTATATATCGTCAAGGTACTTATAAAAATGAAGTTTATAAACAGGTGTTGCAGAAACGATTTTGTGTACCTTGATGGTGTCTAAAGCCGACAGTTTTAAAACAATGCATAATGTATTCAATTCTTTATACATAGTTTTTTTCTTTATGCACTGACTTATGCGTAGGGGTTACTTTATGTACCTTCTGTAAATTCTTATGCATAGGTTTTTACTTTATACACCAGCTTGTGCGCATTCGTTACTTTATACATTTATATTTATACACATTTCACACTTAGTTCATTTTTATCACATTTTTTATATATATATTTTTTTTTTTGTGAAAGGGGGTGTTGCAAAAAATAATGTGTGACACGCTTATATATAGTAGGTTACTGATACTTGGGTCATTCGTGCAGCATGAGCCGATGACGAGTGATGCAAAATCACACTCGTATCAAAATCATATACTTTATACACGTTATCACAAATAATTATATTCGAACTCATTCTTTTTTTTTTTTTGTTCATGCCCTTATTTTATTTCTTTTGCCTTCCTGCTTACCTTCTTTGATGTTATTAGATCAGGGCCGATCACAGGATTTCTTCAAAAAGGTGTTTTTGTTTTTTTCTACTTAAGTTTAAATTCAAATTTTTATTTTATTTTATGAGTTCACTGAAAGTCAAACCTTGGGATTTTTTAAAAAGCTTTTCTTCTCAGATATGGACGTTCCTTCTTGTTAGACAAATTATTTAAAAAAGTTTTAAAATAAAAATTGAACAAGTTAATTTGAAATTAAAAGTTTTATACATTTTTTAAAATAGTAAACTACGAGGTTTTTTTGAAAATAAATGCAATGATGGTTGAATTGCAGTAGCAGACCTGGTATATTTGCATATTTCATAGTTAAAAATAATATGTGAGATTACTTCGTACAAATTTTTCTTTTCGTTTCCTTTTTTTTTTTGAGTTATGAGGTGTTGAACCGTCAAACCCCCGTGTGGCCGGCCCTTTATTAGCTGCCAGTGAGAGGAATAGTGCAACACCGCTAGGCTTCTCTTCTTTCACTGAGCACCTATTTGCTTGTAAGAGGACAAATCCGCTTTCTACACGGTTACAAAATTTCTCCATGACAGAGAAAATGAATTTCGAAAACTTTGTCGTCACTTAGTTTCTATACTGAATCACATTCTTTAACTTACCACAAATATATTTCTGCACGAATCTGTTGCGGGATAAAGTTGTTACAACTAAATTTTGAAGATATAAATCCCAACATTTTAAGCCATTTGTAGAATGTTATCAATGCCTAAGTTGATTGTTTCACGAAAAAGAAAACTGCAATTAAGTAGAATAGAAAAAGGAAAACAAAAAGCCAAAAAGAAAAAAAACTTGTCGAGGGAAATAAAGGAATGTTTCACGTATTTATGGCTTCCAAACGAACCATGGTACAAATAGACAGTAATTTGGAATTACGATGTAGTTTCTAAAGGACACGAAAATATTTGAAACATATTTTCTTTCGACTTGGTAGAAAGTTGACCATTGATTCGCAGACATTTACACAATTTCGCAAAAGAGTTTTTCCTTAAAATTATTTCACATGTTTCTTCTTCTCTTTTCATTTTCTTTGACTTAAATAAAGGCGAATTAGCTTTTATATTCTTCGCAACACTCGCAAACGAAAGGGCTTTTGTTTTAGACAATCTCGAAAAATATTTCCGGCATTATAAAAAAACATTTTGTCGTAAGATGACGAAAATAATTATGGCACTTTTTTAATATTTTTTCTTTATAATAAAAATTTTTGCGATATCAGCGAAAAAAATTTGCCAGCAGAACAGTTGGTTTAGGATGACAAAATAAAAACCGTTCAAAATGGTATGCAAACTGACATTCGATGGAGACAAACCACTGAAAACAACGTCAATTATTTGGATATTTAAAATTTTTTTTTTTTTCTGTCTGTCTGTATGTACGTCTGCCTCTCTCATTCTCATTCTGCACTTGATGCAGTCCATTAAGTTTGTCATTGATTCGTTCGCGTCGATACATCTGTACGATTATACGTTTATAAAAGACGTAAAATAAACTCAACTCAGAGAGTGTTCGTGAAATCGAAATGGGGATTTAGTTGTCCGTGTAGAATACCGTATATTTTGAAAGAAAAGGAATTTAGATAAAAAAACAAGAAAACCACCAGAAAGCGATGAACAAAATTTGTGAAAAAGTCAACATTTTATGACACCTAAAAAATGACACTGAGAAGGCATATACATAATATATTTTACTCAAAGCGATGGTGAGAAAACAAATTCATAATTGTTATAAACACCCGTACCTAAAAGATGTCATCATTCGTCACGGGCACCGTTTAAAGGATAATCGATACATGAAAGCAAGTTGGAGAACCGAAAAAGGGAAAAAGAATGTCTGTCTGAAATACAGCTTTTTTTTTTTTTTTTTTTTTTTTTTTTTTGTATAGGAAAGTCGATAAACGAGCGGCATGTCAAGGAAATCATAAAATTATTTTCAGAACTTTACAATGAAGTCTGTGGCATGCCAGCTGGGGAAAGATACATTTTGTTCAATTTTTTTTCTCAATCAGGAGTGTATTTAGTGGATTGCAAAATCAGTTCTTCAGACTTATACTCGAGTAAAATTTGATAAGCCACCTGGGAGAAAATTTCTAAACGGAATATCTTTATGTAGATACCTATGAAATAGAAAATATCGGCTTACAACCACATTTGCAGATCCAAAGGAGCTGAACCACCGCGAGCCCCTCTGCCACAATAAAACGAACACATTGAATTACGTGGGATAAATTTCATAACATTATGCATTAATTAAACAAAACGAACGAAAAATGATACGAAGTACATAGGGTTGTTAAAATATGTAATCATTTATTTTTAGATTGATAATTACAAAAGTAATCTGTAATCTGACAATGTATGATTACATTGTAATTTGTAGTTACCTAATTAATAAATGTTATCAACTACAAAATGTAATAGATTACTTGGAACCTTGGCACGAATGCATGATTGAAAAGATGATAATCATCTAATTCGAGTTACAATAGAAGAGTGAGCTAAAAAAATTTACACGATTTTCATTTTCTGCACAGTCGAGGATACATTGGAAATGATTTTTGTATTTAGTTTTCATTTTGTTAAATAAACACTCACACTGCTGAATGTATTTTGTAATAATAATTTTTTCGTGAACTTTGTTTTCACTTTTTGTTAGGCCTAATATCCTATGTGATAGGGGTTTAAAAATGGATTACCTAGTTTTTCTATTTGTAGGTACCTAGTAGTCTGTTTCAAAAACCTCATGGATTTGGCGTATTTGATTTTGAATATATAGGATGGTTACCTATGGAATTTTTTGGGGGGTTTCTGACATTTTTATCATTTTTTGTTGCAAACTTTATTTTTACTTTTCGTTCCATATGACATCATCTTTGTGCTATGTACCTCAGGCTGAACATTTTCAATTTAAAAAAAATACATATATATATTTAAAACTATAAAAATGAGGTAGGAATAAAGCATCGCATGATCTGGGTAAAATAAAATAGACAGAAAAACTGGAGGGAAACAATTAAAAAAAAATTATCCTAGCTGACGTGCATACTTAGTAAAAAAACGTTGTCTACATCGGGTGCCAAAAGCACGGAACAGCAATAGACAGATGTCACATTGTTGACAAATTTGCAGATAGAAAAACGCATAGAACTTCGAATTTTCTTTCTTATATGAGGCTAATCCGAGCCTAAAAAAAAATATTCAGACCTTGGAGGAAACTAAACCTAAAAGGAGTCTGAGAACAAAAAAGTATTGGATGGTTCTCACAAACAACCGAAATATGAATCGGCTACCGTTATATCACTGCCACACAACTAATTTTATTTTTCATTTGTGAGATATAGTCTATCGTAAATAAGAAAGACATGCCGTCACAGAGACAATTACATTTCACAAACACGTCAAGTTGAAAATATTGGTGTAAACTGCAAACAAAATCATTTTGAATACAGCCTTCGTTGAATAGGATGAATTTATACCTTTTCCTTTCCCTCCTGGTCCATCTACTCATTTATGACGTCATGTTTTTCTTATTTGGAATAGACTATATTATAAGTAATTTGATATAATTATAAAACATAAAATGTATGACCTGAACGAATGTGTTTTTCAGGAAATGCTGGTTAGGTACAAATTTTTATATGTTTTCATTTCATTTATATGTATAACCTACTAGAATACTAGAGATTTCAGCTTCATTATGGGCTGGACGATACTTGAGTAGAGTTCACCCTATGTTCAGAGGGATGAATACGGCTGGTCTAGAACGAGGAATCTTTGGAATGAGAAGCCAGCACCAGACTGCTTTGCCATCATTCCTCTCCAAATTTTATTTCGGTTTGTAAAAATTCTGAAAAGTGAACTAAGGCTTAACTGATATGAAATAAAAATTTCATTATCTTCATTAACAATATTATGTATAAACTTGACCTTATGGTTTAAGAAGCTTGAAAGTAAATTAATATCACTGTGGGGACTCACACGTATGAGGAATAGGGGCTCGGACCCCTTGACGACAGTCGCCGCCCCAAAGGGCAGGCAAATATTCGTCTTTGTGACGTAAAACACACAAATTAAGTTCAATCGCAATTACCTGCAAGTACATGCAGGTAATGTACAAGTACCGAATTGTGACAATAGAATGAGGTTGTGATCCATACACGAACCAGCCAACCATCTCTTATCACAATAGGGGATGATGCAACTGGGCTGTTCTCACCAACGTACGTATTTCTTAAGTACATGTGTTTGTGTGCGTGTAAATAAGCCAGTATAAAAACCGTTTGAACCGGCTCTAAAATCGCCAGTGTTTGCCTTGGTTTTGGCTTACCCATATGTAATATATGAAGTGGCTGAACACGCTTAAATTCTGTTGAATTTACCTTCTGGTGAGAATACTTTCTCACAACAAGGTATTCCACAATCATTAATTTATTTTCTAATTTAAAATTCATTGCTATTAATAACTGAAAAAAATTAATCCATAATTTTACAATCACTTTCCGGTTTTTATTTTTCTTATATTGGAAATCTCTTTTTCTTCTTCTTTTTTTATATATTTTTATTCGATTAGAGCAACTTGAAGTGATTTCAGTGAAGGTAAATTTTATTTTTCTCAACCGATTTAGCCTACCTTTTATTTCTTCAAGCTTTGTTTTATCTGGAAATTGTATTTTTGAATGATAGCTTACTTTTATTGTTTTTTTCTAATTCCTTGACGAGGAAAACTTTTACAGGTATCTAAAAAATTCAGAACACAACTTATTTAAATATCGCAAAAAAAAAAAATCAAACCAATTTTCTCAATAAATCCTAACTACAGTCAAATATCATGATTCAAAAATTTTCAATTTAGAGTGAAAGAAAAAAAAAAGAAAAAAAAAGAATCGCTTCTAAAGATGTTATACAATTCCAAGACAAAACGACTATAAAAACGATTTTGAAGATTTTTGTCTCCTTTTTTGAATAGAGGACGATGACGGGGTAACCAAATAAAAACATAGATGACAAAAAAAGAAAAAAAAAAGAAAAATGGTAAAATTAAATCCCTTTTAACGGATAAAGTTTTCAACGTTAGGTTTTGTATCAAATTGAATGTAACTTGCCACCATTTTCTTGACCTAATTCACCAGCCGTGAAAATGCTTTCATCTGTTTTCAAAAGTAAGTTGTGAATTCATTTAATTTTTTTTTTTAGTGTCATAGAAAATAGCCTGAAAAAACCTTTTCATCTTTTTCTTCTTTTTTATAGATTTTTTTTTATTTTATTGTTCCCCCTTCTTCGAATATTGTTTTTTTTGCTTTTACCTTTTTTTTCTTCGAAACAGTGCAAATATTTTATCTCGGAAACCAAGATCAATTTCCACCCATAAAAACACCTCGTATTATCAAAAAGCGTAAAAATAGATACGACCATAAAAACAATCAACTTTCTTCGCATCGAATAGTCATCTGGTCAGCATATTTTAGCTAGGAAATCTTTTATTGTTGAATATTTCCAGAGATTTTATTTTTCAAAGATTACGATACTATTTTATGGACTATATCCCGTATGGTATAGGAAGACACCGTTAGAAAAAAATTTTGGACAAAGTTTTTGTAAAGAAACGGCTGTTAGGTTTAATTTTTTTTATTAAAATAAACAAAACTCTGAAACTTTCATTTCAGGCTTGGTCTCGTCCGATTATAGGTGTGAAACTATTTCGAGTTTCCGATTCTTCAGCTCTTACTATAAAAAAACAAAAAAACAAAAAATATTTCTTACTTTTCTGCTGCTGATTCAAGTAAGTGATTTAAACTAAAAATTCATGCGTTTATTTATTTATTTTTTTGATTTATTTTTTTTTTAAACAAAATAGAAAGTACCCAGTTTTCTACTTGCATAGATTCCAATTTTATTTTGTACTTATTTCAATACCCGCATTAACTAACGTCTTTTCTATTCAGATATTCTTTTCTGATTTCGAAAACCACATTTTAAAATTTTCGCATTTAAAAATGTCGACTACACACTATACCTAATGGATTATTTATTATTCAAATCCAGAAATATCGACTATTATATCATTTGATTTAATCGTAGAGATACCATTTTATTGTTGTGGTGTTCTATTTTTAAGAGATTTTCGAAAGTCTAGATACTTTTGAAAGTGTTTTTTTTTTTCTCTCAGTTTGATTAAAAAAAAATATTTTTCTCACAGGGACAAAAGTTGAGTTGCATTTTTAAAGTTTGATTGAAATGAACACAGCTATATCATAAACTTAATTTTCAATATATGTATATTTTTAAAAAAATGAAAAATATATAGTTAAGTAGTCATAATGTGGGTAGATAGGCTATTATTTCCAAAGATAAAGATGAATATTGGATTTTTTTTTTTTACATTTTGTACCTCGAACTATTCACAAAATTCTTCAGCTGTATTTCGAACCATACTGTGAAGCTAAATTTTGAGTATATATTTCGTAAATATGGAATATACTTCCATTTTTTTTATTTTGAATCTTCTACTAAAATATAATTTTATTTACTAATTAGGTAAGTATTTACCTACCCAATAGTTTTGAAACGACAAGAAAAAAATATTATATAATTATCTGAGAGATGAGCCAGTATTTGGTTGGCGTTTAAACTCAATTAACTTATTCAAAATGTTTAAACTTCAATTAATATTCAGAAATAATATTTTCGCTTACTAGGAATCAAATTCTGATGAGTATAAACGGTCCTGTGTTTAATATTTTTTTAAATAACTCCGTCTGGACACCCATTGATGTGCGGTTTGTGGAAGTACAAGAAGAGCGCACCAACAGTCCAAAAACAAAGGGTTTCAAAAATAAGATCGAAAATTGTAAATTATCGTACACATACTTTATTTTCAATCCTAAACAACCAAATTATGGGGATCAAGCAAACACATATACTTCACACATACTTACACTTTGAATCAACTCATGAAGAAATCTACTTTTATTATAATACCAACTGAAAAATAGACGTTTTTATTGGTTGAAAGTGTGCTTAAGGATGCAAATTTCTCCGTTGGGTATACAAAAAAAGTCAAATTCTGGTATACGCCTCACAAACTATTACATTTTGCACATCATGAATTCGTACTTTTGGTTTCGCCTACTTTACCCACTACTTTTTACACCCCTCTTATTCCTGCAAAAAATGGGATAGTTTATTTTTTGCTACACTCACCTCAAAAACAGATGCATTCGTGCTTATTAACTGTACTTACGTAAAGTAGGAGATTTTAATCCAATTTCAAAAAGTGAAATTTTACGCATACGCAGCTTGTGGGACTTGCTAAGATTATTAAATTACTGTCTTGGCTGCGCATGCACACTATGTATTATCCAATATTATGAAATTCTCACAACTCTAGATTTTTGAAAAACTAATGGACAAATTTCCACTTCAATTGAAGGCAACATTTCATCTTTGAAACAAATCTCACTTATTTCACATGATGATTCCTAAGCCTCTATTTAAAAGCTAGAGAGCTGACATTAATGTTGTTGGACATCATATAAAATTTAAAAAATTTCCTTGTAATTTTTGAATTATCATTAGCTGTTTGAAAATAAACAAATGTAAAAAACGTCAATTAATGTAAAATTGGCCGGTACTTGGGATCTATAAACCTTTTTTCTTTCAATCAATAATTCTTCAGCCCCTATTTAAGCTAGAAATCTAGGGTTTGTGTTCTGAAAAGAAAAGAAAATTTACTTAAATTTCAATTCCATCGAAGTTTTCATTCATCTTAAACTATTTAAAATGAATGAAAAAAAAATGCAAATTAAAGGAAAACTGACCGTACCAATGAAAAAATTCTCATAGCGCTTACCACACACACCTGCGGCTTGTGCTGCAACTACGCAACTTGTTGACAATCATTCATTTTGCTAACTAGTTGAGTACCATATTTTTTTCAAAGAATCCGCCAAAAAGTGGTTACTATTTATTAGATTAAACAGGTAAACTTCATTCATGAATAGAATTTTAGATATAATTAAATATTAGAGAAGCGAACTTGGTTGTTTGTGTAAGCATCACCATGTGAAATGTTCCTTTTTCATTGTGACATTTTGCAGCTTGAGTACGCAAACAGTGCTGTGAAGAAATAAACAGCAAGCAGTTGAGAAAAAACTAATTTCTACACTGTTTCTACACTTCTTGGTGAAGAAATGAAAACCATTTTCGATGTTCTAAACTGCTTTGGAAATCTCGTATTTTGCTAATCAAAACTGATTTAATAATAACCTCTTTTTGGTGTATGAGTTGAGAAAATTTTTTTTTTCTTGTTGAATTGTTTTTGTTTTGGGTGTAGCAAAGTATAGTATGTGATACTCGTGTGAAATAGGTGATAGCTACTTTACGCACTTGTATATCATATAACTATTTTTGTTTGTTTGTTTGTTTCCCTCTTCATAAAATTATATCTCTTTTCGAGAGGGCATTAAAAAAAAATTGTGTGATACGGTTGTGAATTAGATAGATACCTAGGTGATTGCTAGGAGTGTGATAATTACAACATAGGTCGAAATCGCAAGCATCACATTCGTAGAAATTTACTGACATATAAGTTGAAAAGTAGGTGATTTTATTTAAGTATGATGATAGCTGCACGAGCCGTATAGGATGTCACGTAATATTTTTTGCAACGCTTACCTAAAACAGTTTTACCAAGAAGAAAAAACAACTCAGTAGAAACTCATCAATCAACGAATAGGAACATATGGATTTGTGAATAGGGTTAAAGACGTAGTGCGTAAAGCAGACGTGATCAAAACTGGGCATGCATGTTCAAGATGGTGGTGTTTAAAGTGAATGAATTTTCAAGTACCTACTTATGTGCAAATTCTTTTTCCTAGTGTAGAAATTTTTCACTTTACGCACACTTTAGACTCGCAAAAGACCTGCTACTTAACTGAAGGAGAGGGTTGTTTCAATAGAGCCATTACAATATTTCAATTTTTTTCTCCTAATCCACGTGAATTGGATCGTTTTCTGATCCCTCATATTGAATGTCGTACTAATTATAATTTTTTCTTAGTTCCCAAATGTTGAGAAAATGCAGGCAGCAAAAAGTGTTTATATATTTTTCATGTGACTTCATAATAATTTTTAAATTCTAGTTTCTGACAGGCACTAATTTCAAATACATATTACATTTAATTTTGTATTTTCCATAAAAATTTCGTAAGGTTGACTTATAGACGTACGCGTGTAGTTTGGTGAACATGATCAGTAGGTACTCGTGGCTGCACCTTTTTATTAGAAACACCACGGTTTTTATTCCTCTCAAATTACACACGTCAAAAAATGTCAACATTATGTTACCTTTGATTCCCCTTTAATTGTAACCTATGTACTGAGGCGTCCGAAATCGATTGCCTTGATTTAAAAGGCAATTTCAAATCGAGAGCTCATAAAGTCAATCTTTAATGTATAGTGGTGTTTAAATGCTAATGACGTCACAATGTCCTAAAGTTAGGGCACCATGCAGCCAAAACACTGAATCGAGGGGTCTTGAATTGTGTTTTCAAGACATTTTATTTTTTTGACTTTGACTATGTCCTACAGCTGAATTCTTCTTGACTTGAATTAAACTTCTTTGGACATGGCAGAACGCAGCTTACATTTGTCTTCATACCTCAGCAAATTAATATGACGAATCAGCAACAAGCTAAGTTGTGTGGACAGAAGAGCCTAACAAAGTTTTGATCCATACAAGGTTCAAAACCTACAAAAACGAACAGCAGAATTATTTTGTTAAAGACTATAATTACAAAAGAACCATAGTGTCAATAAAGCAGAACAAAGCAAAGTGTGTAGCGGAAAAATAAAAAGTTAAAAAAAGCTATCACAGACAATAAGTAGGGGAAACCATCAGAAAGCTGTTGTGTCTTCACCTAATTGTGTGTCTTTATGAGTGATGGTTTTGTTGTTTAAAAGACTCCTAATATAAAACTTTAGGTCTCGGAGCTTTTGGAAAAAGTGAGGGTGAGGTGAGAAACTAACTAACATAGATGGAGTCAAATCCACTATGCGCAAAAGGAAGGCTCAACGCGGCCTTTAAATGACAGAGTAAGGCAGTCATCTTGAACCAAGCTTGTCTTAAAGTTGTCTTCAACACACTAAATTTCCCTCCTAACAGATGCCAGGAACTCCATCTGATTGTATTGATGACTAATAACTTCACCTCACAGGTGTTTTCAAAAGATCGCCTTGAAGTGTGATATGGAAACTGGTGAAATTAGAAATGACTTGTGTGTCGTGACTACTGATCCTTCATGACAAAAGAACACCCCTAATTTGCCTTTTGTCTTCAACTGAACCTATCTGGAATTCCAACTACCATCCTAGTTGTCTTCAAGGTAGATCAGATTGAAGTATATTCTGCATCTTGTGGATGGTACACTTATTAAATTGCCTAACGTGAGGACTTAAACGTACAACTTGTGACTTGGACCTACTACTATCCTCCTACACAAGAAGGACTCATTTGCAAAGACAAACCTAGTACCAAGTGTCGCCAGTGCAAAGCAGAGAGCAAGAGTGATTTAAAATTAGAATTCGTGTTTGCAAATCAGTTCTTCTTGTTAAGGAAATTTCCCCACTTATTGTCTGCTAATTGCCTTCAAACATGCGATGACGATAATAAAAAGCGAGAGGAATTACCGAATATTTACAGCCAATGAAATCACAGATAGCAGAAATGTATATACGTCGACATATAATAGGCAAAAGCGCACGTGGATGACTGATAAAATACAATATAATAAAATATATTAAATGACTGCAAACCACAAGCAAATCGTGGAAAGACCGGAGATAAAGCAAAAAGGTTGGCTGCATTCATGTCCATCGATGGGTTTTTACTTTCATTCAATTCGTCTTCATCTAATATATATCTCATGGCGCCAGTCTGTCGGATCGAACCAAATTATTGTCTGAAATTGTCTGAATTTGGAAGAATCGATACTGAAATAAAATACATTATAATTGCCTGAAAGAGAATCAGATTTTATTTCTGTCTTCATGCCTTCATCTGAATACGAGTTCAAATTCGGATAATATAATGCCTGAATTCGAATTTTGTCTCTCGAAAAATTGTCTGAAATTGTGATGTCATTATTTTGTCGAAAATAATTTTTATTTTAAGGTCCAGATCTCGGACTTCTCAGTACATATAATTATATACGGACACACTCAGCGTGTCATATTCCTTGGTTCGTCAGCCAGCCAGTATAAAGTCTCTGAATATTCTAAAATCTGTAAGACGTAGTCACAAGTTAAAATGAATGTGTAACTATGGAGTATCTTAGCTATGTACGAAAACGTAGGGTAGGTACGCCGCGATGTTTGCGAATTTTGAATTACTTTGCTACAAGTCCAGCTACGTGATGATTGGAAAGGGTATCATCATTTTTCGAAAAATTACGCGAGTAAATATTTATCTCAAGAAAACAAAATAAAAAAATAAAAATAAAATAGGAAGAGAAATTATCAATAATTTATTTGCCTTCAATAAAATATATACTCGTCAAGTTAGTGATCCGAAAAAATAAATTTTTCAAAGAATATATTTGGAAATAAAATAACATTCGTTCAATTAGTAAGTAATAATTTATTTAACTGATATTGTAATGGTGGGCAGACAATGCGTAGGATAAGATGTTTTTTATTTCTTTCTTCCTTTCATTCGCATGGTAATCGATTATTTTTGCCAAATTTTCAACCCATCCAAACGATGATAGAAAAATTCATTAATAATGCATGGTGGAGGAAAAAGAAAAACGCGTCCTTATTACTTGTTAAAAATAATAAACGAGTTTATAATAGAAAAAAAAAAAAAAAAATTGAGTAGAAAAAAAAACAACACACACAAACTGTGCGTGGGTAAATCAGGAAAGAACCGGCAGCATCGTACTTTCATGGCGAACCATTTAAAATCAGTGGAGGCGAGGAGAAGGGGTCAACAAACACCAAAAACAGGGTAAAAATGTCATATTATCATGGGCTAACAACGAAAAATGGGTTAAGCGTATAAACGAAGAGGGGAAAAAAAATTATTTTCATTATTTGACAGTGACATGTCTAACAATAATGAAAGTCAAGAAGGTGGGCAAAAAAAAAAAATCCCTTTCGTAGTTATAAGATATATTATACCGTATTCTCTGAATAAGGTTCAAAATATCGTTGGCCTAAAAAATATGTGAACCACATGCGAGGTTATGAAGCAGCGACAACAGCAGTAGCAGTGAAACGTAAGGTTTTCGAAGTAAAATTTGAAAATTAAAAATCCGATTGGTATCAGCCTGGTCGCGGAAAATGAAAACACTTTTTATGTCGTAATAAATAATATTCGATTAAATATATAACTTATCGAATTTTCACCGATTATAATCGCATCCGTACCTTATTTTAGTCGTATCAACGTTCAGTTTCTGGCTAAATCGAGAGCAGTAGGTCCAACTACATATTAATTATAGGTAATAATTTAGGCTTTTAAGTGGCACGATGAAAACCAACTGACCGTGAAAATAATGAGAAAAGTTTCTTTGGTCTGGAGTTTTCTTTGGAAAATCAAGGAAAATTGTTATCTGAGTTTTTTAAATATTTTTTAAGTTTTTTTAAACAGGGTTACCAATTAACTTTTTTTTAAATCTCATAATCCCGAAAAAAATTCCTTAATTCTACTTAAAATCCCTGCAGTTGAATGATATTTACGCAGAAATGTCAAAAAGGAGAAAAAATTTTCTGTGTTGCAATATTTTATCGGTTATTGATATTGAATCTTTTCAGTTTTCAGCTTCATCAATTTGATTGTATACTGTATACGATTTCTCAATAAATTTTTGAATACGAACATTCAAAACGGTATAAATTCATAATCGGTATTTTCTTAGTTTAATAGTTACCTAATTATTATTTAGGTATTAACAAATTTTATTAGTAGGTAATCGAAATTTAGAAAACGAGACCAGTGATACTGTCGATGAATGAATGCCACCAATGTAGATGAAGAATAACTATTATTATTACTGACATAAAAATAAATGAAACACAATTAAATGACACATTGTAATTTTAACATGAACTCGAAATTCGGATAGTGAATTAGAACTGTTGCGATCCAACATCGTACGATGTCTCATTTTGGTCTTTTTTTGATTTTTCCACTCATATGTGTCGACCTAACAAGTGTACCAAGGACCAAGTAGCTGACCAGTAAAAGAGCATAATTATCGTATGTACCAATTACCAATCAGGAGTTATCTTTGACTATATATATATATATATAGTAATGGACCAGTAAAGCTCCATTAGCCTAACGTACTTTTTAATGTCAAGACATGGTGGCATAAATGTGGGCAACTCGAGTGTACTTTGTGCGTATTTTCAATTTTTTGTTTCAATTCATCAATTTAGAATACATTTGATAAGGGTCGTCCCTTAAATTCACAAAGCTAGTGTACATAAACGTAGTTTAAAGTACGTCAGGTGATACACAGTGTTTGCCTATCTGGCGCCGGCATGTCTAATCTGAAATCATTGTTCTTTATTGGTTTGCACACTATATGGTTAAAGGGTGTCACGAAAAATGTGGATCTAGAAAAATGTAAGTACTTTACTTCTGCCTACAAGAATCAAAAATAAATAAAAGGTACTCAGAACTTTGAGAAAAGTCCTTAAAAAAAACTTTTAAATTTTCATTAGGGGAGAGTGTTGTACTATGGTCCCCAAAATGATTTTTTCTTTCTAACTCAATACCAGATTAACCAAAAAAAATGAAATAGGGCTCATTATAAAGACAGAACCTTTGCCAAAAAAACACACATATAAAATTCCTTAAAAATATTATTCATGTGTCCTGAAAAAATGTTTTAAAAGTTCTCTTTCTGGGACCATGTACAACACCTGTGTACCATGGTCAACAGGGTGTTGTACCATGGACCCTGCCATTAGTCATTAAAATATAATGAAAAAAACTTTTATTTAATGTTTAATAAACATTTAACACTTTGATTAGGCTCATTCAGTATAGTAAGATATACTCTGCGCAACGAGAATTTGGATATGACGTGTATAACATTAGCATTTGGGACTGTCATAATATCATCAATATGTGGGAAATGAAAACTATTCATATTTTTTCCACATCGCATAATTTTGAATTGAAGAGAAGCATCTTTTATTTCTTGAACTTGAGCAATAAAATATTTAAGTTCTTCCTTATTCTTACGACCAGTGTAATGCAATCGAATTATAACATAGTCATTATCAGTATGAATTTTTCCAACTAAAAAAAATGAGAAACTGTGAGTATAATATATGGACAGAATAAGTGTAATTCAGCCACTGAGATAGTCATGTTACCTTCTTCACTATGGCCATCATTACCATCACTGGCAGATCCATTGTTTCAAAACTCTAATCATCATTGGTATCGCTTTCAAAAATCCCATTATCATCACTACTGCTGCTCTCTCTCAACAAATTAATTGGCTGATTGTGGATTGTTTCAAAAATTTGGATGTAGACAATGTACTTGGATTTTTTAAAACAGTTGTCAACATCAATAGTCACCAAATATATCCCAAGACCTTCACTTTCGATTAGAATTATGAAACAAATTAAAGGTCCATGGTACAACGGAAAAAAGTGCTTATGGTACACCACATACCAATATTTACGTTTTTAATTTTATTATTTTGTAATCTGTTTCATACAAAAACGCAATTAGATAATATTAATTACTTACCTCAAAGGAATATGATCACATACAATGAAATACAAAAATTGATATTTATCAATCTGAACAACATTCACAAAAATTTTATGAAAAAAATTTTTTGTGCTTTTTTTAATTCAAATCCTGATAACATAAAAAATTTGTGGCCAGAAAGAATGGCATACAAATGCAATGTTGTCAGATATGTACTTCATCGTGTGACATAGTTTGTTTTTCCATGAGTCACCCGTGAGTCGAGAGGTCCATGGTACATGGGGACCATGGTACATAACTCTTCCTACATAATCAGAATCCTTGAGGCCTAAACTTAGGTATTAATCTTTGATTCTATAATACTAGACCAGTAAAGAAAGATGATTTCTGGTCAGACATGCCGGCGCTAAATAGGCAACCAGGGCGTATCTTTTGACGTACTTTGCTTTGTGTTTATGTACGCTATCCTAGTGAATTTAAGGCACATCTTTATCAGATGCGTTCTAAATTGGTGAACTCAAGCAAAACGTGGAAAATGTTGCCTACTTTTTCGCCGGCATGTTTTGACACTAAAAAGTACATTGGTCTCATGGAGCTTTATTGGTCCGATAAAAAATATTATAGTAAAATGTAGTCTTTCTACCTTTTTGACCAGAGTTGTGCAAATAGCAGAGAATTTTTTTTGAAATTTTGGTATTCTAAAATAAACAAATCTACAATTTTCCTGCAGTGGATTCCCTCTGGATTCCATGACTAGAATTAGAGAAAATATTATTTACCTTTTATTGGCGCTGGTTTATCTTTTTTCATTATTATCGTTTACGAAGTTCAGCTACCTTTGCAGGCACTTAATTCCAGATTGCGTCTGTCTTCGTAGCACTTATAAGTTTCTTTCAAATTCCTTTTAGCATGACTTCTTTCCATTTGACTTTTTTGGCGGTATCCCAGCATGCTCTTTTGCACCACATTAATAAAATGGAAGTGTTAATTCCGTTTATAGGACAATAGGAAATGAAGTCTGCGTGTTTGTTCCCGTGAAATGGGCTTCAAAATATACTTGACCAAATAGGTACGATGATCGAAAGGTTAATTAATGAAACCAAAACTCGCAGAACGATTCTAGACATGAGGCATTCATCCGGAAATATTCACTCTAGTGAAAACTTCTCATTTTTTTCTTTCTATTTTCAAATTTTGAAAACGAAAGTACAGCTACGTGTCTACCTATTATTATTTATCCTTTCTTTCGTGCCAACTCGATTTCATTCAGGAAATAAATTTTTAAAATTTCAAGGTGGATTAGTTTGTTGATGGAAATTTCGTGCCACTCAATAATGCACTTCATGGGAAAAAAAAACAAAAAGAAAAAAAAATACAGCAATCAAAATCATAGAAAAGGAACATGCTTGCAGTGTATCTGAATGTGAGATGTCTAGTCAATCAGCCCTTGTCAATTATTGTTCAAGATTGGTTTTTTTTCTTCTATTTTGACAGCACAAGACACGCCAACTTTGAAATTCAGGAGTAGAAAAATGACACAATAAAATACCGTTTGAATGCTACCTATAGGAATATTGTAGTTTATCCTTATCCTATCAAGTTTTGTTTCCTTTTTGTTTCTTCAATTTTTTAGCATGTGTAGTATTCTTGATATTTTTGTCTAGTCATCTGACAGTAGGTTTTCACCAGATTTTGTACGTTTTTCAAATGTTGTTAGATTTCCCCTTTTTCTTATCTCGATAAGAAAGAAATTAAATTTATCAATTGGGTAGTTTCCAATATATTCAGATAAGTTTGAGCTTGCTCTAACTTACTTGTTTGTAGATGAAATTACTCTTCTTTTTTTGCTTTCGATATAATTATATTCGTACTTTCATAATTTGTTTGATGTTTCCAGTTTTATTTGATTTGCAGGTGTGAGTTTTAATACCATCTTTTAATTTTTAATTCGAATCATCGGCGATATTTAACCCTATAGTATCGGTATGTTCTAATTTTATGTATCTTTTGTGTAATACACGCTGGATTTTGAATTCATACATGGTGTTATTTGCACCACATGCAGTTGTTAAAAAGGTATTGAGGACAACCTACATGAGGAAGACATTTCTTTTTTAGGATTGTAGTTTCAATGATGAAGTAAATCATTTCAACAGATAGCCTGTGTTTGATCTTAAATTTTAATTTCAAAAACAAGGTAAAAATACAGAGGTTTGGTGATACAAATCCAACCTTATGACAGGCTATGCATTGTTGCAATATGAACAAACTTGAACTCTAGTGTGTTATTTTGTAGTCACCGTATGTTTTACTTGTTAGTAAGTTTTGACAGTGACTTTGTGTTTTGTCTTTTACATTTGGTTGTGGCCTTATCTGGCATACCACAAAATATGATAGCATCCAGATTCAGTGAGTTGCCACACAGTATGCATAAATGTTTTTCGTTAATTGGAGCATTAATCATCGACTGGACCAATGGGGTAGTCAGAGTACACTTTCGAGGGTGATTATCAGGAATTGAGAAAGGCTACCTTTTTTCATTTTGTTTTGATTAGTTGAGTTTCTGAAATTTGCCATAATATTAGTTATTCTTTGTTTCCAATTCCATCATTTTGGTTTCCATTTCTGTTATGTTTCCTGCTTTTAACAAAATCTTTCATTCAGTTTTCATTTCCATTTGAAGAAAAAAAAATTCTATACACTTGAAAGTTTCTATATCCTGTTCAAATATAATTATATCAATGTTTTTTCGATGTATTTTTGGAGACATCGATATTCTTTTGATACCTATTCCCACAAAATATCAATATTTTTTTCATCATTCAGTTTCCATTACATTTCTATTATTGGTCTTAAAACTAATTGGTGAATTGTTTCTGATTTGGTTTCCATTTCAAAATTTTGGTGTTTCCGTTTATTCCGATCTTCAGTGCAAAAAATATGATTTCTGTTTCCAAAAAATTTGGTTTCCTTTTTCATTTCTCAATTTTTGGTGATTTTTGACAAATTTTTTTATAAGCTGCAACCTAATTGACTATTATTTTTGGAGGTTTTGTGAGGTATTCAAACAATTTTTGGAGGACTGGATCTTAGAACCTCCTCATTCTTACGTAACTGCATAACTTCAATTGGAGAATAAATAACTTATTTGTAATACGTTGTTGATTATTCTTCTCTATGATTTTTATTTTTTCTTTTTAATTTTATCTTTAGAGTTTCCAGAAATTAATTGTGTTCACCTTTTTTTAATTTGTAATTTTGAAAAGTTTATTTTGTTTGGAGGGCTCCTGCCCCTCGCACACGCACAAAAAATGATAATAATAATATAATAAATAATAAAAATAGGTACCTAATTTTTTAATTGATGATTGCTTGAGAGACTTTATTTTATGGGTGATTTTTTTCTTGAACAATAATCTGAATATGTAACAAGAGTTTTGTTAGAAATGAAGAATTAAAATATTTTCATATTTCAAAAAATTTCCGTACCTAGCTGAGAAAATGTATGGGCGCAGAGAGCTTGATGGAACAAAAACAAAATTCATGTACGAAAAGTTGCATATTCTCAAATAAAAGGCGTTATTGTGTTTCGAATATTAAAAAATCACAATTTTCAACCCATAACGGGAAAATGTAAACTATCAGAATACAATTCTGAGTTGGAGCAAATGGTAGTACTAGCCTAGACGAGAGAAAAAAATTATATTATCATGTTATACCCCTTCTCAAAATTAACAGACCTGGTGGAACGTAATATTGAAAATTCAGAAAATCATTATTTTTTGATGAAAGGTCAAAAAGGGTGAATTTTCTATTTTCGGAGCGAAGTTTCGATTAATACCTGAAGCAAAGGTTCTTGGTGAAATAATGTACACAAGATGAATATGATGGTATGATAGGTTTAGAATATTTAGAGTGATGGTTTAATATAATATGTGATCAGCCAGCTGTAGACAACTAAAGTGACGTGAATATGAAATTTTGAATTGAAGGGGTTAGGATGGGTATAAAGAAAAGGTGTGAATATAATTGAGGGACCAGACAATGTATTTCAAATTATTAAAAAATAGTAATTAGTTTTAATACTGAAAATGTTTTACTTCATGGTACTGGTGTACGTTTCAAAACAATATAAGGCACACAGACATAATTATTGTTTGGGATTGAAAAAAATAAAAGACAAAAGAAAAATTAGTGAAGAATACCAGAAAGAAAAAATAGAAACTAAAGCTATAGGTTAGTAAAATTAGATCAAAAAATGGTTTTTCACGTAATAAAATTAAGGATAAGATTTTTCTTCGGAATCAGGTAGTTTCAAGTGCCCTTTTGAACGTATTAAAAATTGCCGAAAATCCAACAGTGACTTCACCCCTAAAAATGCTTTTTTTTTTGTGCACCCCAGCAGGTTTTTAGTGATTTATTTATTTCCTAACAGAGATGCCAAAAAATTGTTCGAACAAACAATATAATATACAAAATTTTCAGCAACAAATGTGTCTTTTTTTTAAGTGCCATAGAAATCTCATAAAATGACTCGAAACTTTTCACATACCTACCACTACTAAAGGGTATTGCTCTGGATGAGGCCCAGTCTCTCCTATAAATACTACACCAATATAACTGGTCACTTTGATAGACCAAAAATAATTATATCCAATTTATATAAATTAATTAAAATTTATTTTTGTGTGTGTGAGTGTGCATGTATGTGTGTATGTTTATTTGCAGCACCATAATTTCAGAACCACTCCATGAAAAAAAAAATTAATATTTAGTGTACCTATATTTTCTTTATACATAGGAAGGTTTTAAAATAACTTGGAAGTCCAGAGCTCCTTTGGAAGTTGAGTTGGTGATAAAAATAAAAAATTTTATTTAGATTTTTTAGTCAGAATGTCAATGAAAAGAGACGTATTTCTGAATAAATAAAATTTGTTATTTTTATCTACAAACGTAGCCCCAAGGGAAGTACGGACTTCCAAGATATCTTAAAAACTTTGAATAAAAAAAATAGGTATGCATAGAAAGTTAGTGCTTGTTTTATGGAGTGGTTTTAAACTTATGGTGTTGTAAGTAAACATATACACATACATTTATCCATAATCACAGACAAAAATAAATTTTTATTTATTTATACGTATTGGATATATGGTTGGTCTATTAAGTTGACCGGGTATATTGGTGGAGGGACTGGGCCTCATCCAGAACAGTACCCTTTATTAGTCGAATGTGAAAACTTTCGATTCATTTTCTGAGCTTTCTATGACACTTAAAAAAAGACACTTTTGTTGCTGAAAGTTTTATTTACTATACTGTTTGTTCGAACAATTTTTCGGTATCTCTATTAGGATATGAGTATATTACTAAAAACTTGCTAGGTTGCACAAGAAGTAGCTTTTTAGGGGTAAAGTCAAGGTCAGATTTTTGCGGATTTTCATTAAATTTAAAGGGTAACTTGAAACTACCGAGTTCCGAAGAAAAATCTTTTCTCTGATTTTATTGAGTGAAAACATCTAATTTGACTGGTTTACTATACAACAACGAAATAAAAAGCATTGGGTTGAACTGATAACTAACTTTGAAAAGAACAGGTTCCGAACTGGAACTTTATAATTAGAACTCTTATAATAGAGTTTTTTAAACGAAACTTGGCAGAAATTATCTAAGGATAAACATTCACATGAGGTTAAAATTTTGTCAAGTGGAAGAGGCGTGATGCTGCGACAGTAAAAAGTAACTTCAATTTACAATATATAGAAAGAATAGAAGGAGATGAGTGAAAAAACTATGTGATAGTGTACCGAATAGTTTGATTCTTCAAAATATTCGGTTATACTATAGTATAGATGCAGGAAATTTTTGACAAAGAAATAATCACGTATATTAATTTACGTACTTACCTAACAATTATTGTGAAACATCTCCCAAAATTTTATCATAATAAAATAATTGTATTTGTAGAAAATTTTAGAAAGGAAGTCTTGAATTTAATTTCTTCCTTATAATATCTTATTTCTCAAAATTTTGAATTACATATTGCTAGAAATTATACAACAAATTTGAAAATACATAATAATTTTCAATGTAGGTAGGTAGAAGAACTTCATTGATTCGGTGAATTCTGTTAATTTTATTGATTTAGAAAAATGAGATATATCAATTACAGGTGCAGCTGCGAAAACAATGGAAGTACCTAAGTACATAGATGATCACCATAAGATGAGAAAATTAAGCATAAGAGAGAATAATGACGAGCAAATCGGTGGTGGGATTTGGTAGAAAACTGGTACACAGTGGTTTATGTGCAAGAATTTTTCAATCCACGTGAGAGCACCAAATGAACTGTGCGACATACAGTTGGGCTGAAGTGCGGAGGCAGCTGGTCTAAAATTAGTAGTCTTATGATTCTAAAGCCATATAGCTAATCATTATGTCACATAGACTACGAATATTCAATTTGATATTGTTATTGTGTAGGAAATCATAGGTTAAAGAGTGTACGATGCTTCAGTAAAGTGAGAAGAAAGATTGATCATTAAAAATTCACACATTTTGAGTTATTGCCAGTATGAGGCGCAGTTTTTGCCAGTTAATTGAAGGAAGATTCACGAACTTCTAACTTTAAACAAAGTATAAATCTTTATACTACATGAGAATTGAAGTAGGTACTAGTCAAAGATGATATTTAAATTTGAAGATTCAATGGGATAATATAAGTGAGTGATAAAAATTAAAATAATAACACCATAAACTTCTTGTATTTACGAGAAAAAAAAACCGATCAGCATTAATTATTCCTCAACTAAACTAAAAAATTTATCTTCCAGTTGCAACGATTGCGACGTCGTGAATTTTTGACTTTTAGAGTTCGATGAACGAAATTTTCCTCTATTCTGGTTTTTGTTCACCGTCAACAGTCATGGAAATCATTTCAAGTGCTGAAAAACGATATAAAATTCTTCGTATTTTTCTGTTTGTCCGCTTTAGAATACTAATACAAACTTACTTTGCAATTCCATTTTTATTTATTCAGGAATGATCTTTAATTATTTATTTTCTTACGGATCAATTCGATGTAAATAATATTATGTATTACACATTTGATTTCTCGACTCGAGAGAAATATGTCAGACATATTTGCAAAATGACAGCGAGAAAATATAAGGTATAAATCTGAAGATAAACTTTTTACTTTATTTCAAAACGAATGACGAATTTTTTATTAAAAAGTTGTAATTCCATTTCGAAGATGAATTAAACTTCTTCGAAGCACAATGGAAAAAATTCACAAGTGTTACACTGAACAAGTAAATGGAATTTTGTGAAGCGCTTCTGAAACTTTGGTTGTGGTTGTTGAAAGGTACGTGTAGATAGTGAAAAAAAAGGTACATTTGCAATCATATTCTTCGACAAAACTTGACCTTGTGTTTTGTTCATCCTCGAATTCCAGAATCTTGAAAATACGAAAATTAATTTAATTCAACGGCTGTCTGTTGAAGTAAAATGTTTAGGTATACCAAAGGCTACACTACAGCGAAAAGGGAAAATTGGGTTAATTCAGAGACACACGTTTGAAATCTTCCATCCTGAGATTGAGATGCGCAAAACTTTTTTTCAAAAAATGGAACCAACTTAAAAAAAAACAATAAAAAATGCACTTAAAAGTGAAAAATAATTGTTTTAAAATTTCTCAACAAGGTCTATGTTTAGGGATTGGAATTATTGAAGTAGGCGCTAACTAAAAAGTTTCATCATAAAACTGAAAAGAATTGACGTAGGTAAAAAGCCTACCTACATAGTAAAGGAAAAAAGCACCGACTTCAATAATTTCAGTCCCTAAACCCATATCTTGCTGGAGAAATTTTAAAAGAGTTTTTTTAACTTTTTAATGCTTTTATTTATTTTTTTGTTTTTTAATGTCTGTTCTATTTTCTGCAAAAAATTGTTTTCAATTTTTGCGTTAGATGCAATTTTACTTTAAAATTAACAGCTTTTTTATTTATAGATAACTCAAAAACTACCTCATCGATTTAAAAAAAAAAATTAATGGAATCACCATGCCGTCATCTTTTATCATTTCAAAAAAATTTCATCAAAATCGATGCCCGAATTGAGGAATTATGCTGGAACAAACATAAAAATAACAAAAAACAAACATATATAGATACGGATCGAATTTATGACCTTCTCTTTTTTTTTTTTTTTTTCGAATCCTGTTAAAAATAGCCTAGGCCCGATATGCTCCAATAGCGCATCATTCTACGATGAATTAATTATCAAAACCATTTATTTGGTTGATGGTTTCCTCATAAAATTTTATTGTACCGTTTACACACTAATCTTATCATTTCAAATGAGAAAATATGTTTTTTATTTCAGATACGGACTCTACACAATAGTTGAAAAAAAAAACCTTCTCATCTGAAATAATAAAGTTAATGGGCATTGTGCATATTTTTCATGATTTAAAATAATGCTCACTATGCTCGTTAGACAACTCTTTCAGAATTTTGAGACACATATTTTCGCATTTTTCTATGCACTTGAAAACTATTATTGAATAAATATGGCTTGATAAATGTTAGCGGGACACCCTGTAGGTATATTCCATATTTTTTGTCGTGTTGCGCAGCATAATCTATCAGAGTTGAGAAAAATTATGACTTGTCTCTGAATCGGACAAGCAAACAAATCAAACGAGAAAGGTATATACTCGCACAGTGAGGTTAAAAGGAAGAGTAATAAATGATTCCTTAAACTTCATTAGTCTAGATACAGCCATAGAAATAAAATCTTTGTAACAGTACTTATTTGTTTTCGTTGTATTGCGCAGCTCAGTTTATCAGAAATTAAAAAAAAAAAAAAAGCGCTTCAATACTAGCCGGGGTGGACTGAAATGTTTAATGTGGAACACATTTTAATAGCTGTCAAACGTAACGCCAGCTCCGTTAGAAAAAGTAGGTTTTTGAAAATTATAAAATTAGTCACTAAAAAGTTACCTATTATAAAATTTTATAACGGTTAACCTAAAATTACACAAATAAAAATAATCATCTCATTCAAAATCTAAACAAAAATAAACTTTTGGAAACAACTTCTCACCCATCTGCACCAGAATCGCTATAGCATGTTACATTCATTTATAGTTGATATTTTTTGCAAATTTCTTAGTTATTGGCTCAAAATCAAACATTTTATAGCCAAAATAATACCCAAAATAGCAACATTGTAAATACTGTCTAGTTGAACTGCACCAAAATCAGCAACATGTTAGAATAGCTCATAAGAAATATTTCTTCTGAATTACATTCTTATTGGTCTAAAATTTGGCATTTCATAGCCAAAAAAAAAAAGTGTTAGCAGAAGTACCTTACAGTCGATTTGCACCAAAATTAATATATTATACGATAAAATCTGAAAATAAAAATTCTCTTCTTTCTCCCCTTTTTAGGCCCAGTGAGGGTATAAGAATGGGTCTAATGATAAAATTAACATCAAATTTTAATTCAGCTCCTCAGAAAACATGACCAATGATATAATTATACAAAATAAAATCTGAAAATAAAAAATTGTCTGCTTTTCAGGCCTAATTTGAGGCTTGAAGAACGGGCCTAACGAAAAAATTAACGTCAAATTCGATTTCAACGCCTCAAGAAACATGTTTGAAGATATATTACACAATAAAATCTGAAAATAAATAATTCCCTCCTTTTTGGGCCCGATGAGGGTCCAAGAATGGGTCTAATGGTAAAATTAACATCAAATTAGAATTCAGCTTCTCAGAAAACATGTCCAATAGTGTATTAGAGTATTTAGAATATTCATAATAAAATCTAAAAATAAAAGATTCTCTTGGACCAATCGTACGCGCACAATTATACACATACTAATACAGACACGTTTCTTTTTTTCTATCTTTCTCATCGAAATTCGCATTAAATTCGCGCCCAAGTCTGCATTGTGCCAGCCACTTGCACTCTTTCATTTTTACCTATTGACTACGTAGTACTGGACCAGTATTGAAAGATAATTTCTGGTTAGACACGCCATTGCTAAATAGACAACCAGAGGGTACCTTTTGATGTACTTTGCTTTGTGTTTACGTATTTTATCCTTGTGAATTTAAGGGATTTCTTTGTCAGATGTACACTGAATTGGTGAATTCAAGCAAATTGTTGAAAATATGCAGAGGGTACGCTAAGGTTGCCTACTTTTATGCCGGCTTGTCTCGATATTAAAAAGTACATTGGTTTTATGGAGCTTTACTGGTCCAGTACTATATAGTCAAATTTTTTATCCCTTAGTGAAAATAAAAATGTGTTTCACATTAGAAAAAAAAATTTACTTTAAGTGGAACAAGAAAAAGCGAGCGAGAAAAGTCTATCTGCATGCAGAGTACGGTGAAGACGAGGTGTATGCAACCTCAAATTTATGTGACAGGATCCATAGGGTGGAAAAAGGAATGGAGTCAGTTTCCCCATAAGGGATCTGGTATCGAGTCCTTTTGCTCGGTATCTATGAAACCTGCTTTACACCTTTAATTTCACACACTGTGAGTATAAACGGATAAAATTAGGGAGTTTAGAAGAGAAGACTCTTCTTGGCGAGCACGTTTTTTCTTTCAAAATTAAAGGATAATTTTAACACAAAAAATTCAAATTCACATGCAATATTATATACGTATATTATTTCTTAGCCAATTTCTTGGTACCAAGGTACAGGTCGAAAATTTTGGCGGATAGTCACCAAATTTAGCACGAACATTAGTACTAATTCAAAGATCTGACCTACCGAGTTTGGTACGGATCGAATATTTTCGTTTTCATGGGTTTGCCAAATCATTCGATGTCCCATCCACTGAACATAAAAAGTTTAAATGGGTTTACATACGTTGTTGCGAACTGGTTCTTAGTCTGTATGAAAACCCATCTTTAGATTTGAATAAAATGAAATTTCAAGTAGGTTTTTATAAAAATCTACTCATTAATTTCAATTGAGTATTAGTCTCCACGGATAAGGTTGGATACGTTTTTCGTTTTATGACCTCAAGAAAATTTTGTTACTATTCGTTGAAATTCGTCATAGGTATAAGTATTTATACTTAATTTATGTCTATTCCATTTACTTTTTACCCCTGTATTGTTCGCAATTTTTGATGGATAATCACGAAATTTGGTATAAACAATAGTACTAATTCAAAAACAAAATGTAATGATTTTGGTCTGGACTGCCCAGGCGGTATTTCCGGTACTACTATTTTCACTTTTATTTTGGCTATAAAATGCCCAACTTTAGACCAATAGCCATGAAATTTGAAACAAATATTATTTACTTCAATTTATTCTAACATTCTAACAATTTTTTTGCAGATCAACCGGACGATACTTGCGCAGCGTTGATTTATTTTTCAATTTTGAAAGGGGTCATGGTTTTAAACTGTGTATTTCGGGTCAACAGCTTTAAATTTAATTTAATACAACCATTTATTGAAAACCTACTTTTTCTAATGGAGCTATTGCTGCGTTAGTGTGGTATGCCAGGGGGGTCATTTCGACATCCCACCCCTGTGTCCCAACAATATCTTTTTATAAATTCCGCTCAACACAGTGAGTGACCTAAATTAGACAATTTGTGCAGAGGGGCAATTTAAAAATATCACCCCACTGACCTGCTCAGTTTACCAGGTATCCGTGGACCCAATACAACATGCCTTGTGAATGGTGAAATTAATAGCACCAATATGCCACGGCTATATGATGAAAGTTCACTTACATTATGTCTGAGTCAACCCACTGTATTCTTATAGTCCATATCGCCTAATGCAGCCCGATGCCTTTTAAGAAATTAACACATTATGTACAAAATAACTATGTATTTAAAAAAATATGCAACTGCAGAGAACATAGGAGAAAACAAGAAAAAATGTTCCGTCTGAAATTAAACTAAAACATCGAGAGTAAAAATACGCATGAAAAATTTCTAATAATAGCTGTCAATACTGAATAAGGGGGGGGGAAAATATGTCTATAAATAGAAAAATAATAGAATAAATGAACGAGAGATTTATAATCCCATAAATACTCCTAACCCCATACAGATTGTCTTGAAAATTTTTGATTGTGAATTTCAATAGCTACGAAAGTACGTCTTGTAAGACATAAAATGAAAAATGTTGGGCGCGTGCAGTCGACAATAGCTTAGGAGTGTAGAGAGTAGCGGTTGTTGAGGAAACTCACACAACAGAGTTCATATCATTTGCAGTTCAGTAAAAATTTTTAGCGACTTAGGTGAACTATATTCATGTATCAACATGTATAATATAATATTTTCGGTCATCGTCTATGGTCGCGAGTTCTCCCATCTGTCGCCGCAAGCAGATGATCGCAAAAACCGTCTTTTCTGTCGCCTCAGCGACCTTGTAATTGTCTTCTATGTTTGGTCATTTTACTCATCTATCGGCGTGAATCGTACGATTGTATATTTTCCTGGTATTACGTGGCTCTCTTTCACTAACGTGCGTTTATTTTCTGTCATTTCATCATCGACGCTTAATTCTCGGCCAAGACACAATAGTGTATCAATTATCGATTGCATGGGCCCCACCTTTTTCGTTTTAAATCTTACGAGTATTTTCATGGCTATTACACAAATTTTCAGCGCAATCCGCATAGGATTAGGAATCTTTAAGGGGTTGTAAATCTGTACGGGGCTAGGCCAAATTATTTTTTATAGGTACTTTTTATTCTGTTTTAAAAAGTGTCGATATATTAGAAAAAATTTTTTTATTTAAATAATTTATTAATGATAAGTTAAACCGTCCGTCATTATCGAGAAAAGAACCTTTGACAGGCAGAATCTGGGGCTGAGAGTCATTACCTCATTTTATGTTCCAAATGACTTTCTCATTGGCATCGTTATAGACTTATCTAAAGGTACTGAAAAATGAAGCCACGATATTACTCATCCGCGTATTCGCAGGTGTTAGGTTATCATTTAAAAAAGTTTTCCTGTAAACTTGGAAATTCGTTGCTTATTTGTACATTTTATTCACCGGGAGGAAAATAAAAAGTGGAAAATTTTTGAAAAAATGAAAATAATAAAACAAATTATTAATCGTTTTTTCTTTCGTCGCAAAAACCGAGCAACATTTCGAGCGAACCAACGAAACTGAAATACTTAACCAATTCCAGCGAATCTAAAGCGATTATTTCGAATCGAAAAATGGGCGAGGAGAGCAGATCGCTACCTATGCCTACCGAATACCTACCTAAAAAATATGATATGGCATCGACAAAACCAAAAATATTGACGTTAAATTGATAGCGAAACGTTTTTAATCCGCGCGGCGGTGGCGAGAAGAATTTTTATCCATTTTTCGAAGACGATGAAATAATAGGAAGCCGAAGAATCATTTACTACTATTTACATAACGTTCTGAAATGAGATTTGTTTGTTGTTTTTTCTCAGCAGGGGATCGTATAATGCGATTTCTCATTTCCGTGTTAACCGACTGAAAAAGATTTATTACGAAAATACTGATTCCATTCTTTTTGCGCCCTCCCACTTTTTTTTCTTTTTTTTTTTTTTTTGGTTTTGTTTTTCGCCTTCTTTTGGCTGTTTCGCTGCTTTCTTTTCGAAATAGGCCTCATAAATTCATATTCGATAGCCAATTCGAGCCCACTCGCTACGAGGACAGTTAAATGCCCAACGTTATGGGAAACGATATTATGCAGAACCATCTTCCCCCTCCCTTCACACACAAAAACGAAAAAATAAACCAAAAATTCGTCAAAAAAACAAAAAAACAAAACTCGAATCAACTGGGGAACGAAAAATAAAAAAAATTCAGTCGAAAATAAGCGAAGCGTTTTCTTTTTAAATGCAAAACTTTAAAGTTACTTCGTCTAATATATTTAAAACAATTCGAAGAATCTGGTTAACTTTTCGATAGTTTTCGCAATTCTTTATGAAGAAAAAAAGCGAGAAAAAAGGAAGTAACACGCCATAAGAAAAACGAACACACCAGAAGTGGAGTGGAAGTATAAAGATGGATAAAAAAGAAAAGAAAAAAAAAAAAAGAGGAGAAAAGTGTCGAAAAAACTTTGGATGATACGCTTTTTGAAATTCGCTTCGATTTGTTGAATATTCAGAATACGACTTAAACGTTTGTTTTAGCTCTTATAACGAGCCTTCGCTTCGTTTCTTTTTGCTTTCTTTCTTTCTTTTTGTTTTTCACTTTTTTTTTTCTCTCTTCTTTCTGCCAGTATTATCACCGTTTAATTGATTTCTTCAGTTTCTTTTGAAACCACGAAACTCCATACCCTTTTTTTATTTTTTTCTTATACTTTTCGAACAAAATACAACTTTTACGTCGAGATCGTTTTTAGAACAGCCAAAGAGTTCCGTTTGTTCTTTACCACACTCGTCTGCCGGTGGATATACGGTAGAGATGAGGGTCAAGAGGTAATAGAAAACTTTTTCTTTTGAAGTGAATAATGAGCGTGTGATGTGGTGGCTGCGCTGAAATGACGGCAGCATTAAGATTTTCACCAGTTTTTGACATCGCAGGTAGTCGCTTGAGAAGGCCCCTCTCGAATTTCAGCTTTATGGCTGTGTAGTACACTTTAAAACTAGTAAAACAAAATATCTCAATTAACATTAGGCATACCTTATTTTCAACGGCTGGGGAGCTATAAGTAGGTGTACAAAAAGCCGAAATTATAAAATTTGCTTTAAAATTGTTATCTGGCTGTGTAAAGTTGAGAACTTGTAGTCGGTACTCAGTACGAGGAATAATATTAGTATCTTACTCGACTAGTTAGCAAAATTAGTAAAATTTGTCAATGAATTGCGTAGTTGCAGCACTCACCTGAGGCTCGTGCTGTAAGTGCAATAACATGACTATCACGAATGGCTAACTAGTTGAGTATGATGTTTGTTTCCATGAATTCACCACAAAGAGGTTATTATTTATTTGATTAAACAGGTAAACTTCATTCATGTATAGAATTTTAGGTAAGATAATTAAATATTATGGAGAAGCGAACTTGGTTGTTTGTGTAAGCATCACCATGTGAAATGGTCCTTTTTCATTGCGACATTTTGCAGCTTGAGTACGCGTAAACAGTGCTGTGAAGAAATAAACAAACAGTTGAGAAAAAACTCATTTCTATACAGTTTCTACACTTGGTGAGGAAATAAAAACCATTTTCGATGTTCCAAACTGCTTTGGAAATCTCGTATTTTGCTAATCAAAATTAATTTAATAATAACTTTTTTTTTGGTTCACGAGTTGAGAAAAACTCGTTTTAAAATGTGCTTTATTGTACGGTACAAAGGTGCTAGGCATTCGCGTTCCCAAAGTTGTAGTGAAATGTCCAAAATATTGTCTTGATTTTTATAACTGATTATAAAACTAGACACATGTTTATTAAACATTTTTTATTTATCCTCGAAGGTGTACAGTGTAACATGAAGTTATAAAAAAAACGCACTTATTGTGAGTTTTTAAAGGATTGCTTAGGAAATAAAATAACAGCATACTCGCTTGCCAACCAGCTTCTTTGGTTTATCTGGAATTTATCTTCTCTTCTTATCAGTAGTTTATGATTTTTTTAATTAATCATCTCTCCATACGAACAATTTAACTGATTGCAATCAAATTTTACAGAATGTTGGAGTGTAATGTAGGACAAATGTACCGATTATAGGGTATGTATCAAATGTAGGATATTATTGTTTCACTTAAACTATTAACGCAGTCTGTTGGAAAAAAACTGAGGATAATTAGTGTAGGACTCCGCTGTAAGCACATGCATACAAATACCAATTGACCTCTTGTGTGTATGAGCCTAGCTCAGTATAAAAATTAGATTGGTAGTGGTGAGCTACCAACCTATGTGTACCAAAATAGTGTTCACCAATGTAGGGACAGGCCATATAACCTACCAGCGAGTGCGTAAGCACACTCGTCACCACTGGTAGGAAGTCGCCACAATTAGTAAGACTCTTCTATTGTACCAATCCACAAAAACAGTCAGAAGAACAGGCCTAAAATGAGTTTTCCTCTGTTTTTGATTTTTATCACTGTACTTTTAAATTCTTTACACTTTTTCATAACTTCTGGACAAAATAATAATTGACATTTTGAAATATAATTAACATCAACAGAAAATTTGAACAGTTAGCTTCTATTTCCAAATATTTTCAATCCTGTAAGTTGATTCATTTCATTACAAAAATTTTTTCATTTCCATTGGATCTAAATTTTGAAGATGAACCTAATATGGCTTACCAATTTTTTGTGTTTAAAACAACACCTAATGGAATCAAAATGTTGTAAGTGGCATTTATGACCTTTGTAAGAAATAATAATTAATATTTAAAATTCTAATATTGATGTTTTGCATAAATTGTCAGGTACCCTAAATCAGGAAAAAATGGTACCACACAATATGTATATGTAGTATATTTAGAATATATTATGTACTGCATACTAGGAAAGGGGGCTATATACACCATTTTGGAAACAAAATTTATGAACTCATTATTCTGACCGACTAAAAAATTCATATAAAAGCAAAAATTGGTTCGACCGACTTTTTAATGTTACAAACAATAACATCAAGAACCATTGATCCTGATTCCTCCACAAATTTAAATTTAGACTAATTTTTCTGATTTATGTAGAATTTTAAAGTTATGCACCCTATATTTGGTAAATTTACCCTGTTCAATGTCTGTACCAAGTTTCGTAACTGTGGCTTAAAAATTATGCACTTCAGAATATAACTGAACCTACATTGTGGTGTGATTGTGGTCGAGCGAAAGGAACAATTCCTGTATCAAAGTAGACCGCAGTGAATGTGAAAAAATAATTATTAAGAGTAAATCTTACTTAGGTACATTTAAACAGTCTTCTGGAGGAAATACCGCCACTTAGTCTGCACAAGTGTAAATTTTGTATTCGAGACGTATTTCATTCCGACTATAATATTTTCAGTGTTCAATATTTTTTTCCGTCTTTAAATGAGAAAAACCTTTCAATAATAATTGAAATTTATCTTTATTAGAATTTCTTTAGCAAGACCACAAAACTACTTATACAATGCACTGAAAATTGTGCACAATTTCAAAATTATTGCTATTCTGAGAGAGAATGCAGTAGGTCACAGAAGGGATCATACGAAAGATTTTAACGATTCTTAAGCTGGCGTGAAATATAATCCGAATGGATACATAATATAACTCCAATACAGAAACTTCGTACGTATAATCCACTTACAATCTGCCATTTTTCAGAGTTGAAAACGGGTCAAGTGAAATAACTAATAGAAAACTGAACGCTCTATGTTAAAAACCAACTTGTCGGTGTTTTAAATCGAAATCGAGGCTAATATTTGGTAATATCACATTTCGAAGCCATATTGTACCCATAGAGGCTTTTCAGGGAATGTCAAGCGAAGGTATAGGTAATCTAAAGTTCAAGTTGAATAGGTACCGCAAAAAAACACTTGAACTGAAATTGGTTTTGAAAACTCCGACAAATTGTTAAAAAATAGGTCTTTTAAATTTTAGTCCTTACTAATAGGTCGTTTATGGTTGAATAATTTGAGAAGCTCGAAGCAAAATTTGTACTATACTGAACGTTCATTAACTTCATTTTCCCTCATGAAATAATTTGAATTTTGGGAAATGTCTCAATTTTGAGCTTACCCTTGAAGGTATTATTTCAGATACGTGTCCAAGTAATTATTCATAGCTTGTAAGCCAAAAAAGATACGATAAATTTGATTACATTGTGATAAAAACATTTTTCTATGTATGTATCTAAGTAAATAATGATTCATTTCTACCTTACTGAGATTGTACATCATGTATAAGTAGGCATTTATATTCTTTTTTTTTGTAAACTGAGAAGTTTTTTCATTTTTTTCCTTTTTTTTTTTTTTTTTTTTTTTTTTTTTTTTCATACTAGGACTCTAAAATTCTGACAACTTTTTCATATTTTAAAAAATTCGGAATTATGTCTAAGAAAATTATCAATCCCGAAATATTCAACGTTCAGAACTGATGAAACCTTTGGTATAATTCGAGCTTGTGAATGGAGATAACAGTTTTGGAGCGAAAAAAAAAGAAGAAAAAAATCTTAAAAAATCATCTTAATAATACGAAAAAGAATTACCTACAAAAAAATGATACGTGCAGAAATGCTTTCGTAAATAATGCGTAGTCTCGCTCCTTTTTTTTTGCTTATCAAAATGTTCAAAAAAATGCAGCGACACAAAAGAGGGTAAGGGTGTTTGCAGGCAGTTACTCCCCTACCACACCTCAATACACGTATTTCCGTTTCCATTTCGCTACCTTTTTCAAGCTGACTGGCAAAGCGATTTGTCAGCTTTCTGTGAAATTTTACCAGCAAGTTAAAAGTCCTTCGGGAATTCTTATATGGGTTTAATTTGGTCGTTTTAAAACGTCACCGTACATTCACAAGAGGGATTTTTTCGTTGCAAACCAGTTTTAGAAAATTATTATTAACACGTGAAAAATCTTCTTTATTTATTTATTTATTTATTTATTTTTGAAACAAACGCACCGTTACACACCGTTGATTGCGAGACAAGAGAACATTTTGTCGAAACATTTGACAGTTGATTCGTTGTAAAGTTGAATATTTGAGGAGTTTTTTATGTGTGCTTTTTAAGTAGGTTTTTATGAAAATCTACTTATTAAATTATTGATCTAATGAAATGACGAAGGGGTGAAGGTGCGTATGTTTTTCATTTCATAGTTCAAGGAAACTTCTGGTGCTACAAGCTTAAATCATAATCATACGTATACATGGTGTTTAATGAGTGGTTCCCAAACCTGAAATATGGATATAACTGGGTACGACTGGGAGACAATTTACTTTTAACTTATTATTGTCCATTTTTCAAAAATTTTTCGACATTTTAGTATCCAGAGTGGCTACGAAGTTCGAAAATTTGGAATTTTCCATTGGAAAATTTGCTAAATCTAGTCGAGAACGAAAGAAATTCTTGGACTCATTACTTAGATACGACAAGGTGAAATAATTTATTTCAAAGTAGAGGTACAAAAAGTTGAATACTTACGAATGAAATGAAGGGGCAAACAATAAATACACTTTTTTCTTTCTAATGGCTTCAATTTTCTTGATAGTCCTTATATTAAGGAGATGTTTTTCTGCATCTTACTCGGTTGTATCCATATTTCAGGTTTGGAGAACCACTTATGAATCACCCTTTATAGCGTATACGTGTCTTACTGTTAAAGTCCGAAACAGTGTATGTTAACAAACACTGGCGAATTTCGATATACCCACACTAATTTTCGTAGTGAAACTCAGAAAAAGTATCCCTTTTTAGACATTCGCTAGTGAACATTGACATACACAAAGTGGAAGAGGTGAATATTGATAATTAGGCTACTCTTTTTCCTAATCAAATCTAGCTCTCATGAAGGAGCTTTATCCCCCAAGCCTCCTCAGCTATATCATAGCCCCCTGAAAAATTATGAAGAGGGTTTCGCCCCACTCACGCCCTACTACATGTGATGTAGACTACCTATTTACTAAAAACATACACCTTATCTAACCTCATCTTAACACACCTCGAATGGTGTAGGTATAATTTGAAAGAAAAATAATAAGAATAGCTTCGGTTGGACAACAATATAATATTTTTATGATGAAATATAAAGCTCTCTTTTTGCTGTTAGGTACCTCTTTTTCGTTAAAAAAATTAATCTATTTCCTGTAAAATTACGTATTTGGTCGAGTACTTGTTGGCAGCTTTGGCTTCATCAATAATACGTTTACGTTGTCCTTTTATTATAGTCAGTTACTTACTTCTTTCTGTACTCTAGTAGTGTGAACATCTAATGTCATGTCTTCTACGATAAACTTTTACATGGTGGTGTTTAGTGTTATTTATTTAATTTATTAAATTTCTTCGTCAACCATTCATCACAAATATTCAAGAGTACATTTTATCAGATATCAACCCCTAATGTCTAATACTATTGACGCTAGATTTAACTAGGAGAAACTTTGTCAACATTCATTACATTTCGGTATTTCATTATAACACATAGATAGTATATATATTGCATAAAATATTAACGGTGAGTCCCTAGGTAATAATAAAATGTATTCCGTTGTTTTGTTATCGCAGTACAGGTCGCAATGTTTGTTTGAAAGTCACGAAATTAAAAAAAAAAAATTAATATACTAAGGCATGGACCTGACCTATACGCAGTTCAACCAGTTCAACCGGACGTTATTTCCAATACTGCCAATTTTGTTCCAGGTTTTGTAGTTTTACAGCTATAAACTGCTTAATTATGGTCTATACTACATTATTGGCGACTGTAGCTGTAATTGATTGATTATTGAAAACCCACTTTCTAGAGTTTTTTCTTTAATTTTTATCAAAGTCCGAGTGGAAACCACAACTCCTCCGTCTTAATATCATGAAGCCTTTGCGAAAGTGTATGTATTTTTTATTCAAATGTGTATTTTTGATTTTACGAACTGATCATTATCATACAGAATAAATTCATATAATTAGATATGGAGAAAGTAGCATTTCAATGAATAAAGTTAAGGATAGGGGATGCACATATTTGCTGAAAACTGTCAGCTGATATTCTGAAGCTAAATTCACATTTGTGAGTACATAATTCTTGAAACTATTCGTATTTCGCAATAGGTCTTTTTTCTAGCAAATAAAACAAATGATTTTGTTTTAATGGTTGTGGTATGTCAGGGGGGCCTCTATAGCATTCCCCCTTCAGTCCCTACAAAATTTCACAGTTCAAAATCCCACGAAATCACAAACGTCAGTAAACTCACCTGTACATGACTGTGGCCACAGAATTACCACTGCCTGGTCGGATAGCTCTGCCAGGTATCCTCGGACTTGAATTTGTGCCATATGCAGGCTATTTTAATATACCTTTTTCACCGCACTTGTATTTAATTCCATGGTTGCACTTACCGATTCAGCAATTAACCGCGGACCATTTTATAATATCGCCGAATTTTCCCCATTGCCCAATAGAAAAAATCAACACATTTTAATGTAAAAACACGTGTCGTATATTAATATTAAAAAGAACAAAAAACACATCACGAGAAACTAAACAGAAGAACATGTTTCCATCTCAAGTACAAATTGAAGAGAAATTAATGTAAGGAAAATTTAAGTCAGCTCAACTGAAAAAGGTTTTTGGAAGTGAACAGAAGAAACGATATCGAATACAAAATTATTTGTCTGTCAGTTGAGAGAAAAAAAAGAGGTGGTAAAAGATTTACAGTACGTACATAATTTTATTATCTAAATCCATGGACGAACTTTTTGTTAAGTAAGGGGAAGTGAAAAAGGAGAAGTTTGATGAATAGAATTTAGAGCTGGGAAAAAACGTGTATTATGAGAATTTGTAAAGCATCAAGGAAAGACAAAAGAAATGTTTCGAAAAGGGAATGTCTGTGGATGGTACGTATTCAGGAAATTACAAGATCAAAAAAGTTACAGTTGAATTTGAAAATGTTCACGTATTTTTGTGAACGAAATAAAAATGGAATATGCCGAATGTGTCATGGTGATTTTATGTTGATTTCGAAAAATAGTTATCCGCCATGTTTTCCAACTCAGTTGCATCTTATTTTTTAATAACTTATCATATTGTCTTCTAATAAACCCTCGCTGCATCCATTTTTCGCGTATAATGATCTTACGAACGGGTTCGGAAATTTTCATATTTACGGCGAAATGATTATGCAACAAGCACGGCATGTGGACTTCTAATATAGCGAAAAAACTGAATGGTGCAGACTTATTTACTTGAGAAGGATGGGATTTATGAAAAATTGTCTAAAATTAATTTTTGTTTTAAGTTTTCTAGAAACATTTTAGGTGACCTTAATAACGAAAATCACAAGATGGCTAAAGTGAAAAAGGATACTGATGCTTTATATATTGTACAAAAAATTTTGGGCTCATTCCGACGATTTTTTTGGTTAAAGAAATGAAATCAACTGGAACAACACAACGAATGTTGTAAATAAGATTAATAAAATGTAAAGATAACAAAAATTTGTTGTACTCCAAGACAAATCTTTCGTGGCTCATGTCAATAGTGAAATTATTTTTCTTATTATTGAAGAAAAACAATAATTATTATAGTAAATATAATTATAGCATTGCAGCCCACCAAAATGGAAATATTAGGTTTGTTTGATTTGGAAAAAGTCTGCACTTTTTAATAGCATAATATTCTCTATTCTAAAAAGTGTGGAACTGGTTCTCTGTAGAGGCTGTTCTATTTTTCAGAGAAGAATTTTACACGAAAAAATTTGTTTTTTCCTCAAAAAGTGCCCACTTTACTGACTCAACCTGGTGAGCAAGTTCTAATAAAATGTTCTGTTCAGAAACTATTATGATATTATATTGTATCACTAACTTGTTCTTCTTATTTTCATATTAAAATACGTAATTTATTTTAGTTGTTTTATTCAAGATAATAATTTTTAAAATTTTCTAATTTCACAAAATTGACATTATAGCAGTAAAACCGCATGGTTGAATTGAAAACTTAATTTTAATAGAACTTGTCGAGAACTAGAACTTTGGGTAACGTTTTATTTGCTTTGTCGAACATGTCTCTTATTAATATGATTATAAGAAATAATTGTTTCACCTTTTTTTGCTACAGTTGTGATAACAGTGAAGTAATCATTCTAAATTAAAATTCCTTACCCTAAAAGCTACGTAGGTATACTTACTCAATGTTCTTCAACAATTTTCGGTAACTTAAAAAAATTCCAAAAGAAGCTGAATTGGAAAATCATTTGAAAACTCAATCATGGAACCTTACAAGGCCTATTTTTCGATAAAATAGGCTTATACCAAAAGTAAGTTGAACTTAATATACCGCATGTGTCAAAAAGAGTTCATATAATATGTACTTTTATAAAGGATACAAGTTTGTACTGTATTTAATAAGTAATTCCATGAATAAGAGGATTTTATAAAAAATTTAATCCAAAATTGAAGAATTAACTGGACAAAAAATGTTTGGATGATATTAATTTTAGTTTTATTTTAAATTGACCCACATTTTTGAAACGAACTCCTAAAAAAAAACAACATTCGTAGTCTTATTTTATTATTTGACTTTTACGAATATCGCAACTACTTTTCTTGAGGACAAAACTGTTTACAATTTTTTTTTTTTATGACAACAGTTCTCATTGGTATTTAAAGTTTTGTTTACATTCAGCTGCTTCAAATATACCGTATACCAGCTTTTATTATTTAGTCCTTGAAGCGAGGTAAATATTTATCCCATTTTTGGTGAGGTAGTGACTCGAATGAATTTCGTACAAGAAAATTGAAAGTATTACTTTTTTTCCTCTTTGTAGACATCGTCTGAGTGAACGCCTTTTTTGAAAATTACGAATTGTAAGTTAGTTGGTTTAGGTACGAATTTTACAAGTTGAGAATAATAAACGAAGTATGTTGGCATAATCCGAGTAAAAAGAAAATTCGTCGAACTACAAAACTTTTATACCAGTTGTTTATGGTTGGTTTCATATAATGGTCTTCGTTTCTCCGTTACACGGTGAGTGAGAAAAGAAAACAATTGAATGGAAAATAAAGAAAACATTATACACTTTTGCCATAGAAAAAGAAATACACAGAACTTGGGTGCGTACTTATTTTCATTGGTTAATGCAAACACGAAAAGTGTGAACGTTTCGTTTTACGTGTTTCTGTTCGCACACTAGTTCGAATTTTTTTTTTTTTTTCTCGTTAAGATTATAGTTGCAGGAGTTAGTAGATAAATGATGATTTCATTATTGCATTACCTATCTTCGTTCAATACTGATACGTTTTCGCGCACTTAAGACGTGAGCTATGGAAGGAAGGAATTCGCTGAAAATTTTATCATTATTAATCTGTTTAGCGAATATAACGGCAGAAATTGAGAGAGTAAAGGTTGCCCGCCTCGAGGTTAGTTCCATGTACACTTACTGTATTTTAAAAGGTCAACTTTGAGAGCTGATAATGTGTTGAATCAATTCTGAAAGTCAAAGCTACTAAATGAAACTGAATTACCGGTTTTTATGAAAAAACAGAGTATTGAATTTGCTCATCCATAAATTTAAACTAATCAAATATATTCTGTAACGTAACATTGGGCAGATACTCGTATATTCTGTTTGTATTGTAAAGGATATAAAAAATGTTTCATAATCCATATAATTGAAGTCAATGGCAATGGACCATTGCTCATACATACCTGTTAGTGTGAATCCACACAATCGCCTCGAAAATCTTGCAGGAATTATGAAGGCATTGGAAAGACTGTTGAAAGCAGTTAAAAATGAAAAACATAACGCTATTTTCGATAAAATAATGTTTTAATTATCACTTTTGATGAGTACCATATTACAATAGTCGAGATAAAAATTGATTTCCCCTCAAACAATAGAATTTAGTAACATAAATGTGTACTTCTTAGAAAAATTGAGAAAATAATTACCATTATCACTTTAAAAAAGATAATGATTTCTAATAAAATTGCAGGTGAACGTATTTTTATGGTATTTGAGAAGAAATGAGTTGAAAATAAGTTTTTAGGTCGGTCCCCACTTCAGGCTCCAATTCCAGTAACTTCTGAAAAATCATGTTTTAATAGTGAATACTAATAAGTTTCACTATATAATCACTTGCTAATGTTAACTTATAATATATCTACATAAATTTATTGATGCAGTGACTCAATTTAATCAATTTATAATAATTTTATTATTTGTTTGTCCTAAAATTATCATTGTTTAAAATAAATTATAAATTTTCACTTTCACTATTCGATGTGAATTTCTGACTTTTCTATATTTGATGCTGCACTTTATTCGAACGCTTAGATAATTTTTCATCAACGTATTGTATTCTTTTTGGAATTCAATATCGGTAGTTTATAAATAGTATTTTCCGGTTCACTGCCTTCCTTTTAACATTCCTTCTCAAACGTATCGAAAACACCACTAAAAGCTTAATTCACGAGTAAAAGATGTTATAATTTTTATATGTATTTTGATGCTATATTAAATGGGTTTTCTTCGATTATCCAACTCTATTTTGTGGTGCGTGAGTATGCACATCCTAACACGGCACATATTCGTGCCAAGAGAAGAACATAATAAATTTCTCAGGTTACTCATAATATCTCACTTGATGAAAAAAGCGCATCCAACTTACGTTGGATTCCTCCGTCTACCAATTAACACCGTCTTAATAAGGAACCTCAAAATTACTACTCAACCGCACATTTCAAATAGGTAGGTATTTATATTATTCACAATGGACATACGTAATATAAAAACACATCTGCTGTGCTGAATATGACGAAAAACGATTAAATCAAAAACATAGTTACTAAAAAACGGAACCACAAGGAGAAACAAGGGGTGCCGAATTAAAATTTAAACACCTGAAAGAGGTGCAAAACGAAAGTGAAATTAACTTGAGCTCATATGAAGGGGCCGTATAACCAATATAAATAAAGAGAAACTTATTACCTTGAAGGCTAAAATAAAAGCTTGTAGCAGAAAAAAATAATAAATTTAGAAACATACCTACCATGTTGACTTTATACGGTAAAAAACTCATGTAAGTACTCAGAGAGGCGCCGAAGTCAAAATAGCGTATTTCAAAAAGGCAGAGAGAAATTTAGTAATTCGAAATAGCGTCCATGAAAGGATAAAATAATGATAGAAATGACCCCAACATTACTACGATTTTGGTAAACATACTTCAAAAAGTAGGTAAGTATCTTTTTGAAAAACGTCTTTAAAATTTAAACACACACAAAAAAATTAACCGTTTTTCAAATCAATTTCTGAAGTACTTAAATAGTTAAAAGGCCGAGTGGAAAATACTCATAAAAGAAAAAGAACCAAAATAAAACAATAATTAAAAAAAAACTTTTCACAAAATAGTTAAAACTTCTTTTTCAAAGCCTGCCAATAGTGATACAACCTTTGAATACAAATCAACAGATGAGATTTGTACAATCACCAATTTTGAGTGTTTTTTCATCGCTAGCTGGTCTTTTAAAATGCGCAATAAAATCACACTTTCGTGTATTTAAAAAAAATTTTTGGAGTCAGTTCCTTACCAACTCCTTCCTGTGCATATCATTTTGCTTATCCTATGGGGTGGCTTTCATCTTCTCCTAAAAACCTTCATTCTTTGGTTGTTTAATTTGTAGTTTATGACAATCATTCACAATTTTATTCAACATATTTTTCAAAGATATGTTACTGGTAGAGTGCAGATTTTCGTTAAAATGCGGCAACGAAAACTGTATTTTCGATATTATTCAACAAAAACAAAAACAAAACTCTTGGACGATGAAAGTAGCGCTAAAAAACTTTAAATTTCAATTTTTCCTTTAACTATCTATTTTTTCTATATGAAAATAACGTATTTTTTAACTACGAATTCAATGGGCTCATTCCTGAGCTATAGATTTGTTGTTTCAGCAGTTAACGAGCTTTTTTTGAATCCCTAATTTTTACTTCAAATTTTGCTCAATTTTCTACATTTAAATCGCTCCAACTTCGAAGCGGAAAAGAAATTCCGCCATTGGGAAACACTTTTGAATAGCTCAGATGATAATCTGTTGTTCATTAATAGGATGGACGCCTAGCATCAATTCAGTTTCCTGCAATTTTAGTTTTTCTCTCCGGTAGACAGTGAAAATAGCACCTAAAAATTTCCAAATTTAGTTTTTTCTCCAATTCATCATTTTTTCACGGAAAGTGTATTTTCGGAAATTTTATGGCAATTACGACATTTTTGACACTTATTCAATTTTTTGAATATTTCAAAATAAAACTTTTTCTTAGTTCCCCCATTCTATGAAACGAATTTCAATTTGATTTCAAAGCCTTTAACCTTTAAGGTAATGATTCGAAAAATACTTGAGAATCTGCACTCTAGTTATCAGTGGAGATATTGAGTATTTTGAATAGTATAAGAAAAGTGACGCATTTGGCCTGCAATAAATTATAATCAAAATTATTTAAAATTTAAATTTAAAGTCTCTGCCTTAAAGACGCCTAGGTATGCAACTTCTATTACCTAGGCTATTTTATTTTCGTTTTTTCCTTTCAATCAACCCCTCATCACACTTCCTTAGTTTCACCTTATGTATGTGGTCAACAAAATTCATATTCTCACTATTTAATAAACGTTTTTTTCTTTCCTTGTCTCTACTTTTATTGACAAACAGCTTTCTATATCTTACTTCATATGTTTTATTTTTTTCAACTGCTTGTTACACACCTTTCTGTTTGTACAGGGAGGAACACTTTGTATTTTGTCTCATTTTCATACTTTATGCAATTATGTGTTTCATTAACAATACTCTGTGTAATTTTATATTAATGGCTGTCTGAATTTCTTCAGTGGCAATGGCCACTGATGGTGTTATTCCTATGTACGGCTGAGAACTAATTACCTTAACGTTTCAGTGAGTTAATCCAAGGTACATAGCCAAGGTTTGCCATCTTCAAACATAATCAGCATGGTCTAAATTCGAGTTCTATAAATTCCTGGCAGGCTGTGTGAGTTGGGTTGTGCTGATTCTGTGGGCAACATCCAGTGTAGATAGTTAACACCTAGGTTCCTTCGTGCGTGTTCATTGGGTTAAAGATGTTGTCGGGACCGAAAGGTGATCTTCAAATTGGCTCCCCATGGCATACTACATATCTAAGATATTCACATGTGATTGAAATTTAATTACGTATTTAAAAAAGTGTATCATCAATGAAGATATTCAACATGAAGGATGTTTTCAAAAAATATACTTCCATCTTGTTCTTTTTCCCAAGCGATATTCTGTAAAGAAATAACTTTCTCTACCGGCCTTTTTTTTTTTCATAGTATGCTTTAGCAGGATATATGGAGACAAAAACTCGGCAAAAACTACTTAGATACCTACTTGGATTTGATACGCCTATTTTTCCATTCTAATATTTTTTATTTTATGCTCATTTTACTTAGTAGCCTACTCCTGTGAGCTAAATATTTTTTATTATTTCAGCTGAAAATTTTGTTTTCGTCAAATTTTTAATCAAATATGTAGGCTTTGAGAAAGGAGAAATAATAAAACTATAACAGCTAAGTTTTTTTGTTTCGTTTCTCTCTTTCTCACTCTTGAATCATGAAGTTTCTCTACAGCTGGCAACCATTTAATGTCTTCAAACTCTGAGGGCATTTCAGTTTTTGGTATTTCAATGAATAGTGCACTAATAACGACCGAAAAGTCTGTATGAACGACGAAAGTAAACAGCCAGTTTGAGCCGTTCCAATCTTTTCCCTTTTTTATATGCTGGTGCTCTCTTTCGCTCATTCTCTTCGTTTAGGTTTCGTATGTAGCCGGCGGCGATTCGTTCGTCGAATTTTCCAAAAACTTTTCATTTCGTTCGAAGAATTGAAAAGATTAATACGGCAAACTTTCGAATCGTCAAATTTACTAAATTACACAGCCGTCTTCATTTTCTCCTTGAATGGCTATTTTTTTCCTTCTTTTTCCTTTTCCTCTTCATCCGCTCTGACTATCGACAGTTTCCCATATCGTCTGTTGCAAACTTGATCAACGGATCTAATGCGAGGTTACATGATACTTTTTTCTCTCTCTTTCTGTCTAAGAACGTCGTCAAAAGAATTTTAAATTAGGTCACTATCGTGTGAATAGATGTCTTCAACTTATGCAGCAGTATAGTGTTACTAGTTATCACGTCAACGTGATAACATGGAGTACTCTCATGCTTGTCACGGTCTACACTGTAATAATTTACTCGCATAAGATTAACTATCCTGATAGACTACCATAGTGTACACTGGGTAGGCTTTAGTGTTGACATTCGTTTAAGTGGACTAAATCTTTTTCTACTGGTCAGGATGAAACTGGAGAAGAGCTCGAGTTCTCAAAACATGCAAAATTCCCAGACTCAACTCAGTGTGTAGGTTCTGATGGAAAATTTTCTTCTGAAAATATAATTGTGTTTGAACCACGCTCCGTGTTTATTAACGTAGGTACTGCTGATTTCTTTCTCTTTTGTACTTCTGTACTTTCATGAATGATTATACACTTTCAGATGAATGAGACAATTTTCACGATAATCGACCTAATACTGCAGTTTATAGTAAGACTCACAAATGAATTGGTAATAAGTATGAAATTGTTTTCAATTCTCATCGTCTTATTGAATTATTTTTAAAGAACAAGGTGGACAATAATGGTTGAAATGGAAAGTCGAAATAGTTAATTACCGCGGTGACCATATCCACTGAGATGCTAAAAAATTTCTGTGGAATTATTCGTATTGGAAGTTCACTCGCAAACTCTGCAGATTCGTTATTTCGAGTGAAATAAAAATTTTCACTCTGGCACTGAGTATATTCGGTCAAAATAATTTGCTGTTGCTCATACCTTAGCTTTTTCATCAAAGAATGATTTTACACCTATTTCACAATGCTCGAAATTAGTTTCATTTTTGAAAATATATCTAATTTTAATAGATTTTTTTGTCTTTAAATTTTAAGTTTTTCATTTTTTATGTAGAAAATTCACTGCAATAAAGACTTAAAATAGTGCTTTTTCAACATAAATAATTTCAACAACGAAAGAAAAATTAGTAAGAATCAATTTATTCGAAAAAAGTATTGAGCAGATAGAATACAATGTAAGTTCTGCAGAAATCAGAATAAATATTCATATTTGGGAATCGAAAATGTTTTTTCGTTCGGACAAATTTTAAGCCACACACTAATTTTAACGCATAACTAACTGTATAACCTAAATGAAAAAGCTTAACAATTATAATAGTCCTTATTGGATTTTTTTTTTCTTCTTATATTTTTTTTTTTGTTTTTTTTCTCTATAGAAAATTTGTTGTCAACATTAAAATTTTGATAGGTACTCTACCTACGCCAAAGTTTTCTACCGGTTTAGTAAATATCTCATCTAATTAAATTAACGATATTTAATTTGGAAAATGTATAAATCGAAAAGTTTTTCACCAAAGTAAAATTAAAACTGTAAAAAAAAAAATCTCTTCCAATAGGAAAATATCATTTTCCTCAGTAAAAGGAGAAAAAAAAATTAAGCATATTTAAAGTCACGAAAAGAAAAATCACATATTTATAAAGTAATCTCAGGACGATTCAGAAAAACTTCCTGAAAGGTCTCTAAACTTTTGAAACATATTGCTTTTTATCTTCTTCCAGAAAAGTTGTATAAAAGTTGGATTGCAATTTGTTTCTATTTTTTTTTTTTTTTTAAACCAAAGGCTTGCTTTACAGTAAATTTTTTTCAGATTTTTTTCCTTTTATTTATTAACTATTATAATTTTTTACAGCCTCATAATCCGCCTTGAGTTTTAAGTCCGAAACTTTTCTCATTTGTAATGTTTATAAGAAAAAAAAAAAAAAAGAAAAGAAAAAAAAAAGATGCTGTAGAAATCGGAAAACTCATTAGACATTTTTTTCTGCTCCGATTCGCACTTTTATATTTCGCAGGTTTTCGTTTTAATTTCGGTTACGACGAGTTCATTAGGAAACTTACGAAGTCCACGATTTTTGAACACTTAACTTAAAATTTTTGGTGAGGGTAAATTACCGCAATTAGTTATTATTCGCTGGTGACTACGTTTTTTTTTTTTTTTCACCTTTTGTTTTGAATCTAGGACCATATTTTCTACGTGATGGCTGAGAACGTTCTTTGAGAATTTCGTTTCTGTTAAAAGTCGTTTACAACAAAGATGTTGTTACCTTTGCGACATTTGACACAAATTAACTTTCTGTTTCCAACCGTAATTAGTCGGTTATGTAGTATGTATTTTGTTCATCCCTGCCTATATGATTAGTAAGAAGATTGTTTACGTAGAAAAAAAGGGGAAAAAATGGATCTACTAGAAAAAAAAAGAAGAAAAAAACAACGAAAGTAATCTGCACCTTTTTGAACACCGTGCAGAATTTGTCTTCATTAGTGCAGATTATTTCTACCTAACATAGCTGTTGTTCGAACCATGCAGTCGTGACTTTTTCGTTTGAAAAATAATTCATAAAGTTTAAAACTTTTTATTTACTCCAAAAAAAAATTATTTTTTTCCAGTCCCGTATTTCCAATTTTTTTTTTTTTTTTTACCACTTAGCACGAACAACGTTATTGATAGGAATTCTAATAATTTTCCATCCTTTCATCGCACGTTTTGTGTTTCTTTTTTTTATTGTTGTTATGTAAAGGATTGAAACAGTATGAAGGCAACCAAAACACTTACGAAGCTCCTGTCGAATCAAGAATCGTGTAATTTTTCCGATTAATGAGATACAACGTTACGTCACTATCAGCTGCAAAACCTTAATTACAAAATCTAACGTAAAATTTTATTCTGTACCATCCTTTTCACGAAAACTATTGATGTTGAAAATACACCTGCACGTTATACACACTTGACAGGCGTGAGTGAAAAATTTGAACCACGTAGGCATGTAACTGGAAAAAAAAAAAAAAATCATTAGCCAAGTAGTGAGAAATGCTGTCGAGACTAATGGTAATTTTTTTCGAAGGTAAAAAATTCAAAGTTGAACAATGAATGAAACTGATAGAATTTTGAATAATTATCTTTATTGAAAGTTCATATCAAATATTTGCCATATTACCAAAAAATTAAGTTTTAATTTTGTAGTAAAGTATTATACCAGCAAAATGGGTAATAAATTTACGTTAAAAACGCGTTTTTAAAAGATAAGCTTTTATTTACGTTTTTTGGCTTTAGCTTCATGCGAAATAAATATTATTTCGTTGCGAAAAGTTGGCTGCAGTATTGGTATATTTTAAAATCGCAGTAGTAAGTAGAATAAAAGCTTATAAAAATAGCTTCAAACAAGAAAACCTAGAAGTTAGAAACTGTACTTACTTTTTCTGTACATGGTGGAGTTACACCTACAGTTTTTATTTTTCAAGACGTCAGATAATATATTAGCAGATACATTATTTATGCGGTTCTCAAAGTGAAATACAATTGCATGTGCAATAATTATTATATTTTATACGTGGCAGATTGACTACTAAGTCTAGTGCTATCACACAAACCCATTAATTGCACTCGTGAAATGTTGATTGAGAGAGAAGTCGGCGATTTCGCTTGCCAGCAATATGTTTTGCATCTATTTGGGAACGACTCTGGATCCAAATAGTGGCTTAGGGGAAACATGGCCATACGTTAGGGTTTGCAAATATTTGATTTTGTTGCGCAATAAGTTTTGTATTAAGGCTAAACGATAAGAGAAGGGTACGAGAATCTTCTTAAACATTGAAAATAAAAATGAAATAATGTTTTGAAAAGGTTTTTGAAAATAAATATCAAAAATTAATCTCTCGAAGATTAAAGAATTATCACATTTTGGTTCTCTTGATTCTCAGATCAATAGTAAAACACGGATTTCTTTTTTCAATCGTGAAAGTATATTTTAATTTTTACTTTCCGAATGAAATTATCTAATTTTTGTCCCTTTAAATATTTGAAATTCGTTCATTGATGTTGTGGTCAGACTTGTGATTTGTACACTCTGCTAATTGAAGTTGGCATCTCAATCTTAAAATTGGTTCAAGGTGAGATGTTATGTATTTTATTTATTTAATTTTCCTTTTCATCAGCTTACCCTTGTCTAAATGTCAAGTATACTTTGAAATTGTTCATCTTTATGTATTCAAAACAAAACATGGCAAATTGTGAAATTAACTAAATTTAAGTATTTAACCTTCTCAAAGTGGAGTGAGTGTGAGAGACGATCTTTGATTTCAATTTAATTTCATTTATTCTATTCCGAAATTAAACCAGTGTCTAAAAACCCTGCATCTTTCGATATAATATAGTTAGGTGAAAGTATTACCTAAAGAAATGGAGTTCATTTATGCAATAAGCATTAAGAAATACTCAAATTAACTTTGTAAATTATTATCAACGTAAATTTACTGCACTTAATTTTTTTTAAGAAAGGTCCAAAAACGGATGAAATTCTGCTAATTTTTTTTTCAACCTATAACATTTTTGTGATAACAAAATGTTTCAAGATTTCCGAGAATATCATTTGATGGGGTATTATTGTTGCCCGTATACTCTGTGCAAACAGTGTTGTCAACCTTTTCATTCAACTCTAAATGTGTATATAGTAATTCAAAATAAAAAGTGGCCCCTACTGGTTGATCAACTTGGTTGATGCTCAGGGTTCGATTTATAATCATGATTATTTTGAACTGAATATGTGTAAAAATTATACACTTTTTTTCATATATTTTTTCTGAAATTTTTCATTTGGTCTTGGTTTTCGCATAATCTATCTTGGTTTTGGTCTAGCATAGTCTACTGGATCTTGGTTTCGTATACTAAGTCTTGGTCTTGGCAATATTTTATGAGATCTTGGTCTTGGTCTTGCATACTAGGTCTTGGTCTTATTATCGTACGTTAAATCATGATCTTGTTCTTGTATTTCCTGCTGGGTCTTGATCTTGCATAGTATTTGATCTTGGTTTTAATTTCGCTCTTGCATAACATTAGACATTCATTTTAATCGCACATATTGATCTTTGTTCTGGCCCCGCAATTTTCGCTAGACCAATACCAATAACAGTTTTACTCATCATGGCTTTGCCACCCTCTACTAACGTTTTGTAGCTAAACCGGTGATAATAAACCAACAAAAGCATATTCAATCAAAGCTGGAAGAAAAGAATGTTCTCACTTTCGTACCAAAAATGGTTGCTATCGCGATAATAGGACGTGCCTACCCAAAATTATAACCAACAGTCTAGAGGAAGTTGAACTTTATCACAGCATAATGGTTCGAGGGTAATGGTCTCTAATGCTGTCACTAATTTACATTTTAGCTGTAACAGCATTGTGTTCGTAGAATTGAAAACATGTGCGTACGTGTGTGAGTTGGGAAAATTATCGCTTTTTGGTCGTAATGAATGGAGTTAAAAAGCGATCTTGTCAACGTAGCGGAATATTGAAGGGCTTAATCATTCGCTTTCAACGGTAATGAAACGGCTGCGTGGATCGTTCACGATTCAAAGGCAGAAAATGGTTATTTACTTAAGAGAAACAAATGCGTCCTTCTATGGCTTTTAATTAATCTTCGGGGAAAATTGTTCGACGACGTTTATATATACAGTATCCATGTTGTGCATACACACGTCGTGTAGGCTACACGTACATAAATGCGTAAATTCATGTTACTCATCCGTCAATATTGTTTTTAAAAAGTACAAATAATAATTTGGATGTTATTTAGATGCTCAACCGCACTCAATTCTGGTGTATTCGTATGTATTGGCGACGTAGACAGTGATATGAGGCGACAGATTATGTGCGAAACTGAGTGTGAAATAAATGCGAAAAAGTCGTCTGCTAAACAGTGAAGATAGGTTTCGTATGTGATAAAACTGGCACCAACATTCTTCGTTCATAAACGTGCGAGAATGAATTTTCAATATGACATTTTAAGAACACTCACTTTCCATCCCGCTTACTCTTTGAGTTGTGTGAAAAATATATTCCCGAATTTGGTATGTATGCCAACCGGGATGAACATGTGCCACGACAAGACAAAAAACATTTTTTATCCACCTACCAACTTGAAGTTCTCAAACACCAAGTCCAATTTCACGACAGAACGGAAAAAAATAAACGCAATAATAACAAACGGTATTTAAATTTAGCCCAGACAACAACTCTGATTATGAGTAACAGTTTACTGTCGCCTGGACCCCTAAAATTCTATAATGTTGAAATGGTGCACATTAATTAGAACATAGCTACTTCTATTATTCGAAGAATCTTGTAGTCCAATTTAGAAAAAATTAGGTCATGATAACCCCTGTCTATTAAGACACACACAAGAAAATGCCAAGTAATTTATAAGCTCTGTAAGGCACGGCAGTTAGCGCATCAGCACGTCTACAATTAAACCTCGTGTGTGTGTGTGTGTGTGTGTGTGTGTGAGCCTAGCTCAGTATAAAAATGAGACTAGTGGTGGTGTACTAATAGCCTGCGAACCAAAAGGTGTGTTTGCCCTACATGATGTAAAGACAGGCCACACAACCTACCAACGAATGTAGTAATACATCTGTCATCACTGGTAGGAAAAACTTTTAGAGAACAAATTCAGTGTTTTGTGCACAGTATCTAAATACCACGTAAACAGTTTGAAAATCACTTACCATCTGGAGTAGTTAACCAAAAAAACGGCGGTGAAATGGGTTGAAAAATTTACACGATTAGCATTTCTTGCACAGTCGAGAAGAAATTGGAAATTATTTTGTATTTAATTTTCATTTTTTTTCAATAAACACTATCCTCACTTGAAAGTATTTCATAATCATGATTTTTTCATGAACTTTGTTCTCACTGTTTGTTAAGCCTACTATCCTATGTGATGGGGACTTAAAACTGGATTACCCAGTTTTTCTATTTGCAGGTACCTAGTAGGCTGTTTCAAGAACCTCTTGGATTTGGCGTATTTGATTCTGAATATATAGGATGAATACCTACGGAACTTTTTTGTGAGATTTCTGACATTTTTTTTCACTCTTTGTATCAAAATTTGTTTTCTTTGTGTTGCAAACTTTGTTGTTTTATTACTTTTGTTGCAAACTTTGTTTTTACTTTTCGTTGCATACGACGTCATTTTTTGACTATGTACCTCAGGTTAAACATTTTTAATGTTAACAGTAATAATAATGATCCGAGAATAAAAACAATAATTATAAAAGAAATTTTAATACAAAAAGGAGGAAAAAAATCACACAAAAAGAAAGGAGAAATTAACAAATTGGTACTCGCATCGAGACATCTAAAATGCTGGTTATGAACTCCTCAGTCAGTAAAATGCAGTAAGCTACATTTCATTGGTTTGATCAGACAATCAACCAGATTTGTATTTTTTTCTTCCCACACGACATAAGTATCGTGTAAGCAGATACAGACGTATTAGTGGAGAAACCAAGTAAAACAGGTGAAAACCTAAAAAATAGATTTTCCTGTCTTCACCGAGTTAAAATTACGAATATACCTTACTATCAAGTTTTTTGCATTCGCTTATTTACATCGACTCGATGACTTAATAGCCAAAAAAAATGCGATTAAAAAAAATACAGCATCTAATTTTTGGTAAAAAATTTCGAATTGAATTTTATACTTAAATATTATTCTGACCGGAGATTGCTCACCAGAAGGCTATCTGCGAGTTCATTCGGTTTACAAGGCAAATCTCGAAAGCAGACAAGTTGCGTTTGTACCTATGCCCGAATTCGCACCATTAAAATGGCGAGAGTCGCAAATTTTCATGCGAAAATCTGTTCATCGTTATAACTTAGGTATAGGATACTTGGAGAAACGAATTAGTCGAAGTGTTGTGGAAGTTCTCGAAGCAACGATATTGAATCCAGTTGCAGTAAAATGTATAAAATGTTTGTTTAGAATATATTTTCAGGATATTCCTGCACGTTCAAAAGTTAAATGCTCTTTTGACTTTTACCGAATCCTCTAAAACTCATCTGATTCTCATTGGTTAAGTATTTTTTCAAATATTATCTTGAAGACAAGCCATAACTGTGTGTAACAGAGAAGAAGTTGCGTTTGAAAATCTCATAATGAGTTCTCTTTTTAAATCTTTTCTCCATGTAACTGCGTATATTTATGGACGTTTGTAACCCATAAGAGGGTACCGAAAAGCGTTATTCCTTATATGAATAGTCCACCGTGCAAGAAACAAGTTCGTACTAATAACGAATATAGGATTAGTCTTCATGAAGTATTATAAAAAAATACGTAACATAATGTGTGTACCTACGATATACAGTAAAAGACATCTTAGTGAATGGAAAGAGAAAATACGAACATATAAGGAGTTTATGCGGTAAATGAAAGAAAGAAAGAAGAAGAAGAAAAATATGAGAAAAAAAAATGAAACCATATTTTAGCATCATTAAATATTTTATGTTGCAACACCCTATTACTTTTGTGCATTAACTTTTTTTCCTATGCTCCAGATTTAAGTACCCATGCACATTTTATGAGGTTCAATTTGCAGTAGTTTGCATTTCACTGGAATACTTTGGGCTCTATTCCGGTCTCTTTTTTCAGTTTTCTGTTTTTCGTTCTAACCCCCAAAACGATAACCCCTCAAGCTTTTTATCAAAAGGATGTTATCAAGTTCTATTTTTTCTTAGTTTTATGCGATTTTTTTTTTTTTTTTAATCTTTCTTTTAATCCTATGTTTTAGGAGTTCCTCATTTTTACTCTCTCTTTACTTTTTGGTTTCGGTACCTAATAAATTTTCGGATAATTAGCTGCAGTAAAATACCTATAGCCTGTTTGTGATCAAAATTTTTGGCAATTATGAAATATTTGTAATTTACGAATGAATTCTATTCGGTAAAATTTTCCACCCTGGATAATGGAATATTTTGCGGTATATCTACCAATAATTTAGGCTAGTTGAAGAGAAAATAAAACTTATTTTCATACGAATTTATTTCGATTAGGTTCGAGGCTTCTTCTTCAATGGTAATTTAATCTTTCGAACAAACCTAAATTACTTCTTTCCATATTGAAAGAAAGTCTACAGCGCACTACCTTATTCAATAGCACATTTTTTCTCAGTTTTCAAAAATAACGTCTTAAAATTTTACTGCTATTTCTATTCACTACACCAGATAAAGACAAAAAAAAATATTGTCTGTTCGTGGATAAAATTAATAATGTATAGAAAAAAATTGAAATTTTTTGGTTTTGGTGAAAAATTATTCTACAGAGACTTGATTTATATGTAACTAATTAGGCTACTAACATTACCAATTAATAGTATATCACACATCAAATGTGAGGGGAAGTTTGAAAAATGAGCGGGTGAGCGATTTCAGAGTCGCGAATAAACATTCGAACCTCGTTTATGGAAGGTGTTTTATACAACTATGGATCAGAAAGGGACAAAACATGAAAATTCTATCATAATGATGAATTATTCGTGAAATTTATAAAAAATGGAACAAAATATTAAACTCCTCACTACGACAGATTCAACGTTTCATTCAGAAAGTGTAACCTCTACCTCGATGTAAACTGAACGTGCCTCCATGTGAAAAGAGGCTTCACGTTTTTACATTCAATGATAAGAGCTACTTTTCATTCTCAAAATGCCAGCGTAAACGTTGCTTTTCTGATCACGTATTATATAAATTCAATTCATCGTGTAGGAAACTTTTCTGGTTTTTTATTTTGTTTAAAACCGTTCGAAATGTAGGTAATTAATTTAGGTATAACCGGCAATCTACTTGGTCCTCAAAGCAGGCGTAATTTTTTTTCGTAAAACGATATTTAATTTACATGATAATTTATCGCCTCTACTTTTTGAAACTCATTATGATAAAATAAAGTTTCAACTTTTGTAACTAAACGATCAATCAACAGTCATAAACAGTATTATGTGACATGTAAAGGAAAAACTTTGACAATATTCAACAAAAAAAAAAAAAAAAAAAAAAAAAAAAAAAAAAAAGGAAAAAAAAAAATAAGCTACGGTACCTATACCATAGCTTTAAAATGTTTTATTTATTATATTACCGAATTTTTATTTTGTTACCTTTTTTCAGTAAATCGTAAATTCGCGTCGTATTCAGTTTTTCGCCTTTATAAATCCCTCGATATTCTACTATTGTCAAAAATTCCCTTCATTTTTCTGTAGCGTTGGCAAAACGTCGCAAAGGAAAATCTCGTTAAGAAAATTTGTTGTCTACTTTATTCTTGAAAGACATTTTTTTTTTCCTTCGTACATTTTACTATTTTTCTCGTTGTAAGATATTTTCTATGGCGGCTATGGCGATATATTATATTTGTTGGAAACACTTCACATCGACACTCTTCCAAAGTTTTTTGGCCCAATTAGATTGGGCAAAAAAAAAAAAAAAAAAAAAAAAACTTACAACATACGTGTTAAAAAATGTTTATCTAATGTGGAACGCTAAAAAGGAGCAATAAACTTTTGTGAAATTTCGCCATATGGAGCAGCTAATGACTTGGAACAAAACTGCGTAAAAAACCAAGCCGAATAATTCGAACTCAGCGCCTCAAAAAACATTCGTATCGATTGAAGTCGTGGAAAACAGGTAAACTGTGAAATGTTTCGGTTTTTAACCTATGGGAAACTGATGCGGATCAAATGAGATTACGACTAATTTCAAATTCCAACTTAGTTCTTCAGAAGACAATATAATTATAATGGTGAATTTTAAGACCGAAAGAAAGTATTAAAACTGTTAGCTAGTAGGCAAAAACTATGGATAGAAATTTAGTTTTCACTTATGACGTGAGGAAAGGTAGTGAGGTATTTACCATGAGAAGTCTAACATGAAATTCAAACTAAATACTCAAAAATACTTACGCACATTGAAAAGTAAACTGAATAGAATGTTGTTAGATATTTCAAAGGTGACTGAATCGGAAGTAGTAACTTAGTGTCGAAAGGAAGACTTGAACTTAATTTGTTGTTTCAAATAGAGCTTCGAAGAGGAAAATACAGTTTTTCTTTTAGGTCGATTTTCAGTCTAAATTTTGGGTATCGATACCCATAAGATCTCTACCATCTATACTCAACAAATGTACATGAAATATTATTCTCGATCACATGAAACGACCGAGGGGTAAAGGGTAAGCACATTTTCCGGTTTATGATCATAGGAATCTTTTGGTATCAAAAACTCAAATTCATATACGTACCTATACAAATATGCTTTTATTTTTCTTTTGAAATTTGTATGGTAATCGTATGTAATTCACTCTATCATGTTCTTTTCAGTTCAACAAAAATCAATTTCATTTCGGTTTTGAAAACCTTAGAAAAACCTCGTTCACTTTGCCTCTGTATCTGTTCTACAGAAGCTTTTGAAGAGATTTAAGCGAACACAAATGGAGAAGAAATAACCGGTTTTCCAAATCTTTTTTTACCCAAATAAACAGGTATCTCAGTTCGAGATTTTATTTCGAATCCCTAAAATATGAGCCTGAAAATGAATTTATAATCCATATTTTTCACCATCTTCCCACATTTTCAAACGAATATCGCATTAATTTTACACCTTACTGGTAAACATACGTCCTACCTCGCCGCTTAAATAGACCATAAACAACTCAACGTTAGAAAATTTACCCACTTTTCCGCAAAAGAAGAGCCGGTTGTTTTTCCATCAATTAAGCGAATAAATACGAATTATATTCTGGGATTACGTTACCAACAGTAAACTGGTAATTCCCCCCCCCCCAATTGCAAAAGAGAGTCTCTAATATTGATCCTCCTGTACAATCGTATCTTAGAAATAAGCTAGGTACTATTAATGGTTAGATTTCTAATGGACAAAATGGAGGAAATAGGAAAAAAGTTGATGTAAAGAAGAAATAAAATGGATAAAAAAAGAAAGAGAAAAAAAACTTTTATTCTACGTTGGAGGAGTATTATCAGAAAGTTTATAGTCAAATGAATAACAAACGAAAAAATACAAAGTATTTCGAATCGAAAAAGTTTTTTCGGAACGAAACAAGGTTTTTTTTTCTTTTTTTTTTTTTCCTGAATGAAAACGAAGGAAATTTTTGCAATTGAAGTATTCCGCATTTCGAGTAGGTACCTGCCTACATCAAACGAGGCTGTATGATATAAAGTTTTAAAATCGTAAAGGTAAATACGTATTACGTATAGGCTCATACAGACCTACCATATTTGCGAACAATGTTTATCGAATAAAACGACTGTTTTCAGAATTTTTATTTTCTTTTTTTATTTTCTTCTCTTCGGATGAATTTGAAAATTTATCAGTTTTTTGAATAAATTATGGTCGAGAAAGAGCGAAAGCGCGGTTAATATTCAAGTGAGTGGGTAGCTGTTCGAAAATGTTAAAATCATCCGAATGGAGGAATTTATCTTCATGATTAGGTACGTATCTAGATTCTTACAGATTCTCACTGTATACGATAGTTTTTGAATCTTTCGACATGAATTATTGACACCAAACTTTCCATAAACATAGGTATGGGCCTAAAAAAACTGATTACACTGTATTCGTTTTTGAAAGAATATTTTATTTTGTTTCTACTCGCATCACATAGGCGGAGTTGAGAGGGGGCAGCCTAAATAAAACTTTAAGGGCTGGTTTTTCGATCCTTACTTAAGATCTTAGTTGGCTTAGCTGGCGCATAACGCTAAGAATTAAATAGGATTTTAACGCTGTCCGACAGTTAAATTTCGTAACTCGGGATTTAAAAACTGGCCCTAACATTTGCATGAACACATAGATACCTGACTTGTACAGATTGAAGAAGGGACAAGCAAACATAGGCAGACAGGCCTCTGGGCAGACAGACAGATGGATAGAGAGATTGGCAAGTAGGGAGTTACACAGGCAAAAATTATCATATTTATATGTATCAAAATTCATTATAGTGTTTGAGAAAATAATAATTATTAATCAAATGATTCTCATTTTGAATCATCTGTGACAAACCGTTCTCGTTCACAAATTTATATATTCTGTAATATATTGTCTGTGATTCTGTGCTTCTCTACAGCACTTAACGTCTCTTAATTATGTTCTGTTCATCAGTTGTGTCATAGTTGTTGATCGATCATCGTACATTATTTTATGTGAAATATAATTGAGTTTAATAATTTTGTTATTACTTTTATTTAATTGTTCGAGTTTCTTCTAATGGTGGTCATCTAAATGTTAGTTAGTTCAATTCCATAATCATCGTTATGCTGTTCAGTTCTTTGTCTTTGAGACCTTGATCTTCATATAGAGGACATGGCTCAGTTCATTAGTGTGCAGGGCTGTAACTAGGCACAGACAACCTGGGCGTTTACTCGAGACAGCAAAATGCATGGGTGGCATTTTGATTTCACTGGCAAAAAAACCTGTAAATTTTATACCACCACGATGACAAAGATTTTCATTCATCCATACCTTCAATGTAATTTTTTTCTGTCTTCTTGAAATAATGGAAAGGTTTTAAAAAGTTTGTATGCCCAGGGTGGCAAAAAAGTTAGTTACTGTCCTGTTGGTGTGTCATAAATTATAAGTTTTCTAAGCCTGTCATTTCTTTTCGTCATTTACCTACATTGGAATGTTTTTTCTTGGAACATTAAGCATCTAGTGAGTAAATTCTAGAAGAAAAATGAAGCACTAAGCCAAATTGAATACTTGAGCAATAATGTTTAAAATCATCAATTTTTCCATTATGTATTTCATCTTCTACCAGTATTCTATCTTCTTCTTCTTCTCTATCCATTATCTACCATATATTAGTTTATCTGCTATCTATCTTTTTTTTTATCTTATCTATTTATCTATCCATTTATAAATACCTATTTTACCAGAAATTTGTCCTTCCAAAAATTCCAATTAGGTATTTAGTATAATTTGTTGAAACGTTCACCTCTAACAGCTCTACTTAGTTATCTACATCTCGGGTGTGGTTTATTTTTCAAAAAGTTTCAAAAATGCGTTGGCGAACGCCTATACAGCTTTTTAAAGTTCCAAATTCCGATTAAATCATATCGGTAGTTGGTACGCTGGTATAGATACAGTGTTGCTCGTTTGTAAATCCAAATTTCTCTGTGCACGTTCCAATATGTTGGGCTATTATCAGAGTTTACCTAAACGTTTTTTCAATATATCATTTTTTTCATACCCTTTCGATGTTTCATGATTGCATTTATATCATAATATTATTTATTATAGAAAATTCAAAAACTTCCGGATTTCCATCCGCATTCATTTCTCATATTTTGCATTAAGTTAGAATATTTAAAATTAGTATGAGGGTGCATCAATTTCACATATACCTACTAGATACATGTTTTTCAAAATTCCAAAAAAATGTGAAAATGCATCAGATATGGGCCAGAAATAACTTTTGAAGCAGCATTGTTTCTACTCTCAGTTGAATGGGTGACAGGAATTTTTTTTTTTTTTTAGGGTTCGTCAGGTTTTTTATTTTTATTTTTTTTCTTTAGCAAGTTTTATGTTTTATTTTTCACTCGTGAAAATAAAAATTTTTATTATTACGTCATTACGTCATTTTCTCAATATGTGAGCATTTGTTTTTTTTTTTTCGTTTTTGTTTTCCATTCAATTTTGAATTTTGATGCCTCATTTCATATATTTCTGCTGATCGAATCACGTAATTAAATAAGTTTAAATTGTGGTATGCCAGGGGGGCCTACTAAGGACCCACTACCCAACAGATCGCACAATATTGTTTTTTAAAACCCACGGCCACGGCTGAAAAACACGAGCCATGTCCCACTTGCAAAGGGAGGCAACTTCAAAATATTGCCTCCCGACCGGCTCAGCCTACCAGAGTTCGTGGACCCGATGTCAGCGTGGAACGATAATATTTTTAAATCTGCATACCTTGGAAATCCGTAGAATTACTCACGTGCTGCTATTCTGCTCTAGATACAAATCAGGAACCACATCACCGAATTATTGCCCAATGCCTTTTTAAATAATTAGCACATTTTCAGAAACATCAATTGTAATGACCAGAGAGAAAAAACGTATAAGTACAGAAACATGTTGCTCCGAGAGCATCAGAAAACACAATAATAATTTTTTAAAATAAAATTTCCCTCCGAGGTTTTAGAAAGAAATATTACATATAGAATAATATAGAATATTCGGCGAGAAAAGGAGGAAGGAGACAATACAAGTACCGGGTTTAAAGATAAAGAATATATATATACAAAATGAAAGAGCTGTGAGATGAAACATGAATCGATCATGTAAGGATCTGAATGTCGTGAAAATAGTGTAAAAATGATTGAACATGACGTGAATGATCGTGGCAGAATAGGTGAAAGAGAAGATGTGTGTGTAAGAGAGACAGAGATATGATAAGAGAGATATACTAGAGTGAAAATGAGATGAATAGACCTCGGACTTGTTGTAAATAAGAAAAATAATTTGTTTAAAAATTTGCCGAAAATAGAAGTTATAAGTTCGAGAAAATTCCAAAAAAAGGGGTGGTAGCCTCATGCGTCATTCCCCTCCTAGACCATGTCAACTTTCAAGAAAGAAGACATGGGCTGAAAGGGTCAGCAGTCAGCTATTACAAATCTGGGTGTTTTAATTTTTCCCTCAGAGGGGTGAAAAACAAAATAAGAAGTTTAAGTAACATGTCGAATAATATTATATAAGGGGAAACATAACTGGAACTCCCTATACAAGGGGTGGAGGTCCCAGGAAAAAAATATATATATAAAGACATATCCGGGTTAATGAATAAACATGGTGGTGAGGTAAAGAACAGCAATAAGTAGGTAAGAAAAACGTACACATACAAGAGCAAGGATCAATAAGGGATTTAGGCATGGGAGTCCGTGGTGTTTAAAAATCAAAAATGGGGAAGGAGTACATGCTCCAAGTTCCGCGGCATCGGCCAAAGACAACCCAGGCGGATTCATCCTCGGTGATAGGACTGATACTGTCGATATCCTCCTGAGGGATTTCCACCTTGAGCACTATGGTTGATGCGTACATATTCACAGGGGAGACTCTCCCCTCCTATGACGATCGTCCCATAGTTTTGCCCAAGGGGAATCCTCACTTGGACATCATGTAACCGGGCGAAATCCTGTCCTAAATTGATTGAATCGCAGAGATTTGTCACTATCCCAACCTCCACGGAGACCATACGTCCCGAAGGCAGGTACAGGCTCATAGGCAACATTGAATCGAACCAATAGGGCTCCGATCCCCTGATCCTCCACGGAAGCACGACAGAGACCGTGCCGTTTAGTTTCCGACGACCACGTAGAGCGGAGTTGCTAAACGGCACCCTCCCTGCCATCGAGTGGGAGGCCTTGGGGTCGAAATGAATCAGTCTGTTCCTATCCCCCTTTATCTGGGTCCAGAATACCACGGGTTTGTGCTGAACGGGGGATGCCGTAGTGCAATCATCTGAGGGAGGTGACTCGATCGAGTCAAAGTACTGGGGTAAGTGGGGAGGTAGGGTTGAGAAATCAGCCCCTTGAAAGATAAAATTTTGCTGGAGGAACCCGGAGCTACTGGATTGCACCGAATCCACCAGATGAGGACCGACACCATGTTGCTCTAGAGCAACAGCCAGCAGCTCCGTTCTTCCATCTCGGATATCCTGACGAAAAGAGTTTGAGGTCGTGTCTGGTACCGAGGGTGCCTGATGTGAGCAGACCGAGCTGATCGGCACCACGCAATTGGTGTTATTGATCGTCCCGGCCGACACGCGACGATCATTTGATTTTGTGGATATTTCGGGGAGCAAGTTGGTGGAGGGCTGAGTTGCGGCAACAGAGGGAGGGGGGTTCCAATTTTTAGCTGTTGCCACATTGTTTTGAAGTTTTTTAGGGACGATCGGAAGGGTCGGGAATTCGATCGGTCCCAAATTGAATGGACCAAGTCCATCGTCGAAATCCGGGTAAGCGTCCGGTTCACCCGGAACACTCAGTCGGTCGTTTATGTATGTCTTTACCAGGTCGGGGGAGATCAACCCTGCCGCTACACGGAAATCACCGATGGGTTCCCTTACGTCGGTTGAAGCGATTTTACGAGGAGAACTACCATCGGTGTTTGAGCCTGTAGGAATGATACGGGCCTTCTTTAGTCGTGAGTCCAAGGACATACGACCTTCAGTCGGCTTCGATCTGCTCAATTTGCATTCAGCGACAGGGTCAGAGCCGAATCGTACCGTTTTGGGAATAGAACTGGCCTCCGAGGTTGGCTCCGCGGGCTTATTTTTTAAGATTTTCTTGACCGAATTGGTCTTGGGGTGGACATCCTCCAATGGGATAAAACTCCAAGGAGTCCCGATCTCTGCCCGCGGAATCTCTGTCCGAGTAGATGAAACCTCGGTCTGGACTGCCGTAGGCTGCTCGGATGGAACACCCGTCAGCGTTCTAAGATCCCCCGGCATATTCGAGTATGTCGAGATGCCGGAAGATTTTTCGATTTTTGTCATCGGGCTGCTCACCCGGTATTCCTCGAGGGTTGGTTTTTTGTTGTCTTTCTCAACAATTCCCCTCTCGGATCCGGATGAACGATCCCTCAGACTGACACATTTGGGTGTGGGTAGGGGTAAGGAATTTTGTACCACGGTTACTCCCTTACCTGTCTTCCCTTGCTCTTCCTCCGCACACGGAGATTCCCACGGCGACGTGCAGAGATCGATAATGTCGTCGGCACTAGAAGACGTCACCGGGGATCTTTCGGGGTTGTATCTCGGCTGCCTAGTTCCGACGACTGCCCTGGTCGAATCACATGTAGATGTTGTCGAATCCGAGTCGGTAAATCCAATGTGTCTCACCAACTCGGATTCCGGCGTAATCCAGGGAAAATCGATTGTTGACCGGGGTGTCGTTGTTCTTGGTTCCGCATAAGTGATAGTTTTCACCTTCTGGCAGAACGCCCTGCCCCTTTCCTTCATCTCCCTGATTTTCTTCGTTTTAAATGTCCGCGGTTTCGGACGGGTGCACCGTCCCTTTTTCCGCTCAGACGAATCCGGCTCGATTTTAGTGTTTTTCGGCGATCTAAAGAAAACCACGGAAGGGGGAAGAGAGAAGGGGGTTTCTTTTTATTAGTTTCGGGCGAACAGGAGAGCGAGTTTACAGCATTAATATTTAGAAAGTTTTCATACTCGTTCTCCTTTAAGAAGATGTTGAGTATCTCCTCCGCGGGTGACGACTCTTCTACAGCAGGCGCAACGAAATCACTCGAACATTCGTCCGCATTTTCGCCCGCCTGCTGTATCCCGGTTACATTCTGCGTCAGGTCGTTCGTTGACCCGTAGGACACAGCCTTTTCGTAACCGGGATCTGCCGGCTCTGCGATCTTTGCTGCCACGGTTTTTGTATCTATTTTTATGTTTTTTGTGGGGCAAGATGTTAATAAATTGTTTACGGATTCTTCATAATTAACACTTAGACTATCTTTACCTTCCCACGGAACGACCAAGAGCGGTTTTTCCACCGCCGAATCTACGTCAGAAGACGTGAGGGAGAGATCCAGAGGCTGGAGGAAATTTTCCCCCTCCTCGGTTTTTTCTTCTCTATCCCCCACGTCGGAGGTCAAATCAATGACCTCCCCACGGATCGACGTTGGTGGTGTTGGTTTCGGTCGATTTTCAAGGGGACTTTGGTCCTCCAAAACAGTACAAATTTCTTTAATCGCGTCCACGATTTCCGTGGAGGGTTCGGCATCTACAGAGTTTTTATGTATATTACAGGATGCACAAACCACGGAAACGTTTTTAAATTTTCTGTTTGTATTACCTTTTTCGTCGGAGTTTTGTTCCTGCGCGGGAGAGTCGAGGGGTGATTTTTTCGGCTGCTGCGGGGGTTGCGGCGGAGACAAAACCGGTACCACGGGGCTAGACGGCGGAGAGTCGGTCAGATCGACCATGTCCTCCGCGGGTAACTCCAATATGGAGACCAATGCCTCGGCCGTGACATCAACCCCCTCACAGACCGAGCTCAAGAGCTCGCTGAGGCGCGCCTTGTATTTCATCAATTTTGCGCGCCTCACCAAACGAGCTTGAGGCCGAAGGGCAAGAACTGAGGCTGGCCGAGCCTCATGGCGGAGTCCCTCAACGATCGTTTCGACCGCGCACTCGATAGATTCGATCTCGATCGCGATTGGATCCATTCTAAAAAACATTTTTATTGTTATTAAATTTATTTTCGAAATCGTTTGTTGTATTATTTTTTTTCTTTTTTTTTTTTTTTTCGAAACATCAACTTATTATTATTATTTATTTTTTTTTTTATTTATGAGCACATTTTCTTTTTTTTTTTTTTTTCAATGGTGAAACTTTATTATTTTATACGTTTTCCGACGAATATTCATTTATTTTGTAGAAAAAGGAACACGAGGAAAATTTATCGCGACGAAAGAAAAGTACCACGGAAGTCGAAATCTTACCTTATATGCTGATGGCGATATCGGTGTTTTAAAATTTCTTCGATGTGCGTCTTTTTTGACCACGAGGTCGGAAGAATTTTCGATGAAAATTTGAAAAAACACAAATTAATTCTCACGAAAAACAAAGCCTTGGACACTCGCGAACCACGGAGACGCACAGAACAATTTAAGGGTACACAAAAAAGGAAAGAAGAAAGAGAAAAATTTTAAAGAAATGATGGAAAAATAAATCAAAGATCACAATGGTTGTTACTTTAACACACGTTAAGATCAGAGTGAACGTAAGATGGAAAAACACTTTTAAGTTGTCCAGTATTTATGTGTGTGTTAAGTTTGGACGTGAATATTGTGAGATAAGAGTGAAGACGATCCGTGGATTTGCATGGTGAGGAAGGTGGATGAGGCGAGATGATAAAGACTTTTTATTTTATTTTTCTTCTCACACACGCACACACACGCGTACTCTACCTATTTTCATACCTATTTCTAAAAACTTTCGAAAATTTCTGCTCGAATCTTGCTCGGCTTCCACCACGGCTCGTATTTTTAATTTTTCGTTCGTTATTTACGGCGCTGTTCCACGGCGGTGAAAAAACGCCGAAAATTCCGAGGCGTTCCGAGCGTGTTTTTTCGTATTTTTCTTTTGAAACACGAACATCACGGTGACGTGATGATTCGCCTCACGCTATACGTGTAGAAGCGCTACGCGTTCTCCGCATATCGAAGATTTTTCGTAAAGTTTTTCCGCGGGTATAAGTTAAGGGAGTTTTAGGCGTGTGCCCGTTTCCACGGAGTCATTTAGTTTCATTAATTTTTCTAAGTCCAAAAAGATTTTTGTCGTACATTTGTTTTATTCTGTAAAAAAAAGATTTTTTTTTTTTATTTTTATTTTTTTTTGATTAATATTTGATGTTATTCAGGTGTTGGACATCGAACGTTCCATCTTCCAAATTCTCCAACAGATATGCATTTTTTCCTCTTTCTTCAATCACCGCAAATGGTCCACGGTACAGAGGAGCTAATTTTTTCGCAAATTTTTTGTCTTTTGATGAATGGTGATGAGTCCTGACATACACCATGTCCCCCTTTTTTAATTTTACAGGACCAGGGTGGGACTTCTCAAAATATTTCCTCCTCTGTGAAAGTCTTTTTTCTATTTTTTCCCGAGCCATTTGCAGTAATTCGTCATAGTCCTTTTGAAGTATTTTCTCAGTCTTGGCACTGCCACGGATGCTGGGTCTCTCCCTCAGTTGTAAGGAGATCGGAGGTATCCCAGTCACAATATGTTCCGTGGTATTGATTTTACGCTCGACTTCACCAATCAGACCTGGCCAGGACGAATGTTTTTCTTTTCCCTCTAAGTGGATTCGCATACATTCGGCCAAAGTCTGCATTACTCGCTCTGCTGGGTTAGACGCAGGGCGGTAGACCGATGTGAAGCGTACTTCAGTGCCCTGGGCTTTCCAGTGGTCGATCCATTTTGCGGAGGCAAATTGGGGACCATTGTCGGACAGTATACATTTCGGTTTTCCAAACTCCTCGGCGTATTTTTCCATGCGTTTTATGGTCGTGGAGGTGTCCATTGTTTTTACTGGATAAAGCTTTACAAATTTGGTGAACACGTCCAGTACAACAAGTATTTTTTCCACGGATCCACGGCCACGGGGAAGAGGTCCAAAGTAGTCTACTGCAACAAGTTCACCTTTTGATTTTGCTACTACATTTTTCATTTCCCCATAAGGCATGTATCTGGCTCGTTTGCAAGTGTTGCATTTTTTACAGTTTTTGATGTGGTTTATGACATCACCCTTGCATCCGGGCCAGTCGAAAAATCGCTGAATTATGGTGGTGGTTTTATTTATCCCTGGGTGTTGGGCGTCTTCGTGATAGTATTTGACGCATTGTTCCCGTCTAGGTATGGGTAGGTATATTCTCTTCTTACCATCTCGACCCTCGATATAGCTGATTCCATTTTCCACGGTCACTTTCCTCGGATTCTGATATTTCTGTGCCAAGGAGATCTCTGGATCCATTTTTTGAAGGTCCGGTATTTCCTTGTACCATTTTGTGAAATTTCGGGAAGTGATCGTGGCGTCGGGGTCTAAAGGTTTGATCATGCTGATGGTCATCTCCGGGGCCTGTACCGTGGTTGTTGGGATTGTAAAATTATCCTCGGCACAAATATAGGCCTTGTGATAGCGAGAGAGCGTATCTGCAATCTCGTTCTTCGTACCGGCGACATGATTAATACCTTTGATGTTAAAATTTTCCAGGGTCGTTATCCAGCGAGCTACCCTCGGTGTGCAATATCTTTTTTCATTTCTGAGCATCACCAAGCTCTGGTGGTCTGTGAAGACTATTACCGGATAGCCGAGAAGGTAAAAATAACACTTTTTTAGCGTATAAATGATGGCTAAAAGCTCACGCTCATAAGTCATATAGTTCATCTCTGCTTTTGAGAGAAGCCGGCTTACCATGCTAATGATCCTTGGTATTCCGTCATCTTCGAGTTGGTAAACGAAACCACCGACACCATACCCAGACGCGTCGGCCATGATGAAAAAAGGCCTATCAAATTTGGGATGTGCCTCCAGAAGCTGACGGGAAATTTCTTTCTTCAAACGATTGAATGCAATTTCGCATTCCATGGACCATTCGAATGGAACCTTTCCACAGAGACGATATAAAGGTTTTCCTATTTCGGCACAGTGAGGGATGAAGCCACGGTAGAAGTTCACTATGCCTAAGAACGATTGAACGGCCTTTTGATTTTTTGGTGTTGGAAAATTCTCAATCACCTTGGCTCGTTCATCTAAGGGTTTAATACCCTCCTTCCCAATGTAGTGTCCGACAAATTTCACAGACTCTTGGAAAAAGAAGCATTTTTCTTCGTTGAGTGTCATACCAGCATCTCTAATCTTTGTAAAGATTATCCTGAGATGTTTGAGGTGTTCCTCCCTGGTTTTCGAATGTACTAAGACATCGTCAACGTAAGCAGCTACAAATTCCTCGGTTTCTTTTAATACTTGCCTGATTGCAGACAAAAATGCCTGCATACTGTCCTTGGTCCCAAATGGTATTCGAGTAAACTCGTACGGGACTCCCTCAAAGACAAATGCACAGTATTGCGAGGATTCTTCGTCCAACAAGATCTGCAAAAACCCTTCGCGGAAATCTAGGGAAGAAAAATATTGTGCCCCGGCGAATTGTGTTTTTAGATCTTCAATCCTTGGTACTTCATCTCCCTGGGTTTCGAGGTATTGATTCAACTGTCGAAAGTCACCACAGGGTCTAAACGTCCCGTCCTTTTTAGGGACAGCCACTAGTGGTACGCGGTAGGATGATTTTGATAGCCTAATTATTCCACGTTTATAGTATTCGACTATCTTCGACATGATCTTCTCTCTTTTGTGTCTCGGAACCGGATATGTTTTACACATCGTGGGTTTGTAATCTGGATTGACCTTGAGATGGTGTTTGTAGAGATTACATGCTCCAGGCTCGGGTCTGAATATGTGGTCGAACTCATCCCTTATTTTCTGGAAGTCAGGATCGTATCTTGGCTTCGTATCGATCCGATTGTTTAGTTCTTCCACAGAGACCTCCGCGCATATCGGAGCAAGATCTTTCAAGTTTGTTTCCCCTAAATCCAGGGTTTTAGATCCAAGGTCATATCCCACGGTTTCATTTTCTTCGTCTTCTGTTAAGGCGGCTATCAGTGCCTCGACGCAGTCCTCGTTTGTTTCATCGGTTAATTCGACTTCCAAGAATTCCTCAGTTTCCGGATCTTCCACCCCAAGGCTGGAATTCAGCTTCTCCCCGAGGTGGGTGTTTAAAAAACCGATTTGTCTGCCCGTTGTTGTTGTTGGATGCCACCAATACGATCCTGCAGGTTGTAAATTGATTTTAATTTTTCTTCTCCTTCTTTTCCTCGTTCTTCCCCTTCTATCAGGGCCACGGGACAGTCTCTTAAGTAATTTAAAGGATCGTGGACCTTTTCGCTCGTTACCAAATCTTTGATTTTATCATATGTATAGATTGGTAGAACGTGATTGGCTCCATCAGGTGTCGTGATAGTTAGACCTTCTCTTATCCCGAATCCAATCGCTGCATGGTATTGCTGCAAGAACTCACGGCCTAACAACATGGGGATGTTTATTCCCTCAATTATACGTACCACGGTCTTGACAGGTATACGAGTGTTTTTTCCTGCATCGTAGAGGTGTACAGTTAGGAAAATAGTCCTCGTTACCTTTACAGATTTTTTACCTATTATGGCTTTTATGGTCAGCCCTTTTGTTTTGATTTCGGTAAACTGTAAATCCGGGCACGCTTTTACTATTGATTCGAACACCTTGGATTCCGCGAACGTCCACGGCGAGCCTGTGTCTGCTAAAAGTGGAAGGACGATATTGTTGAACTCTGCAAGGATGTATGGGGCTTTTATATAATCAGGGATTGGAGATTTCAGCGTCATTTCACCATCGATTTCGTCCCCTAGCAGGTTGGCAAATCCTGCACACACTAACGGATCCACTGTGTTCGGACGTGTAGATAGGTCCAAGGGCGAAGAGTCTCCTGCCATCTCTAAAGGGATTTCAGGAGAGACTTCAGCCACAGCAGGTTCCATGAGCGCGGGTTTGTTTGTTTCCAACTCCTTGGGCACTTCGGGGACGATTCCGGACTTTTTCTGCTGTTTCCTCTTGTTTATGAGGGCGGCGGTGTCCTCAGGTCCGAGGTTTACTGGTGGCGCTGGTAAATCGCTCCTTCCCAACCATTTAAATTTGTCTAACATTGCGTCCAAGGCTCCCGTGCTCAGGGACGAGTCTTCGGTGAACAAGCATTTTAGGAGCTTGAAACGCAATGTCAGGTCCTTGTTAAAGTAATAGTTCCCTGCATCATAAGGCTGATTTTTGTCGAAATGCAGAGGAACATGGTCGAGATTGACAAATTTAAGATCGTATTTTCTGGCCAAGTTGTGTATATTTATGTTTATGTTATTCAACATGGTCCAGTACGAGATGTGTTTTAAGTCCGTGCTGCAGGGAGGGACCTTCGATACCACGATTTCCTTCATACCATATTCCTTTAGTTTTTTAATTAGCTTGATGTATTCACTATCAAAGACTTCTATGTGGAATCCCGCCTTTTTATGTTCCTCATAGCCTAATATGATGATCGCTTTCTTAATTGACCTTGGAATTTTATGTAATTTTTTGGCCACGGATCTCATATCGTTGCCCGCTCTACAGAAACTGTCGCTCGTTTTGGAGCACTTTAAGGCATTGTATTCGTTTAGGCTGTCGCGGAAAATCTGGAGTGCTAATTTATCCCCAATTATTATGTAGTCTTTGTACATCAGGTATAAAGGCCTATGGTCTTCTGCAGTGAGCAGCCTCGGTTTACCCGTCTCTATCTTCCGGCTGCCTTGTGAAGATAGAGTTTTCAGTTTTCCGTCGTCCCGGAAGTGACCGCACCCACGGTTGAAGAATCTTCAACCTCGGATTCCTCGGATTCACTTTCATCGGAGATGGTACCGGGGTCGTAATCGGGAGCAAGTTTGGCTACTTTCGGCTTCGGTTTGAAAAATCTTCTTTCCACGGGTTTTGATTCTGACTGGACTGGTTTCGCCACCCGGGAGGTCGTGTTGCCAGTTGCTGGAGCTTGAACCGGTGTGAACCACTCCAGGGCTTGCGTAGGCATTTTTTCGATGTACGTGTCCAGGGCTGCGAGCGTGTTGATATTTTCTTTTAATATATCATGTCGACAGACGATCGGCATTATCTTTTCCACGAGAACACTGATCATGGCTTCATCTTGGTAATCACAGCCTTTCAAACGGCGTGCCCAGTGTTTATAAAAATCGCGGAAATTATCAAATCCACAATTGTGTTGTTCTACGTTTTCGAATTCTCGGACTATGGCCCTCTTCGCCTTTCCTGTCCACTCTCTTTGAAGGAACAATCTTTTTAGCCCCTCGTAACCGAGTTCGGAATCCTCGGTGTCTACCCATTTGCATTGTGTCTGGATTATCTGCTTGAATGCTAAGGCTCTCTGATAATCCGTGACCGTGTGATTTTTAATTTTTTTCTCATACTGTTCGATGATCTGCAGAGGTGTCCTTTTATCGACAAGGCCTCTCCACGGAGCAATCGAAAAGTTTTTCTCCTCAAATTTCTGGAGAGCCTTGGTGACACCCGATTTATTCGCGTTGTGAGAAAATTGTATCTCTTGAGGGTGACCCTGCGCCCTTTCCGCGGATTGCTGGACAGTGGAACCGGAAATCGGTCCCGTAGCGTTCGCATTACTGGCGGGATTAACTGGCGCAGGGGCCTGATATAAGATCGCGTTCGGCGAGGAACTGCCTCGGGTATCATTAAATGTCACTTGATTTTCCAACGCGGCACTCCCGTTCGTCACACTGGAAGATGCTGAGGGGATCTGGGGGTTAGTTAGAGGTGATGAACTAGGAATTTCCACTGGTGTGGATCCCGGTGGAGGGATGCGTGTCAACAAATCACGTAGGACCGTATCAATGTTCTCGATACCTGCTGTCATCGCTCTCACGGCTGTGATATCACTTGCCACAGTCCGTACCCCTACACTCAATTCGTCTATGGCCCTTTTGGTTGCCGCGGACTCTACTATCAAGACCGCCACGGCGTTTTCATTGGCAACAGCCCTTGTGTTTAAGTTCGAGATCGAAGCCTCTGTAGTCAAAATTTTTTCGTTTAGAATAACCACGGATTTTTCAATGTTGTTTATCTTCTCTAATTCTGAAAGTTTTTGGTAGATTGCTTGAAAATCCGTGTCTTGCTGCTGGAATTTCTCCTGCAGCGCCTCTATGTCTATCTGGGGAATTTCCCCTTGTCGTACAGGTTGCGTCACAATTTGTATCACCGGGGGTTCGTGTACCTCGGCTACTGTTATGTTTTGAGCGCCTGCTTGGGATGGGAGTTCCAGGTCGATGTTTTCGACCTCGATGCGGTCTAAATCTTGGTCCATATCGGGGGCCGCGTTACGATTTTCGGTCACGAGTTCATTTGTCTCGGGGGCAACTGTTGTACCTAACCTGGTCGTGATAGGCATGTTTATGTTATTTTCCACGGCTCTTACTGTCGACTCAATTTGCACCGAAGTGCGTCTTCTCAAAGGCGAGTTAGCTAAAACTACAACCCTTACTCCACGGTTTACTGACGAGATATTATTTAGCCCCGATTCTATTGTCTCACGCTCACTCATGTAACAGGGTGAAGTCCGCGGAGATAGAGGGACAAATAACGCTCGACAGCTTTTTATTGTCCGGAGTACCGCGGGTGGAGTCAGCTACTCCTATTTTCGTATTTCGGAAGATTGCTGAGTCTGATGAGGGGAAAATAAGTCGTCAATTTGGGAAACTTCTTTACCTACACACTGAGATAAACAAAAACAATTTCCTCCGAATGATAGTCCGGGGTCAAAAAGGTACATACATGGAAAAATATATAAATATAGTAAAAGATTTTCCGATATCTCTCAGTCAGGAGAGAGCACTGATAGATTCACAAAATTAAACAAAAATAAAAATTTGCAGACGCTAAACGCGTTTTACGTAATTTTAACGATAATTCGTCTAAGAGAGAGAACAAAGCTTTCTTTCTCAATTTCAAAACGGCGGGGGCTCATCGGTGATGAAAGTGCAAGATAGTACCACCGCATTTTGGCTGTAAGTTTCCACGGAATTGGTGAACCATAGAACGTTGTTATTATTATTATATGTTCAAGTTGATGTGAACATCCTTGGAATTTTTATATCGAATATTTTTTTTTTTTATTTTTTTTTTTTTTTTTTTTAAAGGAGGAGTTCCCATTATTATTATGGAACCGAGATCATTTTTCATCCAAGGTTTTTAGGATCGTGATGGTGGAATAGCAGGGAAACGCAACTTTTGTACGGTTCTTTTTTTTTTTTTTTTTTTTTTTTTTTTTTTTTTTTTTTTTTTTTTTATTGTAATGGACAATTTCTAAAAAATGTCCATATAAGCACGCCACGTATATTTCATAAGAATCCACGGATAAATTTTTACGGTGGATTAGAAACTTATGTGCTGTAAGGGATGGTGAATTAAGTTGCGTCAGGTCCAATGTCTATTCCTATTTTATTTTATTTTTTAAAACCATCCACGGGTAAGTGTGATCCAAAAAAAATTTTTCCCCGAGTCACGAATGATTCTTACGCAATTGACTCGGATTTAGTTCACTCAGCCCCCTAAGGTATGCTCCACGGTCGGGTCCCTGTTCGGGCGCCACTTTTTTATTGTTTTTTTTTTTTTTATCGTATTTATTTATTATTATTTTTAATTTTACTCCTCTCACCGAGATCGTAATACCTCGTACCCCGCACACATATTTTATTTTTATCATATGTCGGCCTTAAGAGATTGGGGTGTTTTAACAAATAGAGCTGAATATGCGAGAACAGTTGTCTCGAATCCAGATATTGATTTAAAATTTAAACCACGGTAGAAGTCACAGGTTTCGCAATTACGAGACTGACTGGGAATACAACACTAATGGCGAGTGGAAAAAAATATGTGGTATGCCAGGGGGGCCTACTAAGGACCCACTACCCAACAGATCGCACAATATTGTTTTTTTAAAACCCACGGCCACGGCTGAAAAACACGAGCCATGTCCCACTTGCAAAGGGAGGCAACTTCAAAATATTGCCTCCCGACCGGCTCAGCCTACCAGAGTTCGTGGACCCGATGTCAGCGTGGAACGATAATATTTTTAAATCTGCATACCTCGGGAATCCATAGAATTACTTACGTGCTGCTATCTTGCTCTAGATACAAATCAGGAACCACATCACCGAATTATTACCCAATGCCTTTTTAAATAATTAACACATTTTCAAAAACATCAATTGTAATGACCAGAGAGAAAAACGTATAAGTACAGAAACATGTTGCTCCGCGAACATCAGAAAACACACTAATAATTTTTTAAAATAAAATTTCCCTCCGAGGTTTTAGAAAGAAATATTACATATAGAATAATATAGAATATTCGGCGAGAAAAGGAGGAAGGAGACAATACAAGTACCGGGTTTAAAGATAAAGAATATATATATACAAAATGAAAGAGCTGTGAGATGAAACATGAATCGATCATGTAAGGATCTGAATGTCGTGAAAATAGTGTAAAAATGATTGAACATGACGTGAATGATCGTGGCAGAATAGGTGAAAGAGAAGATGTGTGTGTAAGAGAGACAGAGATATGATAAGAGAGATATACTAGAGTGAAAATGAGATGAATAGACCTCGGACTTGTTGTAAATAAGAAAAATAATTTGTTTAAAAATTTGCCGAAAATAGAAGTTATAAGTTCGAGAAAATTCCAAAAAAAAAGGGGTGGTAGCCTCATGCGTCACTGAGTGTGATGGTAATGAATTCGATTGAAGAACGAACTTTTTCTGTTTTAAAAAGAATTAAATATTGTTTACATAATTCAATATGTCATAAATTAACTTCGGAGCTAGTGATGCTTTCTACACATAAAGATTTGTTGAACACACTATCATTTTATCAATTGATTGATGAATTTTTTTTCTCTTAAAGGTAGAAAAGTAAATTTTTTATTTTTCGATTGTAATTAATAATTATTTGAGCAGTAACATGCAAGAAAGGGGTAAATCCACTTTTTTTTGGAAACTGACTATTGAGTTTTCTTACAACCTAATTGTATACTACAAATTCTACCTGCAGTAAAAATATTATGTCTCAAAATGCAACCATCATTGAGAAAATAGAACTTCAAAGTTGAAGTGATTCATAATAAGGGCATAAGAAATAAACATGTTTTCTTACTTTTCCGTAAATTATGCCCTTCTTGCACATCACTGTCCATTTGTAATTTTAACAGGGAAAAATAAAAACTACTTGTTGCGAGTGTAATTCAGTACTTTTAAATTACCTCAACAAATAAGATAATTTCTGATTATTATCTTTTATTAATATTTCACTTTAATTATTACAAAACACTTTTAGAATTATACTTATTACTATTTCTTAATACTAGTGAAACCTAATGTCCATAACAGCTAGTATGAACCCTAACGTTTCTACTCGACTGTAAGTTTAGGAATGATCATGTCTTCGAAATGAAGATATGACATTACTTTCATTTCCTTTGTTTCAATCAAATATGGCCAACCAAAAAGGTGGCGTGATACAGAACATCCGCCAAATATGATGACACATAGTTGTCAGCATATCTGGTGGTGTCTGATCGTGAGAAGCTAGATTATTCCGAGAATTAGGAATAATAGTTGTTTATAATTTGTTCGACACGTTTTTGTAGACGAACTGAATCGTCTGCAAAAACGGGACGGAACACTACTGAATAATCATATTTTCTGTTTTTTTTTCAACCTTGGGGGGCGCCCTTAAATATTTTGCCCATGGCGCTATTTCTACTTTATCCGGCACTGTACCTCACTCAGCAAATGAACGTGATTCGCTAATTTCGCAGTGCGCGCGAACTTACTGCCAACAAAAAAATTTGAAGTCGTCGTAAAAACAAAACAAACTCATTAAGGGCGAATTATTTGCCTCACATTACGACTGGGATTAGGTGAGGGCATAGGATGTCGTAAAAAAAATATATTACATACCTACGGCAGGCAGTCTTCTATATGTACCTACTTTTATATTATAATAGGTACGTAGGCACTGTATTAAAAAAAGAATCGTTAAACCACTTATTAATAGGAAGGTTAAAAATAAATATATAGCCACGCTATACTCGAAAATACTAAATAATAGGTAAGGTACGCGCAGAATTACAGATGCGTAGGCGCAAAAACTTTTCCAGTCCCAACTTCCATTCTACTCGACCGCCATCGCTACACTCGCACCCCCAACCCCAAGTGGGTAGCCACAATTTTGAAACGGCACGAAACAATTTCAGGTCAATTATGGTGGCGAGGCGACAATTTGTGAATAATTACTACCCTGCGGAATCGTAAAAAGTGACGATAATCGGAGCAGCAGCAGCAGCAGCAGCAGCAGCAGCAATAGCAGCGGCTGTGGAGGGATTTCCATGAAGAAAGACACCCGTGGCACGGTGAAAAGAAAATGGAAGAGCGCGAATACTCGTTAACCGTCTTGGAAAAAAGCTGGGAAACTTTTAGGCGCATTGAATTCGTAAAAGAAGACGGGCGTTGAGCTGATGAATGCAAATTTTTGGCCAATTTTTCAGGCATTAACAAGTGCCGGCGAAGGGGGTGCGCGTATTCGGCGGCAATTATTTTCGCGTTTCCATTCGATCATTTCGTAATTAGCGTACCCGTTGCGTGTGGATGGAGAGAGAATTTGAAAATGGCGACGCTTTTACTCGACTGAGATATTAACTCTGCGGGTACGACAATACACGTCGAACAAATTTAATTTCCAAAGAGATAATATCTAAATTTTATTTTGAAAACCGCTTCCCCCTAAGAGCTCGATCGAATCATGAAAATTAATTATTTTTTTGGCTTACTTAGGTGTCCTGTTTCCCTACTCAGCATACACAGGGTGCAGTGGGAGAGGTCCATTATGATTTGGAAACTATTGGTACTCATAAAAATGCAAAAAAAGTTTGGGTTAGTGGTTCCTAGATAACAGAATTTGAATATTTTTTGGCATTAGTCGTTGAATTTTTATTTAATTTAAATGGAATAAGAAACCAATTAAAAAGGTGATTGTTATCACTTCTAACTGTATTTATTGTGTGAGATTATGAATCGTAACATGTACCTACTTCCGTTATTAACAGTTCAGAACAAATACGGATTGAAAAACGAAAAAAATCCCATCAAAGGTGTCTTTGCTGAAAATGCTTCGTTAAGCCCTCCTAATATGCCTAACCAAACCCATGAGGTATCTATAGAATTTTTGAAACGTGATAATCTGCTACATTCTTTTTTTGAAGAATGGAATTTGATATCTGACGTTTTTTTCCCATATCCTATTCCATTTCTGTTTACAGTTAGCCATTTTGTTCAACTACTATCAAAAATGGAACCAGATAAAGTGACTTTTCCCTCTCTTACAAATTTTTTGGACTAGCACTAACTTTCTGAGATTTGGAAAAAACCACTCCATTTGGTACCTTCGCTCATGCAAGTCCTACAAATTCTCTTATGTTTTTCAAGTTTTATATTTTTTTAATTTGAACTTGAATAAAATTTTCTATCTGTATGAAATTTTGCCGATAATTTCACTTTGTGTTTTTGTCAAATGTTTGATTTCCTTTCATATTACCTCGTCTATTTTTAAACTATGAATATCATCCCCTGAAGAATTGGTATGTTTTGTATATTTTTTGAATATAAATGGTATTTTATTTTATGGCCTTAGTTATTTCTTGTTACATAATGTCTAGTTAAGGTGGTCATACTGAGTGGCAGAAAATCAATAAGGGACATCGTGGGTTATTTTATTAGCTGGAAAACCTCGAGAAAAAAGGAAAAAACTATGTGTAATGGTAGGTAAAATTTTCAATCTTTATGGGCCTAATTAAAAGTAAAATTAAATAAGTTTGGTGAGAACAAATCGTATGTCTTTCCCTTCCAATTTTTCTCCCCCTCAGTGAACTTTGGAATTTCTCAGTGTGGGATATTATTAAGTTGGTATTCAAAATTTCTGATTGTTTTTATTTTAAACATTATTATTTTGACAATATTTCAAATTCATCATCATTTCATCATTAGTAAAACATATATTCCTTAATATTTTCATCTTCAAATATCATCTGTATGGAATCTCATTACATACCTTGTGAATCAATTCAGGTAAATGATTGGTTGGGAAATTGTGAGGCCTAATAAAAAAACAAAGTTTTGTGTGACAGGTAAAAACAAGATTTGGCATATCACACCCAACTTACAGATTTGGGGAGGAATCCCCCCAATCATTGATAATGTGCCCCCTTCTTTAGTTTTTTTGCAAATAATTTCTCAAAAAATATGAGTGATAAGAGGTCAAAAGCTCACTATAACTAAACTAGGAGGCACATTGTCCACAATTAGAGGAGATTCCTCTCCAAATTTGGAAGTTGGGTTTAGTCAGGCATATTAGGGAGGGCCTAAAGAAGCATTTTTAGAAAAGAAATTTTTGATTGGATTTTTTCCTTTTATGAGCCATTTTTTAATGTTTTTCCTGGATTACAAATGAAAAAAAAAAGTACCATGTCATCTTGGATACCCAAGAGAAAAATGTGGTGAATCAAGGAGATATAAAGTTGAATTGTTGAAGAATCATTTTCTTAATGCAAAATATTGGTGCCCATTTTATAAGTCATTCACTTTCTCTGATAATGTGTGCCATAGCAGTGGCATTCCTAAGACAATTCTCCAGAGTAGGCAGAAGTTTTTGATGAGTGATGTACTCAGTTCCATAAAAAAATTATGGATCCAACTTTGATTAAAATTTAGTTTTAAATTTGTTGCGTTTGATTTAGGCTAAACTTTGAAAAATTTTCAAGCTGTGTTACTGGCATTTTAGCATAGGCGTGGTTCATTCTTACCTACCTATAATTTAGACATTGTTCAGTTGATACATCAATTACATTGGAAACTTGGGGAGTAGGGTAGTGGATAGAAGCTTATGATTAGTGTGGGTTAAGGTCCAAGGGACCATATAAAATTAGTTGGAGTCACACGCCTCATAGCTCATATCTGATGTTGCCTCGAGACCAGTATTTCCTCTATTCAAAGAGAGAATTCTGGTACATCACCTGTGCACAGGATCTTTATGGACGGAGCCACAATATGTAGATGCGTGGGTGGAATTGCAATAATTAAAATGAATTACTGTTTTTTTTTCATTGAAATTAATGAAGTTCCAGCCAGTGTAATTAAAAATTAGTTCACATCATCTTACAATTCTCCTTTTTTGTCATATATTCAGATACAAATCTTGTTCATGAAGAAATATTTTACATTTTCAAATCTGAATATGATAATTCTGAATTCACTTGCTTCTCAAACAAAATTCCTTTATATAGACCAACCATAAACAACAAATTGAAAAATTTTACTTTTCAATGTTAATAATTGTAACGTATATTTTCGTCTATTTTTAGAAATGACGAACATATTCGTCCACACATTTTCGAATACCAAAAAGTAGATATTTATCAACAATAATCATCCTATAACTCTTTATAAACAACCACTAAATTACCCGTATTTTATTTTATGAATATAGATATACTTTCTGTATATTCATGACCTAATTGTGCCTGTCCCTCGAGTATATTGCAAGTCAGCACAACACTATAAAAACAACACCCTACCTCACTTAGCCTATCCAACATGTACACTTACATACCCCAAACGAGTATATAAACCCTCGATTCGAAGGAATAAGACACAGTTCCTTGACAGCTACTTCTAAGTACCTGGAACCTCTCTTGTAGAAGTCTTTAGTGAACAGATAGTCTTGCTTGTTGAATTGTGATTTTATATGTATAACTATTAACGTATGTTTATGTACTGTGATGTACAAATTATTATTTTATTAAATGTGTAAACTCACTCGTGTGTTTTAAATATTATTGAGTCTCTAACAAATGTTAAGGTCCACAATAGTCTGTGGATGATAAACTTGAATTTATTTTAGAAGTATTACTGCTTTTACAGTACGTGATATTTCGTGTATGGTGTAACACTTAAAGTGGTTCTAATTAGGTACATTACCACCTTTTTTGCCGTTACAATAATCACTTTTTATTTTATCATTATCCTTCCTAAATCTCAAATGTCTGTCATTTGAAATTGACTTATATTCACTAAATAAACATCCCAAGTCTACAGAAACAAGAGGACCATATTTATATGCGCTACTGTAACTCAATTTATTGTAGTGCTTCCTACCCACATACCATTGAGAACATCGAGAAGTGTTTACCAGATGGTTATAATAGTTGTTTTTAGGGTGGTGTTGTATTTAGTGATGTTTGAAACAACAAATTTTCAAGCTTCTCTGCTGTGCCTTACTCTATGATCTGTGCTATCACCCCAGCAACCGTGATCAAACTTTTATGATGAAGAAAATTTTTTTTAGAATTTAATTTTTTTTTGTTTTAATTTTACATGGTATCTTTCAGAGTGGATTAGCCAGATTGTTTATTATATTTAAAAAAAATTAAAGCTTAAAACAGCCAGAAGTCTTATATTTTTATTCTTTCCAGTACTTTTTGTCCTTTGTCATCTGTTTACAGATGTTATCGGAAACACCCAAAAGAAATCCTCTTTGTCTGATCACAGATGCTTGTGCACAGCGTCATTTATATATCTCCCAACTGCATTAATTCTTTATTTTTACAAAAGATGCTATCCAATTATTTCCTTACAGTCGATAGTCGCAATCCCTGAATTTCTCCAGTTTATACGCGAACATTATCTAACAAATGAAAGCACTTCGCGTGTGTACCATATAAATACCAGCAACAACTAGTCAGCTTTCGACAAAGTAATTCTGCTTTCTTCCAAATTTTTTCTCTGTCAGATAACTACCATTTTTTGTGCATGTAATTTCATAAAATGTAATTCATTAAATTCTCTTTACTTTCCTAGAAAATGGGCGTTTTCAGAAATTTTTTGACAATTATGTCATTTTTGGTATTTTTTGGCTAAATTAAATATTTTTTCAGTCCCCCAATCCATGAAACAAACTTTAATTTGATTTCTAAGTCATTGTCTTTTAAGAATATGATTCGAAAAATACCAGAGAATCCACACTCTACTTATGAGCATTTGCCAGTATTTGTCCAATGCAATTTATTGGGCAAATCATGTATAGTTTACAGATGCACTATAGGTGATAATTTTCTATATTTATGCGTTATCCTACACTATAAACGCGGTAAGAGTGAAGACATTTTTCACAACTAAATATTTGAATTGTTGAATTTTTAATAGTCAATTCATTATTTTCAATAGCTTGACGCATGAGGATACCACCCTATTTTTCAATTTTCTAATAATATCGAAAATATTTTTTGGCTGATTTCAAATAGTAACAATATTCGTACATAATAACTTTTATTGTGGTTTTTTCATGTTCACTCTCTTTCATTTCATATTCATTCTTCTCACTACCTTCCTTATCTCATCTTCTGTCTTTCTCTCACATATTTTTGTTCTCTCTCACACTCATAATCGCAGTCATTCACCTTCTAATACATCGATGTTTTTCAACTTACATTCACAAATTTCCTAAATTTTACATGTTCTTTGCATTTTTTCATGTTTCATCTTTTGGTTTTCATTTCATCTCATTCACCTCTCTTATCTTAAAACATGGTATATATAAATTTTTTCATATTTTCCGCCGAATTTTCTACAACATTCTACATCTATTTGTTTTCTATTATATTCTATTTTATTTTATTGAAAATCTCGGAGGGAGAATCTGGCTCACAAGCCAGTCGTTTTTTCAAAAGCTCACTGAGCAACATGTTTTGTACTTTTACTATTTCTCCTTGGTTGAATACATTTTATAATTTTTTGAAAATGTGTTAATTTATTAAAAGGCAATAGGCAATAATTCGGTGGTGTGGCTCCTGATATTCAACTGAAGCAGAATGGCAGCATGTAAGTACATTTTATGGAGTTCCAAGGTACATAGACATTAAAAATATAGTCGTTCCACGCTGACATCGGGTCCATAAATTCTGGTAGGCTGAGCCGGTTGGGGGGCAACATTTTGGGGTTGCCTCCCTTTGCAAATGAGATATAATTCGTGAGTTTTTCAGCCGTGGTCGTGGGTTTCATAAAAAATAATGTAGAGTTGTCGGGTAGTGAGTCCTTAGTAGGACCCCCTGGCATACCACAATCTAAGTATAAAAATCTGAAATTTTAGTTTTTTACGCGCAGTAACTTGGTACCTAGGTATCTATTTTGAGGTAATGTACAGAAACAGAAGTTTTAAGAAAACATAAGAAAGATAGTAAAGGGAGTATGAAACTAAACCTTTACGTGGAAACTAAAAAGTACATCAAAACCTTGTATTCTTGTTCGAATCAAACATTACTATTGGATACTTAATACTTGGAAATTAGCATCTCAAACTTTTTGACCAAACTCTGCCTACGAATATGAGTTTATGACGGAAAATAAAATATCTCTTCATATAAAAAACTAATTGACTAGAAACTATTGAAAATACTATTACTCCAAAACTGCTGGATGGACTTGTATGAGATTTTCCATAAAAAACTGTGTTATTCCTAGAGAGGTTAATAGCCATCCTAGAGGACCGGAGCTTCCCTGGCGGCAAAGTTAATAATTTTTACCGTTCGTGAAAATAAAAAACTAATAAAATATTTCCTGAAACAAACGAAAACGAGTAAAACAGAATTGAAAAAACTTTATCCCCTCTCTGTTTTTTTCGTCTACTGCTTGAAGAGGCCGATATTATTCTGTCTCTGTTTTGTTTTTTTTTTTGTTTTTCAATCAGGTTTCATTGGAGTCCACAAAAAAAGAGGAAATATAAATTTTTTTTCATGCTATGGAATGATAATATGGACAGCTCTGAATTCAAATTTATGGCCCAGTTTTAGATTAAACCAGTTCTTGGAACCTTTCAGAGCACAGGAATGTGGAAAAAGTAATTTGTTTGTATATTATTAAGTATACATCACAGTGTATATTTGTTGATCTGGTCCACTTTTTGATTGAAACATTTGTTGAAATATTTAGGGCCATAAAGTGGTTGTTAAATTATGAGAAGAATACAAACACAGATAAGTAGACACTTAGCTAGTGAAGCTGCGCCAACAGCTCTTTACTAACATTAAGCTAAGAACAATTGCGTAAAAAAAAGCAGTTTCACGGAAATTTAATTTTCATTCTATCAGTTAGATCAGAATATTTGGGATTCATGTTTTGGTTTTTAAATATCGGTATTGTCTTTTAAGTGTTCTAAATATTTTTTTGCTTCTTTTTGGCAGAATGAAACTTTTTTTTGGCAGTTAATGGTTTGTGAATAAATAATAAAGTTTCTTATAGCAGTTTTTTCCATCCATCGCACTTTATAGTTTGTCATGAAAATTGGTCAAAAAACCAAAGTTATTGATGGTCATAAGAGGTCTCAGGCTATTGAAATTGGTATTTTGAATTTTATGAGGAATTTTTATTTCATCATTACGAACTCTTTCTATGTACTAACTTCATCCTGATAACTTCGTGCAAGATCGTTATCGCTCTTTGAAAGAAGATAGAGTGAAGCATGAAATAGTATTGAGGAAGTTATATGCGTCCAAACTGGGAAATTAGAAAGAAAAAAAAAGTAGAAAAACCACAAAAAAAACATCAGCGAATAGAAAGCCGGAGAAGAAAGCAATTATGAAAGAACAAAACAATCTTATCGAATAAAATGGAAAAGCGTGCCGTTAATGCGATTTCAAGATTTTGTATTTTATAGGAACGAATAAAAATGGAAGAAAAAAAAAGTCATAAGGAAAAAAAGCAAAACAGCTGAGACTAAGAATATTGTGAAGTGGTTAGAAAAAATTTAGCGGAGATAAATAGTAGAGAGAAAGAATGAGCAAGAGAGAGAGAGAAAATGAGAGAGAGAGAGAGAGAGAGAGAGAGAGAGAGAGAGAGAGAGAGAGAGAGAGAGAGAGAGAGAGAGAGAGTGAGTGTGTGTGAGAGAGAGAGAGAGAAAGCAATAGAGAATGAAAAATAAACTTGGCTGTGAAGATACTTCGAGGTTTATTAAAGTTAATCAAGAACTGTTGATAGCGGAAGAAGAAATCTGAAAAATTATTAACTTTTTATCTAAAAAAAAAAAAAAAGTTGATCGTAAACAATACAACAAAAGACAAACCGGGACCGATTAAAAACGACGAACGAACAAGATAAAGAAAAAAAAGCTTCATCTCTAAGTTAAGGAATTAAATTAAAAGTTATATCCTTCGGCGTACACTTATATATTATACTTATGCCTTCCTCATCCCCAATCGTAAGCCACCCTTTCGTTTTACTTCTTCATCCTTTTACAAATCCAATTCACATCACATAATTTGAAAAAATAAAATATTCTACCCGTTTCGTACGGACTTCTTGACATAAATCATACGCTTATCAAATTTAGGTTTGCTTTGCAAAAATAAATTATACCCACTTTTGTCAACATTAATTTACATACCCCATTGGCGTAGAATAGATACGCAAATTTTTCCTCCAGTGGAGACAACGACCAGCAAACCTATATCCTTTAGGAGAAAAAAAAAAACTCAAGCGCAGCTATACTTCGTTAGAAAACTCAGTTTGACAATTTTCATCAACAATTCATGAAAAATAAAAAAAAAACAAAAAAAAAACAAAAAAAAACAACCTAAAACCCAAATTAATGCAATGTAGAAAAGACTCTCTCGTAAATCCTCGTCCCCTAAATACGAAAAAGATACTTCAAACAACACAGGCGACCAGTTGTTCTCAAGTAATTTTTTACTATTATTTTAAATTTTTCTCGGAAACTACTTAATCGACAAACTCCAATCAGACAGGGTCTTATATAGGGACAAACTTTTGTGAAAAATTTCACCTTATTCCTTTGGCAGTTTTTTCAAAACCACAAACCCAAAATTATCTTCCGAAATTAATTCCTTTTCAGTTTTGTGGGGAACTACTAAATTAGTAGGCATCAAAATTTTATCAGACTTGCAAATCATATATGAGATTGATATGAAAATTTCAGCCTGATTTCTTTTGTAGTTCCTTAAAAATCTCGGAAAAACCACTGTCGAATACCTTGTTGTGAAGAAGTATTCGCAACAAGAAGGTAGCCAACAGTTATTTGCGTGTTCTGCCACTTCGTGCTTACATATGGGGAAGCCAAAACCTAGGCAAACACCGGCGATTTTGTATCCAATTTCTTAAGTTTATATAGTTGATTGTGGCACACGCACACAGACGCACATACACACATATATGTATGATATTGCATCATTTAATTACGTCGTTTCTTATTAGTCACTGATAAAAAATGACGTAAAGATGTTTGCTACCATTCCGTAACATCGCTGAGATTCTATTTGCTGATTAATCTTTGTTTGAACATCATATCTTACCTGTATGTATGTGCAGGTTAGAACATACAAACATACAATTGTGTAATGAATTTGTTTAACATCATAGAGACGATTAATAAGCCAGCCTTTTGGCGGCGACTGTCGTTGAGAGGAACAAGCCCCCATCGCTCATACAAGTTGGTGATCTCCACAATCTCTTTTCATGGAATAATTTTGTGTCCAGTTTCTTTGGAAATTATTGAACTAATAGTTACCAAATTTCTATCCAAACTGGTTCTATATGAGGAATACTTTTTTATTCTTTTTTTTTTGAAAATTTCAGCCCTCTTTCTTGCGTAGTTTCTTCAAAACCGTCAACCCAAAATGTTCTCCAGAATTTTTATCTTTTCCAGCTTTTTCAGAATCTGAACGAACGAACAGGCACCAAACTTGTATTAGACATACACATATACCTACGTCTTAAGAACGATGTACCGTGAAAGTTTCAATCCGATTCTTTTTGTAGTTTTTTCCAAACCATGAACGCAAAATTTACTTCAGAAATTAATTATTTTACAACTTTGTTGGAAACTACTAAACTAATAGGCACCAAACGGCTATCAGACTCGCATATACGTACATGAGATCGATATATCGTGAAAATTAGGCCTGATTCTTTCTGTAGCTGGGTAAAGTAATAAAATTAAAATTTATCTCATTATAATATTTCACTATTAAATAAAATTTTTCTGGATCAACCTCTTTTCCGGGAATTATTTGTTTTCCAGTTTCCTCGGAAACTACTAAACTCCGATCAGACTTCGTTCTATACAAGGACTACTTTTTTTGACAATTTTACCGCTATCCCTGTCGTAGTTTTTTCAAAACCGTGAATCAAAAATTTAGGCCGAGTCATATATATTCACAAAGAAAAAATAGAAAAATGGTGTCATTATAATTTTTTTCGCGAAACGAAAAATTGAAATTGTCGTCATATTGTGAGGTCAATTTTAATATGCCGTTTGTAAGCAAACTTGGTAAAAAACCACAGTGTGGTCCAATAATTTATTCTGACGTTTCTTTTTTCTTTTATTTCTTTTTTTCTCTTTCTTCTTTTCCTTTTTTTTTTTTTTTTTTTTTTTACTTTTTGTTTGTTTGAGATCGCGAAAAACTTCTTTTTCTCGCCGTTTATTTTCCTTTTTATTTATTTATTTTTTGCTTTCCTTTAGTTACCTACCCTTCAGATAGATTCGAACCGAACTTTAATGTTATCGGTATTGGTGAATTAGAAATTTTCCGCTTTGGTTAACGTAGGTATTTTGAATACGGGATGAGCTGTTCGTTTTGTTTTTTGCATGAAAAAAAGGTTGGAAAATTATAAAAATTTCCCACCAATTTGAAATTAGAAGAGTGTAGATAAATGCGGTAGCTACCGTACCGAGTTTCATGAAGAATCAATATTATGGTAAATACGATGCGTCTTTTTACCATCCACATGAGTAAAAATCAGTTTGTTAACTAAATATATAAAAGTTTTTATCGTCATCCAGCGAAAAATACAAATTCTGTAAAAACCCCTCTCCTTCCCCTCAACAAAAATTCAGCCAATTTTTAAACAGCTTTGTGTTCTTGTAATGGGTGTAGAACATTAAGTTAAATCCACAGAAATCAGTGAGATATCTGACCCATTATAAGGTATAATATATATGCCTATACTTAGAGAAAGCTGTGACAACTTAGCCTAAAAAAATTGAAGAAATTTTCTGGAGAGAAGGAATTTTCGAAAATTATCGGCTTCAGATGGCAACAATCATTCTTTGGGCATATTTAGTTTATGGGAGCACAATATAAACTGAGCCCCAAACTGTCTAATTTCAATGAGTTATGCAACCTGCGAAGCAAAATTGTATGCCCAGTCTTCGTACTGATAGTTTTGGCTAATGTTCATCGTTTAAGTGAACATTTTCTTAAATTTGATCATATTTAAAACGTAAAATAAACAAATTAATAGCAGAAAAAAATTAAAATTCTCATTTAACGTAGACTAATCTTAAAGAGAATAATATTATCGATAAAAATGCTCGACGCTTAAGTAATTACAAATAGGAATTGGCTCACTTTGTCAACACTACCTACCAGGAATTCAAATTGGTTTAGAGCACCGATGTTTTTTATGCCTTGAAATAAATAAACGTAACTACTAGAGTAGGTATTTTTGGCGTTCACACCAACCTCTTTTGGGTGAGAATTAGTCTATCATGACAATGGCGCATATGAGGGAGGTTTTGGGGGTCTGCACCTCCTATTAGAAAAGAAAAAGAAAGCTCAATTTCTAAAAATTAGGCTTTTTTTTCGGTTTTGGTGATTTTTTATTTGGGGAAAGGGATCATAAGAGACCACTGAGAATGGGTAGATCCCCCTTATAACGGACCTATCTACCCCCTCGAGATCATTGCACTAATTATACAGTTCAAGGAACCAACATGAATGTTCACGAGGGGTCACTCATTAGTGTTTACACACTACACTTTCGTAGCATGAAGAAAGCTCAGCCTTTGCATGAGTCTGTTAACTACCCAAGTGCGCGCACGATTGGGAGCGTGTATAATTAGATAAGGGAGCTGACATGCTCAGCAATTCGTATAGCAGAGGGGACGGATTTTAGGGGTACAAAAGACGAAGTGTCGCAGCTGTGTATCCACTTGCATTTAACCAGCTTTGTAGTGAGGTTGTTGTGACAGCAATTTTAAACTGAAAATGATTGATAAACTCAAAACACGTTGACAAAATTGCAGTACACTTTAATACGACTTCAAAGTAAAATTTGTGAAATACTTAATTATTAATTCTAATTTACATTGCCAACTGAAAAAGACTAAGTCCCTGCATGTTTGCTGGTTACAATAGAAGTGATCACCCAATAAATCTGGAATTAACGAAATCAACTACCTTCTAATTCGCGAGCGCATGAAAAAAATCAAAACGACTTTTTAGAAGATAAGCTTTTATTTATTTTTTGTGGATTTAGATTAAAATGCGAAATAAACATTATTTTGTAGCAATAGGTAGGCAGCAGTATTGGTATATTTTATAAATTCGTTGTAATAGGTAGAATAAAAACGTATGCTCAAAGAATTTGGTATGACATGATCTAAAGAAAATGGTATGACGTGTAAAATAGTTCTTCTAGAACATTATCAAATTACAAATAGGTATTGGGTGAAATGACACTGACAGGTGTAGGGGCGTGTTGTGAAGGTTATTGATGAGTATGAGTGCTTAACAGGAATGTCTGTAGGTTAGAGATAATGGCATTATGTGAGTGAGATGGAGCGGAGGAAGATTCTTGTGTGGTGCCAGATACATGTCCATATGAATTTAATGCTATTTTCATATATAAGGGGGATGACAATTTATGAGATGTAATGATATATTATGAACATGAATGTTAACGAGTAGAAATATATAATTATAGTTCCTCACTCTGAAGGTTGGACTCTTGAAGAGGAGTAAACATGTGGGTAGTCTTGTGGTAGTTGATTTGGGTAATATGAGAATCTACAATTGGTATCTGTGTAAAAATTGTTATAAATTTAATATGTAATGTTATTAAGGAAGCTGTTGAGAGAGGCACATTAGGCAAAGACATTTAGCCTCATTTAATCACCCATCTTTGTAAAGATAGTTCTTTGTTCGGATAGGTTTGTTTTTGTTTGTATGATTTTGTTTCATATAAAAAAGTGGTTTCTATTGGAATTTTGATTTTATAAATATTAAAGATTTATGTTGAATAATTAAATAGTAATTATTTTCAATTAGAAGATAAAAATCAGGATATTTCATTTTTGTATGTCAGTTCACATGCTCCAATGCTCCTATGGTCAAGCTGGCACTGGCTGTAAACGACGAAGGCCTAGTTGCAATATCATGAGCAATTTTTTCAATCGATTCGAGTAGCAAGATGACAAGACTAGCTAGTAAGCGGCTAGAATGGTATGGAGGGCTAAACCTGCAAGGCCTGGTGAATCTTCTTGCAGAAAAATCGAAAGTACGTGTTATCAAAAAAAATTTCATTTCACTTTGACTACGAACAAAACAGTTCTATGACGGAATCTTAAACCCCCCAGAAAATATTATAATTACTGTCGGTGCTTTTCTTCGATTTTTAAGAATGAATAATGTCAAACACAACTGATTAGTGTTGCATCTAATCAAATCTCCTTTTCGCTGTTATCGATGGCCTATCGTAAATCTGTGGAAGATTCGCATTTCGTTTTTTCTTTTCAATTCGATGAAACCATATTTTACACCAGAAAAACGTGGGAGAGGAAAGAAGTAAGCCTAAGTTTAAGCGATCTGTGTCGAAGATACGTGGAAATGGTGGATGTATATATATATATATATGTATATATATATATATTGGATTCGACGACGAAGTGAGAAAAAAAAAACGGATTTTCCAGGCCCAAAGAAAATGAATTCACTCGATGGTAACCTTACAGCATACCGTTAATCTATCTTATCTCTTAATTATCTGTCTCGTTTTCGTCAGCCTTTTACTTTTTCTTCTTCTTCGTCTTATTTTTTATTTTATTTTTATTTTCGTCTTTTTCAACGCTGTAGATACGAGTATTAAAGTTTATACCGATTTCCACCCATTTCATCAACACTTTCTTCGTCATTCCAACGGATGCTATTTTTTTCCTCTCTCTTAGGGTTACGCATTTTCGAAGAATCTTGCCTTTTTTCACCCTTACACTCCTTTTTTTTTTTTTTACTCTTCTTTTCCTTATTACACATCCAAAAATTTACCGCCAGTTCCACTTAAAATTTCGAACCGCTGACTCGTATCGTTTCCTTGAAGAAAGGAGTGGAGAGGTATGCTGATGATGATGATGGTGGTGGTGGTGGCAGAGGTGGAGTCGGCGGTGGTGGCTTCATTGATGAGAAACGAAGACAGAACGTGGACAGACAGAGACGCTCAAATATTTTCCCTTATTTCCATCTCCATTTCACCCTCGTCCGTTATTTGCTGGTGGAGAAGTTTCACATTTTATCGTATAACAGGTGGTTCTGTTTACGTTTTTTCGCACAATTATTCATTCGCGTAATATTCGAACCGTCAATTTTTGGTTTTCGCATTTACTTCGACGCACAATTCCATTCCGCAACCCACCACCACGTCGTTCGCACCCTTTTTCGTTTTCATTAGGCATAATAAGAGGTAATACCGATTTTCTCATAATTCGTCGACAAAATTATCTGTACGCATTTGTGGGCAAGTATAATTCAGTGTTAATTGAAGAAGAGTTTCATTCAAAAAAAGAGAAAAAGAAAGGAAATGGCGCGAATGTCGTTTGCCTTTATAATATTTTGTGAAAAATGAATGATGAGGTCGGAAAATTCTACGAGCATTCAGGAACAGGCGAAAAAAATCGGCACGTTTTCATTCGGGGCTTGGAATAGTTTTGTGATGGGTGGAACAGCTTCGGGCGTGAATATTGATTTGACATTAGTTGTCGTTTTGACGCATGAGGCTACCACCCCCTTTTTTTGGAATTCATAACTTTTATTTCGGCCAATTTTTAAATAAATTATTTTTCTCATTTTTAATAGGACCGAGGTTTATTCATTTCATTTTCACTCTTGTACATCTTTCTTATCACATCTCTGTCTCTCTTCCACATATATCTCTTTTTTTTCTCTATTCTACCACGGTCATTCACGTCATGTTTCAATCACTTTTGCACTATTTTCACGACATTCAAAACCTTACATGATCGATTCATGTTTCATCTCTCAGCTCTTTTCATTTCGCTTATATGTCTCTTATCTTTAAACCCGGTACTCATATTGTCTCCTTCTTTTTTTTCTCTCTTGCCGAATTTTCTATAGTATTCTATATGTAATATATTTTTCTTTTTAAAATCTCGGAGGGAAATCTTACTTAAAAATTCTTACTTCGTTTTCTGATGCTCTCGGAGCAACATGTTTTTGTACCTTTATATTTTTTTTCTTTGGTCATTATAATCGATGTTTCTGAAAATGTGTTAATTATTTAAAAAGGCATTGGGCAATAATTCGGTGATGTGGTTCCTGATTGGTATCTAGAGCAGAATAGCAGCATGTGAGTAATTCTACGGATTTCCAAGGTATGCAGATTTAAAAATATTATCGTTCCACGCTGACATCGGGTCCACGAACTCTGGTAGGCTGAGCCGGTCGGGGGGCAACATTTTGAAGTTGCCTCCCTTTGCAAGTGGGACATGGCTCGTGTTTTTCAGCCGTGGCCGTGGGTTTTAAAAAACAATATTGTGCGAGCTGTTGGGTAGTGGGTCCTCAGTAGGCCCCCCTGGCATACCACAGTTTGATTATGCACAATTTTTCGATCTCTAGCTAAGTTGCCAGATACGGCATGACACCATACTTTTTCATGATACGGATTTCAAACGGACAGTTAGCTAGCTGAGCTATCTCAGAGTATAACTTGCTGCTAATTTTCTTATAAGTTGGTTTATTGCTGAATTATCGATTCATTGTCTTATATTTCTAGCGTGGGCCATGGTTTATGATGTGTAAAATACGAAGTCTCATTACAAAAGTTAATGAAGCCTCTTTTATTAAAATTAGGTTTTCTATTAAAGGATGTAGCTGAATAATAATACTGAAAGTGCTCTCGCTGAGTTTTTTACCTATACTTGGCTTATTATAATATGGTGACTAAACAATGAAATTTTTTTGAGAGTTTAAATACCAAACTCAAATATTTTTTGAAAAATTGAAAAAAACGTGACTTTCAGCTTTTATTTTGTTTTAAAAGTTAATATTGATGATAGACTTCTGCCAATTTTTTTTCAAAGATCTTATAAAAAAGACTTTGGAAAAATTTTTTTTAACTTGCTCCAAACTGAAACTTGATTTGTTTTCAAATAAAGACAATTGAAAATGGCGGTTTCAATATGTTCCTTTGGAGATACACTCATAAAAATTTCACAAAATACTCCTGAATTATGTCCCTTTACTCCCAAATTTTTAAAATTTTATCAAATTGATAAAACATTTTCAAAAATTAAAAAAACAGTTTTTTTTTTAAATTTTTTTTAAATTAAAGTTGTTTGTGCGTGAGTTCTATTATAAAAAATTATACACTAGCTGGACTAGTTTTTAATTTGCTTAGATATAAACATTAAATATTAATTGAAAAAATTATCAAGTTCATTGTATCAAAAAAAAAAAAAGATAATGAAATAGGAAGTTTTTAATTCATTTAAATACAATAATTATTTAAAAAATGATCACTCCTGTAGGAAACATATTTTTCAGGCGATCTATAATGAAAGTACATCATAGTTGTACACATGTTTTTATTACTATAATACGGATTGAGATACAGACTAGTAAAAAAAAATGTTCTTTCCTCGAAATCTTTATAATATGCATTATTTTCTTATTGAGAAGCGAGAAATAAAAAGAGATTTACTGATGGCCAATGAAATCATAGCATACCTATCAATATTTTCTATCAGTATGTATTTTAAAGCTCTTTTTCTCAAATTTTATGTTTGTGCACACTTGGTGTCTCTAATTATGAAAATTTACCATCAAAAAAACTATGAAAAAAAAAATTTACACATTTATTTTCATCTTTATACCATTAAAGTAACATAGATTATTATGATTTTGAAGAACAAACATAGTATCTAATTTCTTATCACCCTGTAACTCATTCCCTGTGTTGGTTATAAAAACAATGCGTAGAAAATTTTCCAAATCAAATTTTATCTACATTAATTTTGTATGGAAGATTAGCTATTGAGGAAAATTTAAAAAACTAAAAATCGTCACACATTTTAGCCAATTATAGTGAATCATACGTATCGCTGGATGAGGCAATTTTATCGCTCATTGAAAACCCTCACTAAAACATACTTCAACCTTAAAACCTTTTGAAACTAGGTTATTAATTCAACTTCAACCAAGTACATATGCATGAAAAGCCAAATGGATCACCAAAAAAAAAAAAATTACAGATTTCACACTTTGTAAGAAAGGAAAGGGTATTGAAAATGAATTAGAAAAAAAAAGTGTAGTTCATTTTTCGTTTTCTTTCATTTTCATATTCACTCTATGGACAACAAACAATGTTACCGCCTCCACACTTTATTTTTCATTACCATTTTCTCCTTCCACCTTTTTTTAAAACCATTATCCACCACTTCTCTTACTCTTCACGCATTAAACATTAGTAAAAATTGGGTGGCCGACATTTTTTCACAAATTGACTGGAGAAATATTTTTAATGCTAAAAAAAATCAATTTTTGGTGACTAAAATACAAAATTTGAAAGCTACGAAGGCTTGTTCAATCAAAATACTCATTTTAATGAACTAATTCATAAATGAGGGATACATATCTATTTTTTCAGATTTCACAAAAAAGAAGGTTATCAAAATTCGAAGCACGTATTTGAATTTATTTTATGTTCGTTGCAGTATAACTTTTCATAATTCTTGGAATAATAGCTGCTTGTTCTGACAGACACACAGCTCGAAATATGCTAACACCGTCATATCATATTTGGCGGATGTATGTTCTGTAACGCCACCTGAAATTATGGTTAACCATTTTATGTTTTTATGAAATTCCACAAGCGAATTCGTCCTCTACACTGAGAGGCAATCTTGCTTATATTGGAGTGAAGAATGAGAAGTCAAGGGCCTACACTTGTGGTTGTAGATAAACAGGTTTCAATTAACATTTAAGAAACAGAGGAAATGTAAATGAATAGAATTTAGTTATGATGCTTTAAATTGATTTGAATAAGTATATGAAGTAAAATGACATTCGTATGATTGGTTGAGATTCACCATCGTGCTAATGTCAGTGCAACCTGTTTAAAGCTTTTTCAGCAAGATTAACGGACTGCCATTGTTGGTGTTGGTGAAAATTAAAATGTTTTGCTATAAAATCATTTTGGTGCAATATTATTACCAAAGATTATTATTTTTCTTTTAAAGTTATTCTAATTTTTTGCCAAATTTGTTTTTAAATGGTGTGAATTAATTTCATTTCACTTTTATAAAATTGATCGACGAAGGCAAATTTGCTTTAAAATGATCAGTTTTTAAAGATACTTTGCGGGGATCATACATTGTGTGAGATATTTAGTGGCTCGGACTCCTCGATAACATTTGAAGCTGAAAGGCTGGCCAATTTCGTGCACTAACTATTAAATTACGATTGCTCGAATTATTTGTTACACTCTGTATGTTAATTCATAATTGTTGGACTGTGACTATTTCATTCAAAAACGGTCTCACCAATTCTAAAAAAATAAGTGAGTTCATCCGTGTGGATCACCCTCAATAATTTAAAAAAATAGTTTATGAAAATCAATGCCAGGATGAAAACTTACCTGGAACGAACCAAAAAAAAAAACAAAAAAAACACTGAAGTATATACGGATCGAACTGAAACTTTTCTCCTTTTTTTGAAGTCGGGTAATGAAAAGTACGTACGGTAAGATCATACCTTTAAAGGAGAATTTTGTATCAGAATACTCAATATCTTTATCGAATTAGAATATTCTAACCTAATTTTCACTTCAATTTAAAGTAACTTAATTACATAATATTATATTATAACTAGTACATGTAAATTCACAGAAAAAAAAAATTTATATGCAATCTTAAACAAATACCTGTAGAAAAAAAAATCAAATATAATTTTAGTGTTTATCCATGCGATTTCGTTACTTTCGGTTACAATGCTGCATAATATCGCACTAACAGCTACCTACTCATTCGTAAAATTTCCACAAGAAAATCATTTGTCATTTTATCGGTTTACGAAGCTTTTCTCGATAATTCAAAATTCACTTTAAACGGAAACATTTTTATTTTCGGTAAACTTTTACTTTTTTCCAAAATTACATTAAAAAAAAAAAAAGCAAAAAGAAGAAGGAAAAAAAAGGGCAAAAACGATAAAAAGAGTTCGAAGGACTAGGCTAAGAGAGGATGAAGATGGAAAGAAAATGAATGGGTGAAAAAAAAAAAAAAAAAACAGGAAAAAAGCGTTAAATTAAACTGTCTAAAAATAAATTCTTTTCAATCCCAGTAATTGTAAAATCGTTTTGCTGAGAGACTTCTTTAATTAAAGAAATACCGAAGAATGAAAAATAAATAATGAAATAAACCGAGTCGTTTTATTTTCTTCACTTTTTTTTTTCTTCTTCTCTTTTTTGGTGTATCGCAAAACTGGCTCTTAGCCCATATTACGATTACATCACAGTGAGATGTTAAATGCTCCATTTTTTTCGCTCTTATTTTTCGTCCTGGCGTGAGATCTCTTTCTTTTTTTTTTTAACTCTGCGAGGGGGCCAAAATGTAATTATTTTGTAGGTAAATTAAAGCGAAAAAGAACTGGTGAGGCAAAACAGTTTGGAGAATTTTTTTCGCACACAAAAGAATTTCATTACTTGTTGTTGTTGTTTTTTGACTCCTTTTTTTATTCTCTCCGGCTTTTTTTCTTTTTTCCAGCAGCACCAAAAGAAAAAAGTACATTACGTTTGTGGATTTGTTTTACCGCTGAGTAATCATTCCACCCTTATTTTTTTGTCCCCTCTCTCGGTACGTTTCTCGTCTTTTAATGTTGCGGCTGCAAAATCAATGTTTTTTCATTACACTGAGGTGATACGTAGCCTAGCTGAAATTCTGAATATGGTTTCAAAATTTACTGCTGTAGATACATTTTTCCTGTTACTTTTTTCTCTCTTTTGGGAAAAAAGGAAAAGAATTTGCCATAAAAGAACGTCGATTAAAAAACCATGAGAGATTAATAAAAAGTCACTGGAGCGTAGGTTATTTTTGTACGAATGCATCAGCTGCTCGGACGGATGAACTCTCTCTCTAACTCTCTGCGTTTTTCTATTTTTCTGTTGTTTGAACAAATGATTATGAGGAAAGCAAATGCATGACGTTTTGTGGGATGCATGACCGACTTCGAATCGATACGATATTGTATGGTTGCTCCTGCTGGTGCATCGAATTCGTCGAGCACTATGTCTATACTCATACTTATGGCTGTAACACGAAAGCGCACAAAGCCCTTATCAGGGGGCCTTTATGCTCTAATAAGTTCTGGGTAGAATGGTCCAAAAGGGCACAAAAAAGGAAGTATATAAGCTCATAAATACTGACATGAATTTAGAAGTTAAATCTATAGGTATCTCTACACATATGAGCTGTAGACTATTAGTTTTAAATTAATGATGGAAATAAAACGACATATCAAAAAATGATACGACGATACGGGCCTTTCCCATTCGGTGTTGGTATTCTGCTGTCACATCAAAAGGCGCTACGTAGCATTGAAAAATTTTCAATAGTATTTGAAGGTGCAAAATTTGAACCATATCGTCGGTGATACATCACCGATGGTACAGCACAGCAGAATGATACAAATACGTACCTGTAACTGCTTTTAAATTAAATCATAACCTTCCTCCTTAGTATCTAATCTTAAAAATAACTGTTGGTACTTGCCAAAAGCAATAAATCATCATAATATAATTTTACTAATTCAACGATTATATTTTGTGTTCTGTTTTAGTGGACCTCTGGTCCAACATTCGTCTAAAATGACAATGGCTCCGCAGTTTCACATTTTTTTCAATTCACACCTTTCAGCATTTATGTAAAGTTATTTTTTAGGTTAGATACTATGAACGCAGGTTGTGATTTAGTTAATGAAGAATTTTTTTAACTATTCTGTAGGTAGATGCTACCTACAGGGGGTTCATGGAACCTAAGAGGGAGACAGTGGTTTACGTGCGGGCGACCGAATTATTTCTCGGTACCGGTAGCCAGCTGGTTTAAGTTGCCTTATCGTACACTAAGCATACTTCCTAACTGGGGCAATTGTCCAAAGGCGATGCGGTACCATATATGGACCGCAGCACATGTACTGTCAGTGAGTATGTAAGTATTACATACTCACTTGCCTCAGTTTACCGCCTCAATGGTAAACACAGAAACGCATCGTCTGTATGAGTGCATACAGACAATGTACTCTGTTTAACGTGCAATGCACAATTAGTATGGGTCGCGGACTTTAGTCTACGACCCATCTGTTGACGCAGGGCCGAGCCCTGAGGGAAGCAAAGAGGGAAATGTCCCCACAGCCACTCCCCCCTTGTATTTTTGTACAAAAAGACTAAGTCTAGTCATACTCTAAAAGTTGGGGGGACGTTGGACTGAAGATTGTCCGGTGGGATTACGTCCTCTGTATGACCTAGCTCCTCCAAAGAGGATGTCTCGGAGGGCCTGGCCTAAAGCATGGCCAGTAAAAGTCCCCGTATGATAATTGAGGATCCTCCTTTGGTTGTAGTTAGCACGAGATGGTGCTCCTCTTTTCTTATTTTTATGCCGGATCGCCTGGGTGGAATTTCTAGAATTCATATTTGGAATAGAATTCCGTTGTTGGACGAAAGGCTGGAGTTGGGTTTCCGGTCTATGGACCGCGATTTTGGAGCGAGAAGGCTGAAGGCTCCTAGATGGGTCCATGTCCATGGGGGTAATCATGGATTGTGAAGCATCTGAGGTCTTGCCAATGGGAAGGTGGCGAGGAAGAGGTTGGGTCATTTCAGCCAAGACTGAACTGACCTCAGGCCTCGGAGTGGAACTCAAAGCAAGATTGCTCGCCAAAGTAGAAAGTTGGGAAAGCATGATGTCATGCTCCCAATTGTTCTGTTCCTGCTCTTCTGCAAGGAGGGCTTCCTCATAGTCGAGCAAAGGTTCAGAAGGATTAATGGAAGACATAGTAGTGGAATGCAAGTGTCAATTAAGACAAGGTAAGAAATTTTCAAAAGCGATTTTGGCACAGAAATAAATGGGTGTTCAAATTGAACAAATTATATGAAATTAGAATGCGATGTTGCTCGGAGCGTAATCGACAAACGAATGATTTGTATATCGTTCTTGGCTGTTTCATTTGGTACGAATTTGTCGTCGAGTTTATCATAATTCATCTCAGTATAATAGATTTAGTATTTTCCCACCATTTAGAAATTCCCACGTGAAAGATTCTAAGTGCAAAATTCGTTGATTTAAATTAGCACGTGCTTTTATGTAGGTCAACGTATTCGAGTGAATGAACTTTTATTCTTTTATATAGGTCAATGCGATAAGGAACGGTGGTGCGATATCCTTATCACAACGTACGTTGTGGTATGTTCTGCGATAAGGATGTGTGTCATTGCAGTTGCACCATTTCTCATTGTTTGTCAGCTGATTTCTGTTTTTATAAAAATGCACGTGAATTTATTTTGAATTTCAGGATAGATGTTTTATTTTCAAGCTGATTTATTTTCACATTTTTCTTCTCTGCGTCTAGGTTCGAATCCTGGAAGCGGAATATTTATTTTTTGATTTTTATGACCATTTTTTGATGCTTTAATTTTTGCTTAACCTTCTGCTATGTTTTGATGCAGGGGTTGATGGTGAATAAATTTATTTTGCTTTTTTGTAACTATTTATTTTTCTATGGTTTGGGAATTTGGTGATTTTTGTATGAGTGAATTTTGCAATTGTGATCATGTTTTGGTTTAGCTATTTTTGGTGTTGAGCTAACCTTTCTGTTCTATGACTCAGAATTTGATTTCATTTTTTATAACTACCTTTAGGCCTGCCTCAAAAATTGGGCTTTATAGGCGATTTTGGATCGTAGTATTATTTTTGTACATTGTCATCGAATTTGACAACTCTTTTGGGTTTGGTTTTTACAGCCGTATTTTCCAAATTCAGTTTGAGTACATCGCTATGCATTTCTTGTACTATTTCTGGCTGAATTAGTAGCTTTTGAGTGTCGGTATTTTGTTCGACAATTTCTTGTGGATCTTTGACTATGCTTATGTCAGTATCCATTTCATTTTCCTTGCAATTTTTTGTGACATTGACTTTATCATCTGGTATTAAAAATGCAGGTTTTACACGATCTATTGAGATTTTTTTCTCTTTATCGGCTATGAGTAGGGTGAACGTTTTTTCTGTTTTATCCACTACTTTATAGGGACAGGTGTACGGTTTCTGCAAAGCCTTTTTCATCCCTTCTTCTCATAAGAACACATGCGTGGTTATCACTAAGTGTCTTGAGGCATAGGTTTTGGGTTTGCCATGAGTTGCAGCTTGTTTTAAAAATTGACTTGCGTCGTCTTTTATGTTTTGTACTAATGTTTCGAGGTTAATTTCTTTGGTTTCATAGAAAAAGACCCTTGGTAAGCGCAATTCTTCACCGAGTGCTAATTGAGCAGCTGAGTGTCCAGTATCTGTTTGCAAGGCTGATTGGAGGCCTAATAAGATGGTTGGTAGCCTATCAATCCATCATTTGGTGTCGTGTGCCATAATTGAGGCTTTTAGAGCCCTATGCCACCTTTCTACTTTCTCGTTAGATTGTGGGTGGTAAGTGGTGGTGGACAGGGTTTAGCACCCAAGGTCTTTACTAGCTCGTTGAATATTTGGCTTTGGAATTGTTGACCTTGGTCTGTAGTTATGCTTTGGGGCACACCGTATCTAGCAATGCACATTGAATATATTTCTACAGCCACTGTTGGGGCTGACATTTCAGTGAGTGGAATTGCTTCGGGCCAGCGAGTAGCTCGGTCTATAATGGTCAGCAGATACTTGTAGCCACAAGAAGGTGGTAAAGGACCAACTAAGTCTATGTGAATGTGTTTGAATCTGTCAGTATGTCTGAATTTCCCAAGTTTCTATTTTGCGTGTCTGCTAATTTTAGATTTCTGGCAATTTAGACAGGCACGGGCCCAGTTGTTGCAATCTTTTTTTATGTTGGGCCATACAAATCTCGAGGTCATTAATTTAGTCGTACTCCTAGGTCCAGAGTGCGATAAGTTATGAACACTGTCGAACGCCATTTTCCTATATTTTTGATCTTGGGACACATCACATGTTAACATGATTTTTGTGCCAGGGAGTCTTTTTTGTCGCAGTTGTAGACTTGATTTGTCTGAAGATATCAATTTTAATAATTCTTCATCCCCTAGCTGTTCAATGGCTATTTCAGCATAGGGTAACTGAGATGGCACTGAGACAGATTCTATTCGGCTCAGAGCATCAGCGGGTGTATTTAATTCCCCTTTTATATACCTGATGTCTGTTGTAAATTGGCCTATGAATTCTAAGTGTCTCATTTGCCTTGGCGATGCATGTTCTGCTCTCTGCTGGAATGCATGTGTGATAGGTAGTTTGTCTGTGTACACAGTAAAAGTTCTACCTTCTACATCATGCCTAAAGTGCCTGATTGCAGCATTTATCGCCAATAGTTCCCTGTCGTACGTACTATAATTTTTCTCAACCTTGGAGAGTTCCCTCGAGAAGAATGCTAAGGGCTGGTTTTGATCATTATCAATTTGGTACAATGTTGCACAAATTGCAAAGTCTGACGCGTCTGTTGCTATGCATAATGGCAGAGTGTCATCTGGGTGAGCTAATAATGTTGCGTTAGTCAGCATATTTTTGACATTGTCAAATGCTAAGTTGGCTTCTTCTGTCCATATGACAGGAGTTTTGTCGCGTTTTTTATTTGTTTTTATCAAATCGAATAATTTGCCTTGTTCGGCTGCTGCGTTTTTTATGCAACGTCGATAGAAATTTGTCATCCCTAAAAATCATCTTAATTCAGCGACTGTTTTTGGTTTAGGGAAGTTTTAATGTGAAATTCAGGTATTGTGCGGGCATTTGTACATTATCTTCTTAATAAGGTAAAATACTGTGTGTATTTGTATATAGATAAGCGGAAATAATTGGTCCTTATGGAACAACAATTTTTGTGTTTTCAGGTATTTTTAAACTACCTATAGATTTTAAAGTTTCTGTGTTTTCCTATTTCACCAATACTTGTACAGGTATCTAGCCCATAAAAGTATTTGATAATTTTCTTTCCAATTTCTTAGGGCTGCTCCAATGTTTGGTTTTGGTGGAGCAGTCCGTCTTGTTCCGATATTGATTTTTGCTTGTTGTGTAATAAAGTGTGTGGCCTAGTTATTGTTTTCTTTTTCGACATTTGGAGTCAAGTATGGGTCAGTTTGGAGCTTTTTTATCATAAAATTGACAAGACATCTATAATAATAAATACATTCTTTTTTACAATTTTTAAATCAATGAACCAGTTTTGATTAGTTTTCTTCTAAGATGGGGATAGGTTTATATGTGCTATATGAAGAATATAATCAAGTTGATCACCTGCCAACTCAGTTAGTAGTTTGTTCTATTGAAATTGTATGTGTTTATGCAGGTATATTTTACTCATCATGTGACAATGATTTGGCGCTTCATTTCCAATTTTGAGACTTTTAATTAAATGTTGATGAGTTAGGCTACAGATTCTGTCTTGGTAGGCTGGTTATTAATTACTGTTTCTGCTGATTTGTTTTCTCTCTCAACTCTGTTATAGTTCTCAGTTTGTGGTTTCCTATAAGAGTTTTACACCTTTATTTTAGTATATTTCTTAACATTAAGATAAAATTAAGTACTCGTTCGACCAGGTTTATCTCACACTTATACATCCGAGTCACAGATAAAATATTACTGAAGTAGCGAATCTTTACTTAAGTATGATTCTAGAATGTGAGTGTTAGTGTTCTGAATACCTCGGGTGAGTGCGTCAGTTTGCAATGTCTTAAGAAATTTTTGAACTTCTAAATACTGTATTTCGCTTATCAAATGAAAAATGTCAATAAAAATGAACCAGTCTTAAGTGATTTTTCATAAAAAATCCAAAAATGTCATTGAAAATAATTTTTGACCACACTGAAAGCTATATTCTGCACAATAATGTATAAAAGTATGGTTCACCAGTTTTTAATATTGATAATCCAGTTAGCAACACTACTTGTGCCAGTTTGCTACACATCCAGAAAAACAAATATCTTATTGGAATTCTCAGTTTATATGTTATTTTGAGTTTTTCAAAATACAATTAGAGTTGAATGCAAGAACAAAACGTAAGATAAAATACATTTCTTAAGAATTACTCATATTTTGAGAGTTATATAATTATACTTATTCATGGATAGAATTATATAATTATATGATAATAGGGAAAATATAAGAATAACTTACTTATTTTTCTTGCATTCAGCCCATAGGTGCTCTTTGCATGGTAGTTGCATATGTTTAAATAATGTGGAAAATTGTAATCTATCATTAAAAGATTAGTATTAACTTGATCACAAAAGTTTGTATAAATATAAGATCTTTTCCACCTTATTTGGAAAGTATTTTGAAAAAACAACAGGTTAAATTTGTTTTGAACAATGTGTGTTGCATATTGGGGGTTCTATTTTTAATACACTTCGCCAGTTTGTAGCATTCTCTTCCAAATTGTTGTAAACTGAATTTTATGAATATTTATGTACCAATATGCAACACTTGTATTTCAATAAAAACATTAATTTTCATCTTCATTTGTTTGATATCAATTCTAGGAGTATTCACCAGCTTGAAAAAAAAATTTCATCACAAAATATTCACAATAACCATTCATAATGAAATTATTGTCTTCAACCAGCACTTTGCATTCTAACACAATTGAAAAAATTACAATACAACACTTAATTCTCATTTATTATCAGCTCCCAGTCACAGATAAAAAGTACAAATTAAATTTTTCATGTTCCATATCAACTTCTCTTTCCAATGCAAAAGGAGAGATGAATTTTAGCAGAACGGAATCTTATTTTTATCACCTGAATAGAGCCAAAAAGGTTAGTGTTGCAAACTAGTATGGCATTGCAAAACGGTGCCCTCATTCTATATGTGATTATTATGTTTTTATGGCGATAAATCTATTTTTACATATTTATTGAACGTTGGGAAAGTAAAAGAACTATTACATCCCAGTTTTTAAGGTATAAATCACCACATGCACAGTTTCATATCAAGTATGACTCTGTTATCACGTCATATCGGTATTTTCGATTATTAATAGCTTGTTCTCCCAGTTATGAAAATAGTGAAGAAGTTTCAAAAAGTATTAGTTCCGAAATTTAGATCATATTTTGTGTAAAATAGTGAACAAAACTCAAATAAAAAGTGAGCTATCACACTTAATGGGACTATAGCATTCACCTTCTTGCCTTCGGCTTGCGCTGGAAACTTTCACCTTGGTTAGTAATGGTCCACTTTTCATCCTTGATGCGTAATGTTATATTGTTGTTGACTTGCATCTTCTTTCTACTTCCTTTTTCCAAGTTTCTTTTCTTACCATCATAGTTCTCGAATTATAAAATTAGGTCTGGTCTGAATTTATACCAATGCCAGTGACTTAGCTGAATGTTTTGGGTGAGTGGGCTGTTTGAGGGGGTTAATGAAAGTTATCTTGGTGGGTTAAGACAGAGTGAAATACAGCTTTTCATGTTACTCATATCGGTAATTTATCAACCAATATAGTTCAAATTTTTTAGCTATTTTTCTTTAACGTGAGGAAATAAGAGGGCATAAATTTTTTTTTCTCCGAGGGACATGGCCTTTCTCAGTTCACTCGTAGTTTCATTTTTGACGAGGAGTACCAAATTTAAAAAGGTGGGATATCTATATATTAGGTTAAAAACGGAACTAAAGTAATTATTACACCCAAATGGATCATTATAAAAGAATTGTGACTATTCGAGCTGCTGCATGCTTTACGATAGAGTTCTTTTTCCCAGTTGATGCTCTCAAAAATGCAAATAACATTAAGTGAAATTTCAAATTCCCATTTGAAAATGGTCAGCAATTTCGAGTGACGTTGGAAATATTTTTTCTTCTTTCACTTGACTTTTTGTATTTTTTTATTTATTTTTTTCTCGTTGGCAAACAAAACGTTAGGTCAGTTTTGATGGAAGAAGTATGTCAATGCATTCGGGTGTAATATTATTTTTACTTTCATATTAGAATACAGTTACCTACCTCTGTTTGTATATATTTAGTACGTAAACGTTGCATCGTAATACTTTTAGAGTAAGGGCCAAAAAAAAACAAAAAAAAACAAAAAGGATTTAGATTAATTAGCGAGCGTCATTCCGAAAATGACGATTTTTATTTAAGTTAGACCTTTTGTTTTTTCTCTCGGATGAAAGTACTTTAGTGTTTTTTTTATCCTCTTTTTTTTTTTTCTTTCTCGAAGGATATATGAAAATCTGGCATCCGTTAGAGAGCGTTACCGTATTATCACGCTTCGAAGAAGATTTTTCGTAAATGTTCAGAAACTACTATAATTTTCCATTTCTGGAGAGACATTGCGGCAGCACGCTGCTTATCACAAATAAGCTAATTTGAATTTTGAATACGTTTAAAAGCTTCTTCGTGTTATAAATTGAACGCGATTCACTTCTTTAGGTTTTAACTTCTTTTTTTCCTTCTTTTTTTTTTTTTTTTTTTGGCGTTCCTTTAATTTACTTTCGAAAGTTAAAAATGGAATGAGCGTGAAATTACGAGTGGTTTTGATAGTGACTAATCGAAAAAACGTTTTTCCTTGATGAATAAATTAACAAAGCTAGGTGTGTTCGCTTTTTAAAAAGTTTTTTTTTTTTTTTTTTTTTTCAACAATTCTGATGCGTCCGTATTTTGTTGAAGTACGAGTTGGTATTTTTGCCCGAAATCAATTTCGAAAATATTATACTTACTTGACTATATGGGGTTCGATTTTGAAGATAACCTTTGGTACACTTCTTGGCATCGATTGTGTGGCAATTCAAATATGAGTGGTGAATTTTAGCAAAAAATTTCAGGAGATAGATAATCTGCATTTTAGATCATATTGATTTGAAGCGAAACGAAATTACGAGTCTTTCGGCAAACGAAGCTTCGAGTTTTGACAACACAAACCAGCCCAAAAAGTTAGCGAATAAAAGTGAGAAATTCAGTACCCATAATTTTTATATAAAAGTTTTTCAAAATAATTTTACTTATAAATAATATTAGCCCAGTCAAATTTTACGAAACCAAAAAAAAAAATTTGCACGCAAACTTTAACTGTACGTAGAGGGCTGTCGGGTGGGTCTCTTAGATTAACATACTAAAAGTTGCACCCTACCTCCGGAATTTTTGGGGTGGAAGTGTTTATCTCCCAAAATTTGGTCTTTCCTGTTTTTCTCCTCTAATTTTGATTTTGTGATAAAAAAATGTCAGAACGAATTTTTTTTATATAAAATTTGTTTCAAACAAATTGAAAGAAAATATGTAACGTATTGTGTTTACGAATTATCTAAATAGTATGATAATTATGAGTTAAATATGTCTACCATATAATGCTATACTTAGAACATATTATTCACTTTAAAATTGTTTTTTTTCAAAACTCTCGGGAGGGAAAGGGGGCATTGGACAAAAAAATGAATGATACTTTTTTTGTAGGAAATTTTATGCTAGACAAATTTGTACAGACCTATTTTTATTACAAAATCAAAATTCGCGGAGAAAAATGTGAAAAACCAAATTTTTGGGGGTAAAAACTTCAATTACCAACGGTGCAATGGAAGGGGAGGATGAAACTTTTAGTATGTTATTCCAGGACACTAACCAATAATCCTATATAGTTAGAGTTTGTGGGTTTCTTTCTTTTCTTTTCTTTTTTTTTTTTTTTTTTACTCATTTTGATGTCATTTTGATGCTGATTTTACTGGACTACATCTATCAAACTTTAAAATAAAATTCGAGATACGTCAATTTTTCTCATTTCTCCCATTATGCAATTACATATCTCAATTTACAGATACAGGATTAGTCATAAATAAATTTCCATCATATGTACCAGGAATTGAATGATTTTAGTGGAATGATGAGGTGATGGGTAGGGATAGAGAAGTCGTGAAAATTTTTATCTCGTATTCGTCCTATAGAGGGCATAGAAGAACATAATTTTTAAATGGCATACAAAAATTCAGAGAAGACCAGTCTTGAATAGATACAGTCATTGGTGAGGAGAAATTACTCGAGAGAATAGTCACATAACTTAAATGTTGACTTAATTGTCATCCGCGAGCGTGCAACGCGTCGGATGCTCAACTAGTGTGAGGAGTGTGAGTTGATATTTGACTCCCACAACTCGGTTAGTGAGAAAATACGAATGAATATTCTGAAGGTAAATGTTTCTCTACTGACATGGAAATTAAAATTCGGAGGTACATGGGCGACGAATTTTTTGGGTGCTTGAGGCTCAGAAAACGCTGGAATTTTTACGTCTCATGTAAAATTTCTAGACCCATTAATAAAATCGAAGAAAAAAAAAAAAAAGCAAAACTTAAAACGAAAATCAAAGTTAAAGGTTATGAAAAATTATGAGTATAATAATTTGTTAAAATTTTTCTGAGAGCTGCGTTTGATTGTTGAAGAGAAATTGTACCTGTAACCAGTAGGGAAACTTAATCCTTTTAGTATTCTTTTCTTTGCAAGAGGAGAAACAGAAAAAGGAAACCAATTTGATCCATTTCGTATCATATTAAATAAGGTCTAAGAAAAACATTTTAGGTGACTAAAAAAACAAAATATTGTACCTACACTAGTAACTACCTGTATGAACTATATTATTATGGGATGTGTGGAGACAGTGTTGTTATACCCTGACGAAGAAAGCAAAAATAATAGCAGTTTTTTTTTTTTTGTTTCTTTTGAAAACGTGCGAAAAGACAAATCGTAATCAAATGATATAAATGTAGGAAATTGGATTGAATATCATTTGTTAATTAGGTGATGTTCCCTTACAAAAACCACTACAGTCAATCCAATACATATCATTGTTGTTAATGTCACATAATGTACTGATTAATCTGGACAAAACAAGAAATCAAATTACCAACTTCGTAACCCATGTAAACTATAAAGAATTTCCAAGATTTTATGGGCAAGTAATTAGAAGTTACTCGAATGAATGTTCCTTTCTTAACCCTAACGAAATGTTGAAATACACCACGAATTGGGTTGTAAAATCAAAACTTACGCGAAGTAAGAATACTTGTTGCTTCGACTGTCTACCTGAACGAGAAGACCTAATGAAATCTGAAATACTCCCAGAGGCATAAAATGATTCAAATCACACAACATCGAAGTACGAAAGTAAAAGTTCGATTCTGATCTAAAACTGCATACTTAACACACCCTTCTATTTTGGCGGACGGCGGTATTACCCCCAATACATCCTTCCACGAGCTACCCGTATAGCGTGTTCGTTCTTCGACTACATGAGGTGACATTTTCGAAGGTTTTATTAACCCTTCGTCATGTTTCGAGTGGTCACCGACACTTCTCATTGTTGCATTACGTACTCGGAGGTATTTATTTTTTCAAAGTACGTTTATAGTCTGTTTATACGTGTAATTAACGTCACAAACATGCTCAATTTTTATGTCACGTGTCGTTTTGTTTGTACATGTTTAATGAGAGGACAAAAATACTAGACGTCTGTATGTTTTTTTTTTTTTGTGGAAATAATGAATGCCTAGTTGTTCTATGTTAACCTTTTTGTCTAGCTTATACGTATTTCGACTGATGCGTTAATTAAGTAGGGGCAAATGTTATAATATTATGTCGTGCTTAAATTAATTTGGTAATATTTTATGAAGTTTTTATCTAAGTTTCTCACTTTTTATACCATTATAGAGAATTCAAATGACTATAAAATGAGAGTAATATTAAAATTGAGTCTCTTACTGTAACGTCCGAAAAAGTCACACAAACCAAACAAAAAAAGGAGCCAACAGATAGGCTAGTAAAAAGGTAAAAGACACCTGCATGGCCAAGTGTAGGAAAAAGACGTTTTTAGGGAGGAAAAAGGAAAAATCACCACAACAAACAAGACATACAAATGACCAGAAAACCTCCCACCCTCCTCCCACCACGTGCCTAGTTATTTAGGCTGTCAGATTATAAATTTTGATTCCCTTAAAGTAAAAGAATAAGTAAAGAACAAATAAAAGAAAACTGTATATTACTGATCCTGGATCCACAGCTTCGCAGCAGCCTGGAAATGATGCAATATCTGGCAGGTGTGATTCTGAAGTTGCCCCTTGTTGATCTGGCTGGAAAAGCCCCGCTGACGAGCTTTTATGGGATGGGAAGCAGTTGAAGTTGGAAGATGCACAACTGACGGAAAATTCTAGCCCTTGCTCCCACTGCTCAATTCGATTCTTAATGTAGAATCACACTGGAAACGTGGTTTCTGCGCCCCTCTGTGACTCTTCAAATTTTGATTTTGGCAAAATTTGCATTTAACCTAGGTGGTAAAATCGTATTTATAAATTCACGAAACAATACTAAAATGGCTTACAAATTGGATGCCCTTGTGGCCGAAATATTTCGAACAGTATTAAAATCAAAATTTTTGTAATTTCTACAACTAGGCCTGAAACCTTGAAAACAAGGGTAAGTTTAGACACACAATTCGCAATGTTTTTGATTACATTAGACAAAGCAGGCAGACTGATCGAATAAGTATTTACTTTGAGCAAAAATTAGTAGAAGGAAAAAAACACTTTCAAGGCAAAAACCTTTACATGGCACGATCCGACTGCTAAAACTCAACTAACTACTAGCCTAACTATACGGATCCCACTTAGGTATCGACGAGAACCCCCAGAATCACTCTGGCAATCACATCGCCTCGTACAAAAGTTACATCATAATTCTACAGCCAATCACTTGCAGGAAAAAAGTTTAAATGTCTTGGCCGATGCATTATTTGAATAGTAATGTATTTTTCAGCCCGGCAGGCGAGCAACTACACGGGCTGTAAAAGTATAGGAAAGCCGAAATGCGAATATATGTATCTAGGCTATTATGCGTATACGTATTTCACGGCTAGGCTAAGAGGCGAACAAAGATGCACGGACAGCTACGATTGAATAGTGATACATGTTAGGTGTATATGTTGAATTTGAATTACGTATATATAAATTCGAAGAAATATTTCTGCGATCTCATAGCTGCAATGGAAATACATAAAAAAAACAGGGGTGATTGGTAAGGGGGAAAACAAATTTTGAATAGGGAAAAAAACGGGTTAGGCATCTCATTGCAATGTGAGGTAGAGTCTCAAAAAGGACACATTACAACAGGAGGTTGCAAAAAATCATAACCATGTTGTAAATTGTAACAATATAATAAATTATAAAGAATTACTCTTTCAGAGGGGATCTTATTTGAATAAATAAATTTAATCTATTTTTAAAAACTTATTCAAATCAAAAAACTGAATATTGCGAGTCATTAATGAGGGAATTTTCTTAGCCCAAAATTTTAAAATTAATTATTTTGGGATCCATGTCATACCGATAATGAACAGAAGTGTAAATTTTTCTCAAAAATTTAATTATATAGGCTTCTTTTTATAACAGCCAAGGTGAGGCATACTTTTATTATCTGAATGAAACGTTAAATCTGACACAAAGAAGAAGTTGATTTTTGTTTCGTTTTTTATAATTTTGGTGCAAGATATATCATCATGATTGAATTTCAACGTTTCGTTGTTTTTTAATCATTAATTATATAAAATATCTTTCTCATCAAGGAACAAAAGTGAGTTATGTGATTGGGAGTTGCTCACTCACTTGTACTATATACCAACATTGGTTCTTATTTTATGTACTGCCTTGTGCGTATGCGCTTCTTTATGCCTCGGCTGTAAATTGTTTATGCATCGGCTTGTGCACATGATTTACTTTATACACTATAAAGGATTTCTAAAAAAATAAAAAATAAAAAATAAAAAAAAGTTTCAAGGCTGGAATGAAAACGAACAGATGCATGGATTACAGAGAAGTGCCACGGCAAAAATGTATTTAGATGGAAATAAAAATGGTATTTTAATTTTTTTTTGGTATAATTTTTTTTTTCTTAGAGGGCTGTTGCAAAAAATAGTGTGTGACCCTCGTTTATATAGTAAGTGATTGTTACTGGTGTGATTTGCATCACTTGCCTTTTGCTCGTTCTGCAAACATCATACTCGGATCAAAATCATCTACTTTACATAATTTTATCATAAATAATTATTATTTCACAGGTTAAGTTAAATAAGTGTATGGGCATAAATTTTCATCTTACGATCAAAGAAATAAATGATGATTAAATGATTCAACTTTTGAAACGAGCCTTCTTTTTCCCAATTATTTGTCCCTTGTAAGCTCTTTTGGTTGGTTGTGGTGAGCTCTTTTGGGTAGTTTTCACACACTACACCCTTAACTGATTATGACGCATGAGGCTATTACCCATAAATAAAAAAAACAAAAATTCGAAATAAATAATAATAAAATTTTGCCATACTTCTAAAAACCTCACTATTAATAAAAATGCACCGTTGATAATTCTAAACCTATAATTACCTATTCGTACTCACTTTTTTCATTCTTTTCATCACCTGTGGCTTTTTCTCTTTCTCTGCTTCTTTTCACATTTTTCTTCTCTCTCACACTCGTAGCTGTGGTCAATCACCTTTATTCTTTTACGTCGATCTTTTTCTGTCATTTCACGAATCTTTTTTGAATCTTCATATTTCTTATCGTTTCATCTCATATTCCACGGATCATCATCTCATTTTATTCATTTTTCTTATCTCCTACCATGGTATGTACTTTTCTATTGTTAATTTCTTCCGCGGAATGTTCCATTTTTTTCCATGTATATTTCATTTTTTCTTTTATTTTCCCACCTTTTGGAAATCTCGGAGGTAAAATTGTGTTATTTGAAACAGTTTTGTTTCCACTCCCATCGGAATGATACGTCCTATTTTATCATATGTCTTAATACAAAAATTTTTATTTTGAATACAATAATGTTTTTTAAAATGTGTTATTCTTTTAAAAAGACAATAGGCAATAATTGGTGGTGTGACTCCTAGTTCTAATTCAAGTTTAATGGTTATTTGTAAATAATTTATGGAGATCTCCGAGATACATTTGTGGCATAATAATTTAGCCATTTACCATGCTGACATTGGGTCCACAAAGTCTGGTAGACTGAGGGAGTTGGTTTAAAGTTGCCTCCCCGTGCAAAATGGTTTTCAATTTCGAAAGATCTTAGCCATGGTTCGTGGTCTGTTATATAAAAAATAATGTCCGGACTGTAGGGTGAGATGTCAAAATGACCCTCCCTGGCATACCACAATTATACCAAATGTGGAGAATAGCTTACTGAATAAAAAACCGTATTTTTGATTTTTGATAAAACAAAATTGTGCCAGCCATCAAATTACAAATTAACCTGAGTTTCGGGATCCTGCAATCAGTGACGAAGACGCACTATTCAACATCCAAGAAATCGTCAAGCTCTTTTGTAATTTTCGCTAAAATAATAAGAAAATGCCTGACTTAATTTTTTTTTTTAGTTCAATCAGCATAGCAAATCTTTACCACTCAATCTACAAAAATCGTAAGTTTCTCCGGCAAATACCAAAAAGAATTACTATTCTCGCTTTTACTGCCTGTCGTTTTTCTCTTAAATTCAAAACGTATTTTGTATCTGTGTTTTTTCCTTCTTTTTTTTTGTTTTTCTTGTGGACCTGAACTCGTCTCATGGGATAGATAATTTTTTTTTTTTTGACGATCCTACCAGAAAAAATTATTTACGTTTTATGTCTGACGACGAGATTCCAGTACAAATGAAAGCAAGCGAGAAAGGACCTTGGGATGTGTAGTTATAAAATCGAAGAAAATACGAACGCGTTATTTTTTATTACGTTTTCGTAATGTCAAGTACAATTTTGAAAGTCATTAAATACACACCCAATGTACAGCGCCTGTTGACTGACAAAAAATTTTCTTTTTTGGTTACATTGTGAAAATTTATTTTCGAATAAACGGACTGCAATATTTTTTGAAAGATTTTTATTCAAAGTACGAAGTATAAAAGATTTCTTTTTATTTTCTTGAAATACTAGGTTAAATTATATGTAGGTATAAATGAGAAGGAAATTTACGAAGAAAAATCAAGGTGAAATTTTTGAACAAGAGAAAATATAGACTAGAATCGACTAGAAATTATTAGTTATAAATACTAGTATAAATAAATAAGAATTAAAAAAAAAAAAAAAAACAGAGAAAATAGAAAAACAAAAACAATAAGAACAAGAAGACAGAAACAGTTTGAAGAAAGAATTTGTTGCAAATAAAATCATATATGTATAACTAAAGCTAACGTTTTTAATATTACAATGGTAATAGGTACTTAACTTTAACGTATTCGAAGTAAGAAAATCTAAAATATACTACGAGAAAAATATTTTTTTTTTTTCCTCAAGTTATAGACTAGAAAATCTTTTGATATGAATTCGATACGCGAAATAATCACTATGTCTAAGACTAGAAAAAATTAATTTATAAAAATGTTCAAAATATTTTAAAAAATATACAAAATATATAAAAATATTTGGACGATAATAAACTGTTGCAAATTCGATAATATTCTAAAAGTAAAAAAAAAAAATTAATTAATTAATGAATAAAAATTGGAACCGATAGATAACACGCTTCTGTTTTTTTTGCGTTTATGGTGACAGAAAGACAGTCTGAGGATAAAAATTTATGTTTTTAAATTTGGAACTCGGATCGAACAAATAGGCAAATATTTCACGAGACACAGTAATTTTCTGCAATACTTTCTATAGATGAATGAATTTTCACTGTGAATGGTAAGGTTAGAAGTTGAAAAAATAATTTAGAATAAGATAAAAACGTAAAATTAGGTTCTTAGCTGGGAAGAAACACGTAATGACATTTTATAACACTCAATTTTAGTTGAAATGATTTGTTATTAATTTAACTTTAATTTCGTAAAAAGTTAATGAGCCTAACATAGTGAAAATTTTCAAATAATTTCGCGTCGAGAATAGAATATTTGTGTACTGTAGTCTAAAAAAATTTGGTAACTCATTGACAGTGTAGTGCAAATAAAAGTTACGAAAAATTGTGACTGTTATTTAGACGGAGTTGAAAATATTTGGAGGGGTCAAATTATATGATTTTGTGTAAAACTAAGAACCATAATTATTTGAAACATCAACGTACGGCACTAAGGTGACACGAATCATTGAATGATTTTAGACCGATACATGTGATTTGTAAATGTTGAATTTCATTTTTTGAATTCCAGTTGAAACTAACGGAGCAAATCATTTAAAAATGTAATTTGTTAGTGAAATATGAAATGTAAAATAAATTAATTATCGATGTTCTTTTTCAAATTTTTTACGCAAAGTCTTGAAATGGATGAGAACTATGTATTGAAATAAATTCACGCAGGTATCTTATAAATCAGCTCTTTTAATTCTGCGAATTGTGTGGTCAGGTAGTGGTTATAGTGGTTCTATCGTTTCACAATAAATTCCCGTTGAACTTTCCTTTCATTTTTTGAGCTGTCAGAAAATTGTTAATGGAGGAATTAAAAAATTCATATCCCCAAAAAAAGTTTAACTATGAATGGTGAAAAATTGTACCACAAAGAGACGTTGAAGAATATATATTTTTTTTTTTTGTGATAAAATATGACAAAAAGTCAACCTGACAGATGACTTGATTACTACGATTCCTTTTTAAGTAGATTTTTGAAAAAAATTTACTTACTAAAATTGCCCGAGTATTCAGACTCAAGGGTAGGAGTTGGTACGTTTTTCGTTTCATGATTTTCTGAGCATTTTGGCAGTATTTTTGAAAATTAATTTTTTTTATGTACCCTTTTTTGCGTCGAGTCAATTTCCAGGCGTAATTTTGATCGGATGGTTTTGAAATTTGATTTAGATCGGGCTCATAGTTTGTCCGGTTGGTAAATTTATATACATTTTTTATTGAACTGCTTACACATCGCAATTTTCAATCAATAGGGCTGAAATTTAGTATACTTATGTGTTTTAGGTCAGGAACCATATCCACCAATTACTGTGCGGATAGGCTTTACGGTACGTCTGATAGGGGCGATTTTTTTACCGTTTTAGTAAATTAATGGCTTTAAAAGGAGTAATTTTCAATTATAGTCAAAAATTTGTTATGGGTATTGACTTGAAGCATATCTAATACGCTTCTAAATTTTGTTTCTATTGATATTATGGTTCATTTCCTGGGACTGTTAGAGGTGCTAATTTTTCACGTTATCTCAATAAAAGTTGCAATTCTCTTTCAAAAGTCACCGAATTTGGTATAAACAGTACCTCCCGTACAAAGAACAGACTTAGCAATTAAGGTTTGGATTGGTCGGTTTGTTCCCAACTTATTGGTTATTATATGTGATTTTCCCTCTTTTACCCTTTTGATAATGGTCCTGAAAAGTTAATTTTCTAGCCTTCATCGAGAAAAACACTCTTTTTAACCTAAAACCAACAAAGATAATTTTCGCCCAACCCCCAATCGCTGCAATACACTAGATTTGAACACGGATACTAAAAACTCCGTTAATATTTTCGTAACTAGAACTTAGACAACTGCACTATACTTCGTTTTGCAATGTGGGATATCTTTTTCTCATATAAGTGTTTTCTTCTTTTCTTTTTTTTTTTTTTTTATTTATATAATTTACAATTCTCGTTACTGCAGGAAAGATAACCATCGAATTATTTTCTAAAATTGTAGTTGTTAAAAATTTCGAATTATTTTTCATTAAAAAAAAAAAAAAAAAAAAAAAAAGATTTTTGACACAAAAATTAATAATTTATTCATAAAATATTTTGAAAACATGATACTGAATTACTGTATTTTATCGCGTGCATCGTATTTGTGTGATATTGGTAATTTTTTGCAAAAGTATAAATATTTTATGTATTACTTTATTAGATGAATTTTAATGATCGTGATGATTTTTAAACAAAAAGAATCTACTTTTTCTTCCTTTTTTTTTTTTGACTTGAGTATGAGAAAGCCAAACCATTAGATACCTAAAGCTGATATTTATGTACTTGATTTACCTACCTACGTATCATGACATGTTGAAACAGACAACTATTTTTCCAATTAACTTGATAGTTGTTTATAAAAATGAAAAAATCACCAATAATGTTAAACAACAACCGAGTTCTATTCATTTGAAAAACGTCTACAGCCAACACAAAAGTGGCTGCAAATAATTCTGCACAAAATATTGTATAAAACTGAGAAAGCAAAAAAAAAAAAAGAAGTTAATAAAACGCGTTATACTTGCTTTGAGCAAAGATCGTTTAAGCTCCTAATGAATCGTCTACTTACAATGTTTTTTTTTGTTTTTTTTTCTTTGTTTTTATCTGGTTTAAAAAAAAATTGTCATTTTTTTTTACGTTACTTAGAAGCGTGTTGTTAACTCCTTATATTTTTACGACAATTTTTCGTAAATACTTTTTTTCATATTTCTAAGCCACATAAAATTATGAATATTTCCAATCAATGAGTCTGACCTGATGTTATTCGAATGATACATATTTATGATTCACATCACTAATATACATAATATATTTCACAGAGATAAGTTACTAAATAATGTAGACGACTAATCTAGGTGTATAAAATAAAGATTTACAAAAAACTCGATACTTAGGAATAATATACAAAAATTTACACTCTCATGTACGTAAATTGGGATGGAGAGGTTCAACAATTATTGCTACTGTCTAGGCAGACATGTGATGGAGGATAATGTGTTTATTTTTTAGTAAATTATCATCAATAATCTGATGCGAGGCTTTGGTTTGATGAATCATCGAAAACAAACTATTACCTGGCAGTAGGTACCATATAAGTTTCAGCTTTGTACAAAGGAAAGAACACCTTACTTTTCTGTGGCACTGGAACAACGTGGATGGGTACCTACTTATACTTATTGTCTATTGTATCTATGAGGTAAAACTTACATTAAATTATGGTAGTCTAGTGTGCGATTCTTGAGTATAAACGAAAAGTGTTTGAAGTATTGCATAATTCTGATAACGAGGTAACATTAAAATTTAAATGCTATCGACTATCTTTATTATTTATGAGTTTACGAAAGTGACATAATATATAAGAACAAAAGTTTAGAAATTTTGAATAAATCAAAATTAAATGCAATTTTTTTTTCTTCAAGTAGTATAAAAATATACAAAAATTTTATTTAGTTTGATGAGAATTTTTTCGTATGAGAGAGCTTGGCTGCGGTGAGTGAATGACTGAGTTCTTAGACAAGAGTTTATGTTATTTATGACTTATCTGTAGGTACGAGTACCCAAAGTGATAAGAAATGGTGACTTTGAAAGTGATGGGGAGGTGAGCCTGGATTCCGAATAAAGCCATCAAATTATTGAATTTTTAATGCTACATTTTTTCGAGTGAAAACCAGCTTTAGCCAGGTTTGAATGAATTTTGAATGGCATTGTAAATAGGAAATTAATTTTGAGTTACATTGCAGTTCTTTATGTTATGGTGATACAAAATTATATACTACTCCATTGGAAGAAGACAGTAATAACTCGAAAGTTCTCGATTGTTGTAATTTTTGTATTCGAGTTTTATTTGCTTTTAGTTACAAAGAAAAAAAAAAAACCCGTTAGCTTTGAATGATATTTATGGCAGCCGTCCCCTAATTAAATACGTCATATAAACGTTTCTGAGGAAGACTGTCTCATTCAGAGTAGTAGTATCCTTAGTAGTTTGAAGCAGCAACAAGCGACTGTTTCTTCTGATTTGTGACAAATTAAAAAAAAAAAAAAATTACTTGTCCAATATTTTTGAGGATATGTGTCATATTTTTCATTATGTAATCGTAGAATAAATGAGAGAATTTTTTTATAATTAGCGTACAGTTTGATGAGTAATTTGTGGAAAATAATTTTTTTTCTTAAAAAAACAATAATAAAAACAACAACAACAACAACAACAGCCTTTTCAGTAGTAACTAATGCTATTCTTTGGATGTTGAATGTCTGAGAAAATGGTGTCTGTAAGTAGTAGGTATACCCAGAAAAAAAGTTAAAAATTTTTTCTAAAAAAATGTCAAAAATGAAAATCGAAGATTTCTTAATGTTAATGGACATCTGTAATAATAAACCAGAATTATTGGATTCAGGTTTGAACTGAAAACAGACAACGGTAATATAAATTGTTGGTTTTCAATTTGAGAGATATTTTAAATTGCAACTTATACTAAGGTCATGTATAATTGATGGTGAATTAATGGGTTTTTTTTTATGACAACTATAATATCAGTCTTCTGCCAACGAAGCAATTAGTTCTTCCAGATGTAGGCAAAGCTATAGGCTTTGTGTTTTTAGCTAACTACTACCTGTTTCGGTGGTGTAGTTTTTACGATAATTTTACAAATCACCTACCACGTAACCTTAAACATAATAGTATTTCTTAGCAATTAGCATACAACATTATCACGTCACCGTTTCCTCGAGCAGATAAATATGAGCATTTCATTCAGGTGCATCTCCACTTGGCCATAAAAACGTACTAGTTTACCAATCTAGTTTACGTCTCTATTCACACACACACGCACACACACACACACACACACATATACGTACACACGCATTTAGACACACATCACAGTATTCAACCGTATACAACGTACGTATTGCCATTCGACAGAATAATTCGTGTAGCATGCGTGGCATTCGACGGGTGCGGAAGCCCTCTTATGGCCAACAGTTCTATGCAACTCATCTTTATTTAGGCACGTCCCACGAATTGTATAACGCTGAACTTACGTTCAGCCGAAGCCGTATGCTAATCGTCTATGTTGATAATCAGTTCGGAAATTCGAGATTCGCCCTCCTCCTGCTCTTCGTCGTCGTCGTCGTCGTCGCCGCCACCGCCGCCGCCGCCGCCGCCGCCGCCGTCTTCGTCGTCCAGTTTGGAAGACACTTCTTTGACGCACGCGATCTCCAAATGCTTGTTGAGGTACGACTTGAGGGCGAAGGTCTTGTTGCACCGGGTGCACTGGTAATTCTTGTCGCTGGAGTGCGTCTGCATGTGCGCGCGCAGATTGCTGCGGTCGGCGAACGCTTTGCCGCAGTGCGCGCATCCGTACGGCTTCTCGCCGGTGTGCGATCTCTGGTGGCCCTGCAGCAGCCACGGCCTGGAGAACAGCTTGCCGCATATTTTGCACTGGTGGTTGAGCTTGTGCGTCAGCAGGTGCATCGCCAGCGCCGGCATGCTGACGTACGCTTTGCCGCAGGTTTTGCATTTTTTGGCCGAATGCGAGTCGAGGCTGCGGTGCGTCTGCTTGTGCCTGGACAAATTGGAGGAGGTGGCGTACTGTTTGCCGCATTCGGTGCACACGTAGTTGGCGCCGCTGCCGCCGGTACCGGTACCGGTACCGGCGCCGGAGCCGCCACCGTTGCCAGTTTTAGTGGCGACGCCATCACCCTTGGATGGCGGCTCTGTGGCCCCGGTAGCCGGATGGACGTAGAGGGTGGCGGTGGCGGTGCTGGAGTCGAGTAGTTTGGTTTTGGTGCGGCCGTCGGCGAGCGTGTCGTAGGTGTAGGTGACGAACTTGACGCCGTGGCTGGAGTCGGTTTGGTGGTTGTTCGGATTGTTTTCGATATCCGAAGAGCAGTCGGAGCCGGCCGACGTGGTCGAGCAGGCGGCAGACAGCCGGCTGGCTAACGTGCCGTTGGACGGCTGGTCGATGTAGTATTCCTGGAACTGGACGGCGGCGGCGGCGCCGTCGTCGGTTTGGTAGTCGAAGTGCGCGCCGTTGGCCGTGAACATGTTATTGGTCCATGAGTTTAGACTGCCACTGGCGATGGTAACCACGTTGGCGGGGGGTAGGGGAGGTAGCGAGCGAGACAGTTCGAGGAGGTCGTGCGCAGCCTCCGTTTCCTCGCGACTTCGTTCGCGAAAAATGGGTATACCGCCATCCTCCATGTAGATGGTGCCCATGTCTGCGTCGTCGGATCGGTAACGATCTGGTATGAAGTTTGCGATATAGTCTGTAAGTAGATCCGAAACAGAAACAAGTCTGATAATTGGTGGCCACGTTAAGTGCGTTAATTCGAATAAAATATAACAGCTGAAGAGCGATAAAGTTCTTTGGGAGTGAATAATTTTTATTTCGAGCATCGGTGCGGTAAGTGTTGACGCCGCTGGGGTCGAACATGGTACACACAGCTACATGAGATCGAGTATGAAAAATCAGCAGTCTTATACATGGGGCCCCAGGCTGCGTACGTACAGCCCTCCGGTTAATTCAGGTTCATATGTTTGCCATCGTACACATTCCATACAGGTATTAAAACTGAGAACAAGGGTATAGATTGCTCCATCTTGACGGGAGGGGTCCACACATTGTTTGCTGTCTCTTATCACGCCCCATCATTGAAAGCACTTCAACACCAACAACAAAGGCTCACTATTTTAAAATTCGAAATTTTTAAAGTCCAGACTACCAGGACTGAAAAATCTACTTATTAATTGCCTGAGTATTCGGACCGAAGGGTGGGATTGGGTACGTTTTTAGTTTTATGATATTTTGAGCATTTTGGCACTATTTTTGAGAATTCATTTTTTTTTATGTCTCCCCTTTTGCGTTGAGTATATTTCCAGGCGTAATTTTTATCGGATTGTTTTGAAATTTAAAACACATATTGGATTTGGATAAGGAATAATCTCATTGTTTTGGGTCCGGATTGGGCGCATAGTCCGTCCGGTAGGTAAGTTTATATACATTTTTTATTGAACAGCGTACAGGTCGCAATTTTCAATCGATAAACCTGAAATTTGATACACCTACGTGTTTTATGTGAAGAACAATACTTACTAATTTTGGTGCCGACAGGTTTTACGGCACATTTGGTAGGGGCAATGTTGTTGCATTTTTGGAAGATTAATGGCTTTAAGAGGAGTAATTTTTAAGATATAGTCACAAAATTTGGTACAGGTATTGATCTAAAGTACGTCTAACATCATTCCAAATTTAGTTTCTATTGGTGCAATGGTTCATTCCCTGGGGATGTTAGAGGTGCTAATTTTTCATATTGACTCAATAAAATGACAATTCTCTTTCAATAATCAAGAAATTCGGTACAACGATTACTTCTTACGCAAAGATCATACCTACCAATTTTGGTTTTAATTTGTCAATTTGTTCCAAACTTATTAGCTATTCAGTGTGATTTTCCCTCTTTTACCCTTCTCATAATTTTCCTGAAAAATTCATTTTCTATGCTTCTTCGGGAAATGAACTTGATTTAATCTGAAAACAACATTATCTCAGCAAAAGGTCAATTTTCGGCCTTCCTTATCCGCTTCTGTACCCAAGATTTAAACACGGACCCAAAAATCTTTGCTAATATTTTCATAATCAGCACGTGGACAACTGCATTATACTTCGTTTTGCAATGTGGGAGTTTTTTTCATATTTTTCTTTTTTTTATGTACAATCCACAATTCTGGTCACTGCAGGAAAGAGAACCATGGAATTATTTCATACAGTCTTGCTGGTTAGAACTTTGAATTATTTTTCATTGCACAAAAAAATTATTTTTGATTGAAAATTAAAAATTTACTTATAATATATTTTGAAAACATGATACTGAATCGGTATATTTTATTTAATGCATCGTATTTATGTGACATTGGTAGTTTTTTGCAAAACATGTAAGTATTATTATATATTAGGTACTTTATTAGAAGAATGTTGGTGATTGAGACGATTTTTAAACGAAGAAAATCTACTTTTTCTTGTGAAGCTTGTTGCGCAAGTTTTTTCTCTTTATCTACCAGTTTGCTAGAGAATCATTGAAGATGTAATTTTTTTTGGTCATAGCAGGAAGTCAGAGTCGAAGGGAAGAAATTTTTGGAATTTGATAAAGACTAACTCCGATGAGTGAAACCTGAAATAACATTCGTGTTTTTTATGGTTCAAAATGCAGTGTTGCCATGTACGGCTTTCAACTGTATTCTCTCTGGCAAGGAACCGCACCAACCGTCAGATGACGAGTGCTTAGGTTCGCTATGTAGGGTTGAGTCCTCCTTAAAAGAACATCATCTGCGGTATTTCTGGCTGTTAACAACTAAATTTAAAAAAACTACACTGTGATAATGTGATGAAAATTAAACTTTTTCCCCCTTTCAGTCATATGTGAATAACTTCGTATTGAAGATTGGGATTACATCTTGAACATTTTTTGTTATAAATAATGAGTTTGATGAAGTTCCATTGTTGAAAATTAATTTGATCGAAACATAATTTTTGTATAATTGAGAATCCATTCTCAATTTTATGGTAGATACCAGCCAGAATAGCTGTGTTTTTTATGCTGGTAAAAAAGTGCTACACTTTGAATTTTAATTCCAAATGCATTCTCTTTAAAGCTAATTCTTAGTTCTGCTCAATAGTCTTAGTTCTTTCAGTGGCGGGCTGAATTTTTTTTCCATGGCTGGCGATGGGGTGAGCCAAGAAAAAAAAAAGTTGATAACAGTAAAAAAAGTTTTGATGCATTGTCATTGTTAGTTCATGATATTCGCCTAAAACCAAGCTCTAGCATGCACAGAAACTGTTGCCAACAACTTTGTCAATAATAAGTACAAAACGATTTAAAATATAGTCTACCTTCTCAGTTTTACATAGGGCCAAATTTTCTTCTCAACAAAAAATTGTTGGGGACCTATGGTCTATGCCAACCTATCCATAGCTATGCCACTCAATTCTGTCTTAGTCCAGTGAGATGACAAAATTGAAAAATATTTGATCTTATATGAAATGTGGGGATATCATCCTAAGTGAGAATTAGGGGCTCAGACTCCTTGATGAGAGTTGCAGCCAAAAGGTTGTATAATTTTGTGCCTTGCACGTTACACAAAATATGTATAAATTACTTGTTGCTCATTGCATGTAATTTGTAATTACCGTTCACAGACTAATTGTCTTATCAACAGCTATGTCACATTGGTAAGCAAGTGCACTCATCATACTTTACCTCAACTAGATAATGAATAAAGTAAGACGTATTAATTAACGGCCAATCAACTCAGGTATGTACGTATTTATTTATATACGTATGTTTGTGTGTGAATAAAAATTCCAGTATAAAAAGCCTCAGTGCACTGTAACCATTAACCAGTGTTTACTCAGTTTGTTTCCACTGTACTTGTGTACATGCTGATGAACATGTAAATAGTCTGTAGAATGCATTCTATCCTGTGAATGCATACGACCAAAGATATTCCACTTGGAACAAAATTAAAGAACATCTTTGGTTAGAAGGAAATGAAGGAAATGACAAAACACACCGAGCAACTGGATCACATTTTCAGAATAAAACTTTTTGTCATTGTTACTCATCAAATTAAGTCAGTAAATTCTGTAGGTACTTTTTGTGAAAAAAAAATGCTTTTCGAGTTTGCCCTTGGAAATTTAATAACTTTTGCAGGGAAGCGAGGCCATAATTTAACAAATTGTACAGCTCATTTTTTAAAAGTCGTAAGAGAAGTGCAATTTGTTTCATATCGAACATTTTTTTAAATGCTGTACCTGAAATAAAAATAAAAATTTAAACATTTTTCATTTTTAATAACAAAATTTGTGTAAAAGTTCAAAGAAGTGGTAATTTGGATTAAATTCATTCCCCAGTTGTCTCTCATGAGTCTAAGAATTATTATTTTCACCCTATATATAACTATCTCATAAACTACAACGCATTCGTTATTATGTAAATAAACTGAATATATGCGAATTAAACGTGTGGTCGTATTTACGGCGAAACAGTTATGCAATAAGCGTGACACGTTTTCTTTTAGATCGTACGATGTTATTTATTTTTTTGAACGCTGCAGTTTGAACAATGTAAAATGGCTTTCTTTTTTGTAGTTTGTAGCGTTCGTTGTTTTTAATTCATTCGGCCAGCTTGTATTTTTTTATTTTCCCTTGACTGAAGCGATACATTATGCTTAAGTAATAATATGAATTGAACTGCTTATAAGAATTTATTAGAAACATTTCGAACGTAAGTCGTAATAATTATGCGTAGTAAAATAAGTTCTATTCTGTGGATTTTCAGGCATTTATTTTGAGAAATATATTGGAATAACTTCATATCATAATATGAAGCTTAGTTGATTAATATGTCATTTGCAACTAATGGGTATTGGAGGGCATAAAATGGAAGTGTGAGTTTCATATGAATTTATGCTGTATTTAAACATAAGCTACGACTATTCTAGCATCATCAGAATTGAAACGTAGAAATATGAAACCACTGAAAGGAAAATATTAAAATAAAAAAAAAAATGGAAAGAAAAGAGTTAAAATTTAAAGCATTTTTTTGAATTTTGAAAGAATTAAGCAGGTTTTATAAACGATTGGACGAATGCCAATCGAACGTACCAAAAAGAAAGTGAAAAGGGAATAACTTGAATGAAATTTTCGTTAATGACAACCGTTTTCAAAAACTCAAAGATCCTTTCTTCGTCAAAAGTTATAAATAGTAATTTTTGAAACTTTTTTTGTTAGCTTTCTTGAGCAGATTCGATCGTTCGTATTTGTAAGATTTCAGCAAAACCACAAAAAAACCCATGATTACGTTCCCGATTGCAGCCATTAAACTTAAAACTAAGCTTTTGAATGACGGCCAATTTTTACTCAACGTGAAAACTCTCATCGAATTTATGGAAGGCGTTCCATTTCCGATTTTCAAAAATTTAATGAAAAGTTTGGAACTTTTTTGTCCTTTCTCCGTCTCTCTTTTTCTTACTATCAGAATTTTATTCGTTTTATTGAAAATACAGGTGTAATTTTTGTTTGTTTATGGTGAATGAAAAAGAAAAGAAGTGAATTTTCAAACTGATTGGGTATACTTTCTCGTGAAAATTAATTTAGAAAAAACCTTGTTTTCCAATCACCCCTTCTAATTTCTCGGGTTTGCACTTTTCATCCGTTTTACTTTTTTAACTTTCGTTTCTTATCTCCTTTTACCTACTATTTTTTTTTTTTTTTTAGTTTCATTTCTTGAGATAAATCCTTTGTAAAAAAAAGAGTTAAACGTCGGTTTTTCCACCGTCGAAATCTATCACGAAGAGTAAAAGGAGGCTTTTAAACTTGCGTACCTAACGAACCATCTTTTAATGCTATTTTATCAGCTAACGTAACGGTTTTTTCCGACTCAGACGAAAGGCACATGTTGCTGCACTACCTGCTGCTTTTTTCGTTTTTCTTTCGTTTCTCTTACGTTTTCTTCTCCTTCATTCCTCGTCCAAGTCATATTTTGTCGACTTTTCCCTTAAATTTTTGTTGTTTCTTCTCTCCGAAAGTATTGTTTGTCTATTTTATGAAAGATTTTTAAATGAGGTCGGGCTTTTTTTTTTTTTTGCTCTTTTGATTGTCACTTCTCTATGCAAAAAATGAAGAACAAAAAAATTAAGAAAAAAGGAAGAAAAACTTTCTTTGTTACTGAATACTGTAAATTTATATAGTTCCGGTGTAAATGACAGTTTTATTTTCAGTTAAAGCGTCGACTTATGAAAGTGTTGAGGAAGTAGTGCAGGTACTTAAAACCAGGAACTTTACGGCGAATACGAATTGGGGCTCGTTTAAATTTATGACATGTAGCTTGGAAGTGGTAAAATGAAAAACATGCGAACAAAAAGTGTAGACTAGTTTCAATGGAAGTATTAGGCTAGGATAAAGACGAGAGCAGTGTATTTATATACTTGTCTATCATGAAATTTGTGTTTAAACAATCCATATTACCTAAATTACTTCATGGTTTTGGGCTTCAGCGAGTACAAAATATCAGAATCCTGTAATATTGAACCAAAGTTGAAACAAGAAATCATTAATTTGAAACAAGTAATCATTTCTAATATGTTAAAACTCTTAGAACTACAACCGTTTACTCAAGGATTGATTGATGCTATGGTTAAAAAAAAAAAGAAAAAAAAGTGTTTAAACATATACAATAATTATGATACTCGCCATTAATTATTATTAATCGATTAGATGTCCGAACAGTTACTGAATCAATTTTTTATGGATGGTCTCTTAGAGGGTCTAGAATGATATCCAGAATTGTAATTCAGAGTATTTAACGATGAGAGTGAGGACTCTCGATCTACTAAAATATTATTACTAACAAATTGACTCGTAAAAATGAGTAACCACTGGTGTAAGGATGATTATCTGCTGAAGAAGTAATTTAATTTATGTCATACAAGATTTTGACTTTTAATTGTAATGAACTTCTCACAAATAATTGTATTTTATAATAAAATAAATGGAACAAATAGCACCAAAATGGTTTAAAGCAGTGGTTTGCGACCCGTGGCTGGCGAGATGATTTTTGGTGAACCGAAAAAAAATGTTTTGAAATTAAAATTTAAAATTAATATTTAGTGATTAAAATTTGATTATTTGGAAGGTAAATTTCCTTCGAAACATGAAAGTTTTTAGCCTAAAAAATTCTGGAAGGTAACCTATAGCCTTTTGAAAATTTTTATGTTCTCGACAAAAGACAAGGTGAAATTGTATTATGACGTTAATATAAACTATTGAATTCATACAAAAAAACAATAAAAAACTCGACTAATCATAGTTTTCCTTTCAGAACACTTAACTGCTTAAGCTTTGGATGTGAAACTAAAAAGTAGAGAAAAATTCTTTGATTGAATTTTTATGTTGCCAAGAATGAAAAACAAAAATATTCATCCATAATGATGGACAAAATGGATATGAAACTAAGTCATGTCATTAACGATGGCGTTTTTATTTAAATTCAAATATTTTATTTTAATAACCAAATTTGTCATTTTCCAATGCCAAATTTTACATTAAACCGAGATGAAGAGAAACAGAGAATCAGCATCCATGACGAAGGGAATAAATTACAATTCGGGAAGTCATTTTTCAATGAAAATGAGACAAGAAAAAATTAATTTTGACAAAAACTTGATATTTATAAGTCGATCTTATTTGTATCATTGAAATACGTACATTAGTACGACTACTTGAAGAAAATAAATGAAGTGTAGAATAAGGTTTTCTCGGATGCTGAAAAATCACCATAGTCATAAACACAAAATTGTGTTACAAGAATTTAACACCTCTAGGAGAAGCATGTGTGCATTTTAGGTGAAAATTATGGTTACCACTGGGTGGGTACTTGTATTCTGAATAATTTTTACTTCAATAATTTTCTACTAACATGTAATAGAACTTGGGAAGGTTGAAATAATGACTGTGTACAACCACGGCGATAGATATCTTGGCGTAAAAAATGAAATTATTTTCTTTACAGTGGGTTGCGGAAAGTTTGTCAAAATTGATTTTTGTAGAGAAAGTTATTACCCACATAACCTATGAAAACAATTGCTCTAGCATTATATAATATGGCTTGTACGGGAATATCGACTTACTCTGAGAATTACCCGCAATACAAATTACTATTACTAATTTAACGCAGTGTTGGGCACAGATTTTTAAAAATTATATAAACAGATCAATAGATCAAAAGATCTTTCATCTAAGATTGTGATCTTAGATCGATAGATAACTTTAAAAAAGTTATCTAATTTTGGGATTTTGACCGCTATTTTTCAGATATTTTAAATCATTAGATCAGAATTTATTATACCACTGAATTATTTATTATTAAACTTTGTGTAAATTCCAGAACTGAAAAGTCAAAATTAAAATTATTTGTAATTTATTTTGCGTTTTTAGCATCTCTTTCAGCCACGACAGAATTAATCAGTAAAGTAACCGAGTCAAATAATCAATATAATAATTACCTAATAAATGACTCGAGCTTAATATTTTTCTTCTAATTTTCTCATTTTTCAATTGAAATTTCGATCTTCAAAGCTACTTTAAAATCGGTTACCAAAATGATGAAATTTTCATTACATCTGTAAGTATTTGAAAAATATTTATGTCTACTCCGGTCGAATGTGAAAACAGCAACAATTCTCAGTTTGTCATCGGAGAATGACGAAAATGAAAAGCAAAAAGCAAAATAATACACTCTTGTTCGGCAGTGGGTAACAAAACATCGTATTTCAACAGAATATAATTAATCATAAAACGAAGGTAAAATAGGTAATTTCAGTTTCATTCATTAATATTAGCGATAAATAAGTATTTTGACAAATCTACTTTAAATTGAGCTTACACAACGTAAAACCGTCGTATTAATTGATAAATAAAAGAGACACGTTATACAGTTTTGCCAAATACCTACTATTCTCCGTGAATGTATGCCAGTGCATTCGACTGTCAATAAATACGGACTAAAAATATGTAGAAGGTGACTGTGACGCATAATGGAATTAACGTCAGCTCGTGGGATGCAGAATGACTGACGGCTCGGTTTGTTATTACAAATTAATCGGATACTGAAAGTTCAAGGTATTGTGTGTTGAAAATTATTTCGTGTGCACCGAACGGCAATATCATCGATGCGGGTTATGTCCCCTCTATTTTGATTGAACATATCATTCAGACGGAGCTGGGGAAATAGCAACAAACAAAATACCTGCATATTTTTGGGGTGTGAGTGAAAAATCCTGGGTCGAAGTGCATTTATTTCGAATAATGAGAAGGCAATGTGGAACTGAATGCTGTACCTCACTGGGTTGGCTGATACACACGAAAAGCATGGTGAATATTCAGATATTTGGTCGTAATTATCCTAAAACAAGGGATAGCTACTTATTTGTCATTAATGAAATTTAAGATGAGGCTTCAACGAATAAAATAAGCCAAAGATCAGAAAAATTGAGCCCTTAGAAACCGAGAAAATTGAAAAAGGATATTAAATGGTCCATCAAAGTGGGTGTTTTTGAACCTTATTGTCAACGAGCACATGAATTAATATTGGAGGTACAATACGCTATGTCTTACACGACGTTCAGTGAGGCCAGCTACCCCCACTCCATTGAACTTTGACGTCCCATTTAAAATATATAGGAAATATGCATTTTTACCCAAATTCTCTCATTTAATAAGATAGCTATTTTTTTGGAAATAAATGAAATTTTAAAGAAGATTTCAAGGTATAAAATGAGCTGAAGAACAAAAAGTTTGAGTTCTCAGAAGCGGAGAAAATTGAAAATAAACGATGAAGTCGTGCATATAAAATTGGCTTAATTTAATGTTATCAGTAAACTTTACCCTAAGGACAACTAATTAGAATTACTGATTTTCATGAATGCGCTGTTTTTGAACCTTATCACCAGTTGTCTTTAGGGTTAAGTTTACTGACAACATTAAATAAAGTAATTTGATGCACGACTTCATCTTTTATTTTCAATTTTCTCCGCTTCTGAGGGCTCAAACTTCTAGTTCCTGAGCTCATTTTATTCCTTGAAACCCACCCTAAAATTTAATTTATTTATAAAAAACAACTATCTTATTAAATAAGAGAATTATGCTCTAAAATTTTGGTAAAAACGCATTTTCCTGTGTATTTTCAACGGGACGTCGAGATTTAATAGAATGGGGTTAGCTGATCTCACTGAAAACGAGTGAAATGTGTCTCTAGTATTAATTAATATGCTCATTGATTATTATTAGCAATCTTTAGGGTTTAGCAGACTGACAACACCAAATTAAATCATTTTCTCAGCTTCTAGGGACTCAAATTTCTTGTTTATTGGTTTATACTATTTCTTGAAACCTCTTCTATAATTTCATTTGAATCAAAAAAATGTCAAACAAGTAGCTGTCTCTTGTTTTAAGGCAATTAAGATCAAAAATTCCTATACTTCCACGATTTTCATGAGTATCAGCCACCCAGCGAAACTATTGATAAGAATTATGACGTAAACAACATTGCTTTATACATTCTGTTTAAGCTAAGAAGTACGTGATGTCAGAATCACGTATAGATGTAGCGATTTGTTGCTAAAAGAAAAAAAAGGTATCGATGCACATTGTTATACAATGATAAGTCTCATTTTGTAAAGTAAACGAACATCTTGTTTTGAGCAGAAAAGTGTGGATGTGGTTTATAATGTTAGGCATTTGTTAGTATAAACAGATTAAAGGCGCAGATCTGGATGTTCGGATCAAGAGGTGTACTTTCTCTCAAGGGGAAACTCTTGTTTACATGTTGGATGATATCACACATTAGCTGATGAAGGGAAAAGTCTAGCAAGTCTGCAAGTATAGTGAAGTTGTTAAAGTTTTTATCATAATTCTTCTTAGTGCTATGATAGATTCTTTTTAGATTCAATAAAACGTAACTAAGATCAACAAGTTTGAGTCATTAGAAGCTGAGAAAATTGCAGAAAAAGATAAAATTTTTAATGATTAATGAAATTTTCAACTTAGCATTAAAGACAGCTAAGTTTAATGCTCAAAAAAAGTGTTTGTGAAAATAAGTTGAATCTTATTGTACTCATCGAGTACATTAAAAAAAAATCGTGAGTCCAGATAGAGACTCATGAAGGATTGATGTGTAAACATAATAGTGTTGTTGTGTGCGTGCACAATGCACATGCTCACAACCACACACCTATACCTCAACAGTTACAATATTGTATCTTGTAAGATGTACGAGTTACAATCGTAATTCTCATTTTAGCCTCTGCTATAGTGTGGACCAAGCACTAAGATATTTACATATCAGAAACGCCTGATTTTTAATGCTTACAGAGTTTGATGATGATATTTGAAATTATTTAAAAAAATTTTTAGCACGACTAAAATTCATTTTAAAAAAATTTAAAAAAATAAATTATTCAGACTCCTTGATTCGAATCCAAGACATTCGTGTACATAATTATATGTGTACAGAACGCTATTTACGAATCATGAGAAATTATGTAGTTTTGCCTTCAAAGGAAGAAATATGCAAATAATTTAACGTGTGTATGAAAATCCGTATATCTGAAACAATAAAATTTCCAAACCCACGTTAATAGGAACTTTTTTGCTTCTCTCGAGGAGTTTTACAAGATTTCTTTGATTGGATAAATTTTTGGCCTCCCTGCCTAATTGTCGTGAGTTTGGCGTTCGTGTTACGGGTTGCCTAGCCAATATGGCATTTCTAATTTTGAGCAAGGTATAAGTGAGAAAAGACTAAATACGCAGTTTGTCGCCACAATGCAGCAAGTTTCGTATAAAACGAACACTCCATGTGAAAAACCATAAGTTTTCATGAAGATAGTGTTCTGACACTGAGAGTATATTTGGTATTTCTATTCTGGATCAATCCAGTAACGGTGGGGAAACGGGAACATACTCCAGTTTTGTAGATATTATTTTTCCCAATTTCTGCGAACTTATTGTGCTTTGTTCCATATCTAAGCTGGAAGCATGGAGGGGTGAACGGTTCGATGGAACGCATACGTACGATATTAATTCAGTATTTTGAGAGGATTTTCAACGTACGAGAACCCCCTTCTGGTGACACCAAACACTGTAGTATATAGAGTTCCACAAGGCGTACTTTATCGATGGGCATAAGCAAAATATAGAAGGATGCTGCAAAATAGAGGGTCCGCTTGCCAATAAACAATTAATTTTTCGAATATTTCTTCATTCTTCCTGCCTCTCTTGAACATTTTGTCCAGCCCCACGTTATTGACAACAAATCACTTGAACACGTGCAAATAGGTTTGTTTTCCATACAAAAAGCAATTTTACCCTTCAGCCAGCTCGTAAAGAAAGCCAACTCTCCAATTCGCGCTCGTTCATCACTGAAACGTGTGACCGTAATTCTTTATTTTATAACGATATTCTGAAAGAAAACAATCAACAATTTTTCTTTCGGCTTTCATCGTCGCAGCCAAGACGGTGAAAATGTTGTTGGTGAATAATCGACGCACACACAAAGTGTTGCTTTCGTGGGTACACAGGAAAGCGCAAAAAGAAAAAGACAGAAGGCAAAATAAGAAAAAAAAATGTAGGAAGGGATGAGAGGGTGAGAGAGGCAGTGACTGAGAGATAGAGAGAGAACGTGGAAGTGTGAGTAGGATGTTTTTATCTAGACTGCATTATCGAGGTTATAAAAGCTCTCCTGATGATCCTTTACTCGTATTAAATCACACCCTTAAGTACAGTTAAAGAATAAAAAGGATAAGGAAACGGTTGTGCAAAAGAATGAGGGCGGTATAAACAAACAAAGACATTTACGAACGGATAAATCCTGGAGTGTTATACGAGTTTTCGTGAAACTTGACTTTCCAATAAAAAATAAAGAATTGCGCCTCCTTTGGTTTTTTTTTTATGCGTCAGGCTTTATTCTCACTTTTTCGTATTCTCCATCTTGAATTTTTTTTCTCCATCATAATACTTTTTTTTTCTACGTAAGTCTTCTATTCTTGTATTTCAGTTTTACGATTATGCCATAACAATCAATGCTTTTTGGTGTCAACACCTCTTCATAGTTGAGAATGTATTAAAAGTTGTTTCTTCTAAATTTAGCATAAATTATGAGAGAATCTTATCTTCTACGTCATAAATATCACTTCTGTAATGCTATTACGCGATCATAGTTACAGATATAGGTACCTGTTTGGTTATACATATATTTCAATATATTTCAGTTTTGGTCTAAGTCCTTTTGTTTCTTAATTTTGCACCTGATTAATTGATAATTCGGATACATTAATGGTACCTAATTGAAATGAATTCTAACCTATGTTTGGTGGGCTTGTTATGTAAGGAGATGTGAATCTGTTTTTTTTTTTTTTTAGGTTTTCAATCGAACTTTCGAATGACTGAATCAGATAAATTATCAAACATTCGCTTTAAATGACCAAAAATGCAGAAGTTTTTCATTGTAACCATAAAAAATATGTTTATGATAAGAAGCTAAGTACCTATTCAGTTTTTGATAGGCTGTAAAAACATTTTCAACCACTTACCGCATCGTTTTGAATTCATTCCCATGAAAAGTGAACATAAGTTTAACTTACCAAGTCCAACATTTTTTTTTTTCGAATGTTTCATTTAAAATCTGATATTATACGACAATAATTGTTGGGAGAACATTAAGTACCAATGCTCTGGTCTTTTAGTTGAAAAACTTGAAAAACAAATTTGTAAAAAATTATTTTAATAACGACCGGTAGAGATATTCAGACTCATTTTATAATTAAATTAAAAACAAAATTGTGATGTGTGAAGTCTAAATAAAAGCACATACACAGTGGAAGCAAGGGTCCAGGAAACGGATCAAGAGAATCAGATTTTTACAACTCAAACTTTATTCCACTGTGAGATGGATGTACCAAAAAGGGGAATCGAGCTCTCATGACTTACTTGACACACACTTCACTTTAAGAAGATTACCACATTCTGGAATTTATCGTTATAATCAAAGATTTGATATGTACAACTTTAGGGCATGGAACATATGTAGGTTAGGAAAACATAGATAAATAAAAGAAGAATGTAGAAATTTAAATTAGGAATGTCAAATGTTACACACATTACTGAATTTAAGACAGAGATGCCAACTTGAACTGGAAGAGCATTTAAATTAAGAAAAAAAAGTTGATTCATTTTTGGATGAGAGAATAAGCTACCCACAAAAAAGGAAATCATGTTGAACAGTTGATGTTAGAATCAAGAGTTCCAAAAGGTGCTAACAAAATTTTACAGTTATGCATTATGAAAAAATGGTGGTAGAGATTTGGATTGCTAGTCAATAATAAGTAGCTTCATCTGTAATTCTAGCGCAAGAAAAGAAGAAAAGAAAGAAAGAGGAATAGAAAAATAAGAAGAAATAATGCCTGCATGCTACAAAATTCTCTTTGAGAAAAGACTAATCATTTTTTTCTTACTTCTTTTAATTTTTTTAATAAGTCAAACTTTCTAGGGGTAGAAGAGGTTAAAAGAAAAAGTTAAAATACAAAAAACTCCAACGCAGCAAGCCATGCTAGAAAATGTATATTTTCTCAACCTAAAAAATCTAAATTAATTAATAATTGATACAATAAAAAAATGAAAATATCAATAGTATTTGCTACAATGGTGGGTAAAAATTACGTTGTATTAAGTGTCAAAGAAATTCATAATGAAGTCAAAATTTTGGATTCAGGAATTTCAGTAGCTGAATAGAGTGATGATGTCGTAGTTTTATACTAGGAAAAGTTGGCATGTTTGGAGGTTTTAAATTATTGCCTAGGAAATAAAGTAAATCTGTTTAAATTTATTTTTTAATTTATTTTATTCAGGTAGGAATATATATATATATTTATTTAATTAATTTATTATCTATCCATTTATTTATTTATACATTTATTTAAAGGGAAATCTGCTCCATTTTGAGGGGTTTATCAAGAAATATGCAAGACACTGATTGTAAGGCATAAAAGAAAAGAAAGGAAAAAATATAAATATAAAAGCGAAGTTAGAAAAATCGCTTTTCAATTCTTGTTATACAAAAGGAAAAATGATGTCATAATTTTAAACTTAGAAATTTTAGGGGGCCATGTGGGGAGCTGATGATGTCATAGTTTTGGACTTAAATTCTTGTTATATGCAAAATGGAAAAAAAGAGGGAAAAATCGGCAGCCAGCCATTCTGTTCCTTTTTTTTTTTTGTTTTTTTATGGCTTAGTACTAATATGAAAAATAGTCACCCGAAAAAATATTTTATCCCAAAGGATAAGACATGAACATGTCAAAAAATGGATTATTCAAATCGCCTATGACTTACAATGTAAATATAAAACTGAGACCTAGTGCCCTTTTACTCCTCTAAAATCCGTATAAAACAAGTCAATAATATTTTGATAATAATTGGAAAAAAAAAAAAACCTTTTCCGTGGTTGAAATCCTCGCTTTGTGCATGATAGCCCTACTTAACTTACCGAGCCCCAAACACATTAGTTGGTAATGATGAAAATTTACTCAGAGATATCATTCAGTTTGGATGTGTGTATGTACAGGATGCACAAACTAGCAGACATAAGCCCTTTATATATAAAGATATACAGATACGTATATAATATGTATACAGGGTGGTAAATTTTATATTTTCCCGTAGAAAAAACACATAGGATTTAAGTTTTGTAGGTTTCCAGCATGGGGAACCAAACTGGAAACCTACAGGTTGAAAATAGTAACAACACTACCCGCAACTTTGTGCAGGTTCGGGCATATAGGTTCACATCCACACAATCACTCCCCCAGTACGGCGGCCATGGTTGCAGCACAACAGCACACAGAGGATAGAGCTAAGCTGCTGCTACATGGCGAAACCAATAAACTCGCAATACAGGCTTAGGTACACCATAATGGCTCGACGTCACTCTACAGAAGGGGTTGTGTGAACTGGCAGAGATGTGCGCTGATCAATCACACCGGGGTCACCATTACTGTAGGTTGCTGGTGTGGGGAATTGAACTGATAACCTACAGGTTGAAAATAGCGAGAATGCTATCTATATGGCTACACCACCACCGATAACTTTATGGAGGTTTGGGCATATACGTTCATGTGCTCACAAGTTTCTTGACATGAAAAGTGGCAAGTATGTATTTAAAAGTTCGAAATAAACTCTTCTGACCTAAAATTTAACGCGAAATCGAATGGTGTTGGTTAGAAGTCGATACAAATAAAATTTGCGGATTTGGAGTTAAATATTGAATTTGGTATAGTAACATACCTTTTCCTAAATACTCATGCAATCTAACTCCTTGCGACTTTTGTCTGTTTGGGACATATTAAAATGAAAATCTACTATTTGGGACAATCCTATGAAACTGTTGTTGCCTTACAAGTTGCCATTATCTCTTGTTGTAAAGATATTAATGCTCAATAGCTGAGTAGAGTGAGAACGAAGTTTTACACACGTTTGGGGCACTGCGTTCTTGCAGAAGGACAAAAGTTTGAGCACCATTCGTAATTTATCTTAATCTTCATTTGGTTTTGTAATGTGCAGATGCATACTGAATATACTGTCCACTGAATACTCTTCAAGATTAATATTCAACTCTCTCCGTTAATTTAATTTGTATCGACTTCAAAGCAGCGCCATTTGATTTCTCGTTGAATCTTAGATCAGAAAAGTTTATTTTAAACCTTCCAATACATACTGGCTACTTTTTATAACAAGAAAACTCAAACCCTATTTATTTTTTCTGTGGGACAACATCAAAGTTACCGCCCTGTAAATAAATTTCAGCTGATAGTGCCAAAAGTTTCCTGGTTGCATGAGACATAAAACAAACCAACCACATGACCCTGGGTCTCAATGCCAGATTGATTTTAATACGTACATTTTCTTGGAAAACTTACATAAAAAAAGAAAGGTAATTTTTAAATGACAACGACGAACGAATTTCAAAACCTGGACGACTTCTTTGAAAGAACGAAACAAAAGAAAGAAAAACGGCCTTTTATGCAATAAAATATCTTAAACGTTTTCCACTTTTATTTGAAACAAAAGGACTTGCTTTTTACGATTTTTGTTGCAGGCCACATTGTTGACATAACACCGTTGTCGACCACACAGAGATCTTTTTATTGGCCTCATTTCCATAAATTTTTTTTTTTTGTCAAAAAAGTGAGATAAAGAGATTTTGTTGTGAGAGGTTAAGTTTAAGCTGGAAAAAGATAGAAAGTGAGAGAAAAATAAAACGAAGGAGTGAAAAAAATATATATGTATATAAGCAAAACGTTCTTGTTATCTAGTCTGGAGACTTCACCGAATGCAAACAATCTCTTCTTCTTTTGCGTTTTTTTTTTTTTTTTTTTAGATTTTTCACTCCCTTTCTTTACGAATGCGTTACACAGAACCCAATTCTTTTAAATGAAAAAGATCGCCTTTCAACGTTATTTAAACTGAAATAAATCAATTTCTACGTTTTTCCAAGCGTTATGGTTTTTTTTTCATCCCTATCGTATTTTCGCATTTTGAGTGCTGGAGTGAAGAATGTTGATGGTGCGGAGCGTAGGGAAACAAACGAAGAGAAAACGAAAACTGCGAGTGATGAACAACCATGTCGAACATCTGGCGTTGAATTTTAAGAATAAAAACACCAGCAGATAGTAGAAAAAAGAAACGGAAATGTGTCGACAGAATGCCAATTTTTTCGCCGTTATTCCGCTTTCTCCGTTTCTTTTGTATTGTTGACTTTTCCCTATCTTTGCATTCTGTCCGTTACTGTCGGGAAAAATTCAAATTTCGCCGAACTGGGCTGCAATTAGACGAAAATCAGAAGCATAAAAAAGAAAACTGCCAACGGATATATATTTTATTTTTTGCTTCCCCGGCAATACATTTAGGTACCTGTATGGCGAAGGCGAGATTCTGGGAGCTTCGAAATATTATGGAATTTTACAATATCACAAACATCACGTTGACAGAAAAATGGTTGGAAAAATACATTTTCTCAACTCATACAGTAAAAAAAGGTCATTATTAAATCGATTTTGATTGGCAAAATACGAGATTTATTAAGCAGTTTGGAACATCGAAAATGGTTTTAATTTCTTTACCAAGTGTAGAAATAGTATAGAAATGAGTTTTTTCTCAATTGTTTGTTATTTCTTCACAGCACCGTTCACACATCCCATGCAAGGTGCAAAATGTCACAATGAAAGAGGCCCGTTTCACATGGTGATGCTTATACAAACAACCAAGTTCTCTTCTTGATAATATTTAATTATAACTAAAATTCTGTTCTTGAACGAAGTTTACCTGTTTAATGGAATAAATAATAATCCCTTTTTGATGGATTCGTTGAAAAAAATATTGTATTCAACTTGTTACCCACTCATGATAATCAACTTGTTACACTTACAGCACTCGCCTGCGGCTAGTGCTGTAACTATGCAACTTTCTGACAATCACTCATTTTTCTAACTAATTGAGTGAAAAACTATTTCTCAACTCATATCTACACCAAAAAAAGGTTGTTATTGAATCGATTTTAGTTAGCAAAGTGAGAGATTTCTAAGTCGATTTCGAAGGGTCCTTAATGATTTTCATTACTTCATATTAGTGTAGTAGTGGAGTTTTTACTTAAACCTTGTTAACACTTGGCTAGTGTTCTGGGTACTAGCTAGTTATTTGGGGTTCTAATCTGTTCACAGTTAAAGGTTATTATGAGGTTTCAGTTGTTAAAGTAAACTTAAAATTGGCGAATATTCTTATAAGAATCGTATTAGAATCTCATTTATGACAATCTTTCAGGTTGACGTTGTCTTCAAACTGTAAAACTAGTGTAGCGATTTCAACATGTAAACAATAGTACCCCAAGTATTAGGCTAGCAGCATAAAAACTAGCCAAGTGTGAACAAGGCTTCAACTGTTGGATTTTTTTTTTTAACTTACTTAAAAATTTGTTACAGGTATTGATTTAAAGTATATCTAATATGATTTCAAATTTGGTTCCTATTGTTATTATGGTTCATCCCCTGGGGCTGTTGGAGTTGCTAATTTTTCATGTTATCTCAATACAAGTTGCAATTCTCTTTCAATAGTCACGAAATTTGGTACAATGAGTACCTCACAGACAAGAATCCGACCTACAAATTTTGATTTTGATTTATCAATTTGTTCCCAAATTATTAGCTATTCAGTGAGATTTTCACTCTTTTACTCTTCTGATAGTGGTCCTGAAAAATTAATTTTCCAGCCTTCATCGAGAAAACCAATCGTTTCAATTTAAAAACAACTCAATCTTAAAAAAAAGGTCAATTTTCATCCACCCGCAGCCCTACACTAGATTTGAACAGGACACTAAAATCTCCGCTAATATTTTCGCAACCAGAACGTAGACAACTGCACTATACTTCGTTTTACAATGTGAGATATTTTTTATCATATAATTAGTGTTTTTTTTTAAATTTAATTTTTATTTTATGTGATTCAAAATTCTCGTTACTACAGTAAAGAAAACCATCGAATTAATTCCTAAAATTGTAGTTGTTAGAAATCGAAATAATTTTTCATTTCACAAGAAAATAATGATTTTTCACGCATTCATAAAATATTTTGAAAACATTACTTAATCTGCATATTTTATCGCATGCATCGTTTTTGTGGGATATTGGTAATTTTTTGCAATAAGTATAAATATTTTACTTATTACTTTGTTAGAAGAATATTGGTGATATTGGTGATTTTTAAACAAAGAAATCTACTTTTTTTTTTGCGAAGCTTGCTGCATAAGTGTTTTTTTTTTATTTTATTTCTTCATGGCACCGTTTACCCAAGTTTAAGTGCCAAAATGTTGCTAGGAAAAAAGGCCAGGTAGTGATGCCTAGAAACAACCAAATTCACCTCTCCATAATTACTATTTATTGTCTAAAATTCTATATTTAAATGAAGTTTACCTATTTAATCGAGTAAATAGTAACCTCTTCTTCGTAAATTCCTTGAAAGAAATATCGTACTCAACTAATTTAGCCACTCGTGATAATCAACTCATAACGATTATATTGCCTGCAGCTTGTGCTGCAGCTACGCAACTCATCGACAATTAGTTGTTTTACTAAAAATTTGAGTAAAATTCTACCTATTTAGGCTGGTATGAGTTGAGTGGGGTTAGTTCCTAGCACAATCACAACATTAACATTTTTCTAACTACATGATTGCTAATGTGAAGAATACCAAGCGAGATTTTTTAACAAACTTGGGGTAGTTGATAGATATTTTGGAAAATTATTTCAAATCACGAAGAAGACTCATTTTGATTATTTACCTAAGAACCTACGTAATACAAATCGGAGTTGTTTTCAGAAAGAGGTATACCTAGTGGCACATGTGTTCTTGGCACTTAGGCACATAACCAAATAATGACCAGATGAATACACTGAGTGACCGTTGGGTACACAGAATCCAAAGGAGTATTATGTTATGTTTATTAATAACTCGTGGCATTAACTGAAGCCTATAACTTACATTTCTTTACTTTTTTATACAAGTTCAGTTACTATAGTAAATTTTTGAAAGAATTATTATTTTTATACTAGATGAGAATTGCAAAATTTTGGCAACTGAACCTCAATTAGACTTACTGTCAGGTTTTTATGAAAAAGTAATTAGAGAGTCTAGATTAGAAGTCACAAAACTGCGACAATGTGCACCACCCAGAGACATACAATTAAAGATATGCCCAATTCCCTACACACGCTGTGATACAAAAATAGGTCAAAGATGAAAACAGAGCTGTTAGAGTTTTGCATTCTGCGCATCTAAAGCTGCACAAATTTTATGAAATTTATCATTGAATTTTTTAGGAATATATACTTTCACATCATTAGAGCCACACCACATACCTAAGTGTAATAACAAATATCCTGATTTGAAACCTTTCATCTTTTATGTGGTGTTTTCGATCAGCTCATTCGAAGTCTCTTCAGTTATATATCTCCGACACCAATGCACAAACAATGCTGTTGATTCTTGGCACAAAAAATTCAATAGCTGCTGACATATTCGCATCCCACAGTTCGGAAGTTAATAAAAAAAACTGAAGATAGAAGCTCTCAAAAGTGACTAAAAAATACACCAAAAAGACCTCTGTCTGGGTGGGGTCAAATGAATGAGAAAATACATTGCTGTAAATCAATGATTCATTTAATTATGTATAGTATTGTTATAAGCAGTCAAGGATCGCTCAACAGTGCAGCATAGTGTGTTTGGCCTATTGGGCAAAACTGGAATGAAGGTTGTGGATTTCCATCCACATCTAATTTTCCTACTTCTTATTCAGTTATAATGCTGAAAATTGGCATGAGGGTGCATTAGTATCAAATCTAGATGAGTTTTTTTCAAAATTCTGAATGGGCCAGAATGTTTTTTGAAGCAGCATTTTTTTCACTATCAGTTGAATGTGTGACTGTCAACAATTGTTTTCTTCTTTTTTCTAATCGAATACGTTTTTACTAATAAAATTTCCTGGAAATTTTACTGACAGAAGCCAATGTGATGATAATTGTAGACTCTTGATTTATCCAATTGTGATTTAGTCATCTTTTTTTCACAACTTGGCAAAGACAAGGCTGACGACTAGTTCTATTATATTGTAAATTTACTCTTTGTGTTTGAAATATTTTATTTAAAGTCTGATTCTTCAAAGATAAGGTTCACCATAGGAGTGTGGATAGTAAATTATATAAATAATTAATATTCATTATTGATATACTCTTGTTAGGTGTAATTCCATAAAGAGGATTCTTCTGGTACAACTATCACTCGTTTACGCAGATACATAGGCATTTAGCCCAGCAGAGATTTTTCAAAAAAAAAAAAACAAATTGGGATATCCACTGAATTTCTGAGGAATTTTTTACTGACAGAGAAAGGAGGTGTTGGGGGACAGATAAAATTTGACCAGATTCTTAACTCCTCAAACATTGTAACCAAAATCCGCCTATGGATAATATGTATAATTTGTTAAACAAAAAATTGAAAGGCTACCGGTAGCAATAGCTGGCATGAACATTGTAATAGCTTGTGAAAAAATTTGGTATCTGTACCACCAAGATTCTCATTACAGAAGCTCATGACTAGTTTTTAATTTTCAAAGTACGTAGCTTAATGTTTCTGAGGAAATTTGCTGCTGGTTTAAAATATTCTCATTGTGTCATTGGTCTATTTGGTCTTGGTCTAGTATCAATAGTATTAGTCTTGGTCTTCTTGCTCATAAGATCCTTACTACTTATTTCTGATGGCTTAGCATTAAACCTACCATCCACCAATTATAGGTTACAAGAATCTTGATTCTGACTCTCCACAAACAGGCTACTATTAACCACTAAATGAATGAATAGGAATACGAGGAAAACAGAAATTCATATTAAATACTTACCTAATGCAAATTACTTCAGTAAAAAGATTTACAAGATCTTACAGTTTGTTTCAATTTTTTTTTTTTCAAGTTATGCATCTTGCTCATTATTAGAATTGCAATTATGTGATTTTATTAATTTAAATGAAGAACAGACGACTTCAGTGGACAATTCATTATAACACATTAACACTATTCTTCAATATTGCCACCAAAACACAAAAAAAACTACGAGGTTTATTATCTGATTTTTGTTCTTTCAAATTTTGATATCTGATAGTATATAGTTTCAAGTAATCTCCATACGATCCCTAACAATTGTTCCAATTAGAGTGAAAAAAACAGACATAGGTACCTGTGGGGACTCACCTGTATGAGGGATAGAGGCTCGGACCTCTCAACGACAGTAGCTGCCCCAAAGGGCAGGCAAATATTCGTCCTCGTGACGTTAAACTCACATAAATTACGTTCGATCGTAATTACCTGCAAGTACATGCAGGTAATGTACGAGTACCAAATTGTGACAATACAATGATGTCACAATCCATACACAAACTGGCCAACCATCTCTTATCACAATAGGGGATGATGTAACCGGGCCGTTCTCACCAACGTATGTATTCCTTACATACGTGTGTTTGTCTGCGTGTAAATAAGCCAGTATAAAAACCATTTGAACCAGCTCGAAAATCACCAGTGTTCGCCTTGGTTTTGGCTTACCCATACATTGTGTATGAAGTGGCTGAACACGCTTAAATTCTGTAGAATTTACCTTCTGGTGAGAATACTTTCTCACGACAAGGTATTCCACAGTACCTAATATACTTAATTTTCGTTTCTTTTTTGATTATTTAAGAATTTCTCTTCAAGAACAAAAATTTCCGTCGTAAAGTTGTTGAGATATTAGTTACTATAGGTTGGTAAAGGTAACGAGCCACGAATGAGGTAAATTAGAAGAGACTCTGTCCTATTAATATTTACTCGAAGTATGGGTAGGTACCTACCAAATTCTTTTTTTTTTTCCTTACCATTATTTTTTGTTGGCTTTTGCTGTCATCATCGTCATCGTTATTATTTTGAAAACACTTGAGAACTGAGACGAAGTTCTTAATAATCGTAAAGGATTAGGGCATTAAGGTGTAGCGCTTGATAAGACAGAATGACTTGTTTCCTTCTTTACGTATGTAGACGTGGTAAAAAGAAGAAAATACCGAAGAGAGAAAAAAAAAAGTACGAAAAAATTGCCAAATGGGAAAATACATTTTCGTTCCAAAGTCGACGCTGTCGTTAAAATGTACTAACTTCCATCATTCGGTAGACATTAAGACGAAGACGACGAAGGTGGATGTGAAAAAGAAAAAGAAAAAGGAACGACAGTAAAGACGGAGGCTGGAGAGAAAAAGAAGAAGTTATTTATCAAAAATAGTTTACCGTAATATTATTTAAAGAAGAACAAAATAAAACACTAAAAAAAGTTCTTATCGACGTGAGAAAGCGTTGACGTAATTTTTCATTTTCAAAATGAAAATCAACTTAGAAAACACACTATACTTGGGTATATACTACGTCGAAACAGATGGCCCATGAAAAAAATCAAAATTGCATTGTTGTCAAGATTGATAGAAAATTTAATGCACACAATATAAACGCGACGAACAAATACACTTACAGATGAGGCAGGAGAAGTGATTCTCAAACTTTAGATCCTTTAAATCGTGTGAAAAAATTGTAGACATTGTGGCTATTTGTGTTTTTTTTATGATTCGATATTATTTTGTTGTAAACGTAGGCCTACTGATAGTGGTTTTTAAAATCGTTTTCATTAACGTAATTATTGTGATATATTTCAATTAGAAGATGAATTTCCCTCGTAATGCTTAAAATGGTTTCTTACAACTTTATTGTGAATCACTTGTGTAAGTTGTACATTATGTTAAGCTTTAATCTTAATACGGTTACAACGGTTTGCGAATATTGGAAAATGAAATGTCAAACTGAGAATCTTTTGATAAAACGCGATTCTATTTTGAAAATTGCGGAGGATGTGGCCTTCCTCGTAATAATAAATTCGAAAAATAATTTAAATTCAATATAAAAATTTCCCAAAATAATAAACAAACACCTTAAAACTAATATCTTGTAACGGTTGTGGAGTAGTAACTAATAACTATGTGGAATACCTTATCTCGTAGAAGATATTCTAACAACAGAAAGTTTTCTGCAGTTTTGTATGTTCACCACATACCATACACAAGAATTGGTGGAGCCAAGACCTCGGTAAACAGTGGCAATTTTGTAGTCAGTTTTGTGGCCTTATATATTCAGCTCTGTACACAAACACAGACACACAAATGTGATATATTCATACAGTATTATGTCATCTTATTGCGTTGTTTGTTATTTGATGCTGATAAGAAATGATGTAAACAGTTTTGCAATAAAATTTGGAAGAACTGACATGTAATGATGATTTATAAGAAAGTCTAATATCAAAATAATTTCAAAGATAAAAAATTTTTTCAAATATTATTAAGAGGTTGGAAATGGATGGTCATCATAACACGTTTTACAAAATACCTCAAAATGTCTATCTTCCTCGAATTTCTTGGTGATTCTATAAAATTGAAGTTGTTATTCGTTATATTGACAACTACAACCACAACTGCTATTACAAATAGGTAGGTACATTATTAGTTTCTGGTTGCAAATGCAGCCAAATATTCCAACTGGTGTAGTAGCAGTAGCTAGTCTAGACAACTTCAGACCAGTTCAGTTGAGGAAAATTATTTTATCTACAACTATAACTAATAAATGTGAAAAAAAAATAGTTGGAACTAAACAGTGTAGTAACTGATTAGTAGCCTAGTAGTTTTGAGAGTAGTCAACTAAAAAATTAGTGAACTATACCCATCCCTATTGGACCACTAAAACTAATCGTGTTGTGGAACTTTAGTTTCATCAACAACATACTGTGACGGTTATATTTGTAACAGAACAATCAAATACACAAGTTAGTTAAAAAGGTGTATTAAACATAAACTTTATAAGACATTGACAGTAATAAACATCAAGATTAAAATAATAGTAACAAGGTAATCAAAAGGTAAACTTGATTGAAGTAGAGTTAAGTAGAACAAATTAGAATGAATAAAATAGTATGAAACATGAGATTATATAGTAAGTAAAAAGAGGAAGGTTCAGGCGAATTTACAGAGTGTTGGAGAAGGGTTTTGATCTTATTGGTTAATAGAAATATATGTACATGAGTTATGACCAATGGTCTCGTAAGAATATGACATAAAGTGGAGAATAGATAGATTAAATTCAGGTCCAGCTGCTGATAAGTTGTGACAATCTGTCCAATCACTTTGAGACATCCAGCTCCAGGGTGTAATTTCAGACAAATTCATTAGTTGAAAAAAAAAAAAAATAATTTAGTTGAATAAATTTCAATCAGTATAAAAACGAACCTGAAGGACAGTTATTCACCTGAAATTATTTGGCAATTACAGGTTCCGTAATCTTCCAAAATTTTTGTTCTCATAATTATCCGAAAACTTTGACCATAAATATCTCGAAAAGGGAAGGATCCTTTTAGGCATGCAGTATATGAAAAATGTGAGTATCATACTGGTTACAATTTCATTTCATCACGAATCATAAAATATGTTCATTCTCGAGATTTATCGATTGAGATAACCAACCCATGAGACAACCAGCCCTGGTCCCCTCTATCATATTTCTTTTCTTTTCCTTTTTTTTTCAAGCGAGTCGATGATAAGTACCCCTTGTTTTTAATACACTTGTCAAACTATGCTTTGCAGTGAGATGTTCGGTATAAAAAGTACGACTATGCACTATTTTTCAAAACCAAGTTTTCTCACGATGCCTCAAACACTTTTATTCCTACCGTATGCAATTTTCTCTAGGCCTATATCTATTAAATCCTACTCAACGAATACGCCTTTATCTACTTCTTTACCACATCCCTTAGGCAATATTCCATTACCGTGGAATTCAAAGTAACTTCCGTCGTAAAAATGAAGATGTTACAATTACAAAATAGGTGGGTAGAATCGGATGTATTTCGCGTGGGTGTAAAAAAAAATATATATATAAAAATACCAGCGTAGTCGTGTTCTAATGCCGAATTTCGCCTTTTCTTTTTTCATTTTCTTTTAAGGACTGTAGAAAATATTTTTTTACACATATTTTAGATCATTTTTCCCCCGAAACTTTTTTTTATATTTCTTTTGCTCCCTTGTTGTTTTTTCCATTTCCTTCTTCAGTTCTTCTTTTCAAAAGAAAAAAAAAAAACTAATAATGTCTATTTTTGTGTACACGGAGACATAAATGTTTAGAATATGTGACTGCATAAACGTTAGTATACTATGTACCTAACTTACGTAAAGGAACATTTCGGTGTGGTAACTTTACTACCGTGTTACTCGTAAAAAGGGGGTATTCTCCGATATCATATTATGTACCCACATAAAGCCATTACGTATTATGTGACCGCAGTTACACACTTTATTACAATGGATGGCGAAGCTAAAAGAACCGAAACTCTTTACAGTGTGTAGACTAAGTATACGACACTTGTTATACGAACGACATTACTTTACTGGTTATCATTTGCAAAAGTGTGTATGTACAGTATCCTCGTTTTCAAATTTGAGGTAAGTATGTAGTTTTGGGTCATTGCAACGATGGCGCGTACCTGCTGTACACAACTGGTGTGAGAGCATTATTCTAATCGTTAATTTGACACAGAAGTAGTTTTCAAGCACTCATCAAATTTTATTTGGTGCTGGCAGTATTAGGTTCTGCGAAAACGAGAAGTATTTTGGAATATCGAAACGAAACGCTTTAACATCGTATTTTCACATTCCAATGAAGTGAAGTTCGAGGAGCCATACATCCTCTCACAACCTCACTTTGTGGGCATATATGATTTTTCTCGCTCGTTCCACTCGGTCGTTTAATATAAAAAAATAAAGCAATAATTTTTTAAATTTTTGATAGGTAAACATCTTAGCACTTAGTTTATGGCAAGGGCTAAATGAGAATTACGATCCTCAGATATGCATAAGTGTAACTCTTACAATTGTAAATCTTGTTTGTGTGTGTTACATGATGTGTAGGTGTGTGGTTGTGGACATGGATGATGCTCATCCTTACAACCATACTACCAACTTGTTTTTATGTTTACACATCACTTTCATGCATATAGCCTAAACAGAACTCACAGGTTTTTTTTTGTACTGAGAACACAGTTTACAAATTCATTACTAATTGAAAATTTGAAGTCATTTGAAATGCAATTTTCAGAAACATCATCCGACAATTTCCCTAGTTAAAACACACATAAATATAAATCATAGAAAAATGGTTAGATGATTATTCCTTTTTTTTTTATGATTCACAAATAAATCCTATCTCCTTCCAATAACCCCACTAATAGCTACTGCAGCACTGAATGATAGGTAAGTTTCAAGAAAAGTTAATTTTATAAGTACCTACTTAGGTACATACTTCTAAAAATTTAATCTTCTCACCATAAGTGTTTCCTATCTCATAATTCAACTTTTTCTTTTGTTGCTTTATAGGTACGAACAGAAAAAAAATTTAAAAAAAAATTGAAAATAGTTTTGAATCTGTGAGAATTTGAATATACACACATTCATTTTTTGTTTAGTAGCACAGTTCTTTATCTATTGAGCTACAAAGGATCAGACTGAAACTGGCGACTTGGAAACTTTGTTCTCCTACTAAATAATTATATGTTGTAGTGTAGAATAGTAATTAAACAAAACTGAATATTTTGTTCTTGTATTTTCTTTCGAAATTTAGTCAGAATTACTTCATTTTCAGGTGAAAAATAATGGTAGAAATGAATTTGTCATTGAACAATAGGGTCGAAAATTTTTTCTGCAATCATTAATTTTTGAAATAACAAATTAAAAAATGACAAATTTTCCATTAGCTTGCAAATTGTTTTACGCTTATTTCTGAAAAACTAACGTTGATAAGAAAATAATTTTTGGATAATAATAATTCAAGCCAATTTCTTTTTTTTTTCAACGGTATAAACTCCAGCTTTGTAGCTTAATTAGCGGTTCAGGAATGAAGGGGAAGAAGATAAGTTCTTTTCAAAATTAGTATGTTGGGAATGTTGGCAAAATTATATCGAAACTCGTATTATTCTTTTTGTTGTTATTTTACGAGAATTGATTAATTTTATTTTTCATCTATAAATGGCACTGGTGTCCTGGAAAATGTTTAGAACTATAGGTATATTTATATCAAATCATATTATTTATCTTCTAACCATAACACCTGTCGGGTTGGCAGCCATCTCGGTACTAATATAATATTCAAGTTCTAATATTGTGTCTTCCAAAGAAGTACGTTCTGCATGATGTGAACCACAAAATGCGTTTTAAAAAGAATAGGGAGCAGGAGCAGTGGTTGGAAAGTCGACCTACTCCATCGAGTAATGCTTCTTGATTGACTGAGTGTCTTGAGAAAGATTATCATGCATTTTCAGAAAACTACGTTTTTCAAGGAACCACACCAAAAAAAAGTAATACCACATGGAAAATAGGAAAACTCATAATTTAATTGAGAAAAACATAATACCATTTTGTTAAACGTCGTATGAGGAAAAATGGGATAAAATTAGGTCCATACCATATGGTCGTAAGTGCGGAACTTTCAGCACTTTTTTTATAAAATAGACTTTGAATCTGAAAAGTGTGGAACCAATTCTGTGAAGAGGCCATTTAATTTTCTGGCGCAGAACTCTAAAAAAAACTTTTTTACTCAAAAAGTTCCAAATAAAATTTTTGTCGTGATTTGCAATATTTTGCGTTTCTAGGGGTTTAAATTCATTCTTTTGATGATGGGAGAGTTACTGAAGGCCAGACTTTGGGTGAATGTTAAATTCGTGGTTATCAAACAAACAAAAATTCTATCTTGAATTTTCAGAAGATGTGATCATTCTGACGAACGGATTGTCTAATAGTAGAATTTATGATCCCTTACAGTATAATTGGCAGGGGTAACCATAGTTTATGTCTAAATCATTGGAAAGTCTGGAGTATACGAAAATTGGTAATGTGTGCTGTTACAGAAGTTCAATGTTGGATTGATGAAGTGGAAATGTATAGCCACCATGATTGGTACACTAGAAATTGTTCGCACCTTGTAAGTAAGTAAATACTGAGTACGAAGATCGAAGAGGTGTTTGGTAGTGTACTTCCGAACTGTGTCAAGTGTAGTTTTTTCACGTAATGACTAAATTCTAGGGTCACCAAATTTGTATGTATTACTGTTTTTACTTTGTATTTTTCTCTTTCGCATCTATTTAAATACACAGAAACCATGATCTCTTCAAGATTCCAACAGATTCATGCAGAAAATTTTGAGATATTCACCACCGTAGGACTAATAAATTTTCATGAATTTGGTTCGTCTGTATCGATTGCAGTTTATCCCATAAGAAGAAAGTAGTAAAAAATACCAAACACTAGGGAAGAACAGAAAATAATATTAAATACTTGTGATAGTGAGAAATACAGCGAGAAAGCCAAAGAAATAAAACCATTAAAAATATAACTATAACTTTCAACTTCGTATATCCCCCAAAAAAAGGGGGAAAAAGAAGAAGACAATTCATCAACTAACCATTTTCACAGAAAATTTGTTCGAGCAATTTATCTTCAACAATGACGAGGGAGAACGCATAAAAATTTCGTATATAAAGGAAATATTTTTCAATTTACCCCAAAAAATTATGCCAAAAAAAAAAATGAATAAAAAAGTGACTGGTGTGGGTAAGATGGTTTCTTGGTACTGGAAAAAAAGAAAAGAAAAACCAAAAAATGAACGAAGAATAAAGAGAACAGAAGAAGCAAAAGAAGAAGACAAAAGCGTTCTCACAATCGCAGAGAAATAGTCGTGCAAATATGATAACGATATAAAAATACTTTGTTCGATGTTCATTTTCTTAAGTTCAGTTCACTCACTGATTAAATGAGGAGGAAAAAAAAAAGAAGAAGAAGAAAAGATGACGATGAAGTAAAGAAATTTTCATCGTTTTTAACCTTTGCACACCTCTACTCCTCCTTTCGGCCTTCGTTTTTATATTTTATGAAAAACATTCCGACGTGAAAATCGTTTAACTATATGTGTGTGTAGACATACAATTGGTTGCAGGGCATAGACTTTCTTTCTTCTCCTTTTTCCTCACTTTTCTTTTACTTATTCTCTCCAAGGTAAGAAAATTGGTTTTTCTCGGAAAAACGGCTCATATCCACTTCGTCTTCTTTTCGTTTCTTTTTTTTTTCCATTTGTCTTTTTTTTTTTTTTTTTTTTTGTTTCTATTTGTATTTTACCCCTATTACAAGTTGCAATTTTCTTCTCTTGTTTCGTAAATTCATAAGAATAGCTGGCTGGTCGACTTTCTTTTCTTTTCTTTTCTTTTTTTTTTTTTTTTTTTTTGCGCTGTATATGAAGAGCTGCTTTACTCGAGAGTAATTTTTGTTTATTTATACATTCTAGTTTTGTATCCGACGTGTAACTACGTTGGGTCGTAATATCGTATGAATTTGCAATTTCTCTATATAAAGCAACGCACTAACAGTTTATGTTTTCAGAAGCTTGTTAAACACTTTTCATCTTTTTCTAACTTTTTTTTTTTTCATTTCTTAAAAAAAAAAAAATTGAACCAGCCACTATGTTGGTCTTATTTTTCTTCCGTCTTCATTTTCGTTGAACATTGTTTTCCTTCATCCAACGTCCCAACGTCGTCACCCACAGAAGAGTGCAAAATTTTATTCAAAATGCACCCTTGATAAGTAGTAACTATATTAACGAGAATACGACTCGAGTGGCTTAACGAAAAGTTTCATTTCGATGAACATAGATAAGGAAGGCTGAGTAAAAAAAAAAAAAAAATCTTTTGATTATTTTGAGAACTTGTTCGCCTCTGGAAAATGGTTATTCTTTTTTCGTTTTTCTTATTTTCCTTTCAATTTCCATAATATCTTCGTTCTGCCAAATAATATTTGTATTGGTTTGGTACTTCTCGTTGTTTTTCATTTGTTTTCCGTTTTCATTCATTTATTTGACTTTCCTTTGAATGAATAAATATTTCAAAGCTTTTTACATTCTTCGGTGGAATTTGTTGCAGTGGAATGCCTAAGTTAGAATACCTTTGGAATTGTACCAGGTACCGAATAACTGGTTAGTTTTAGAAAGGAAATCTCTCAAATTTTTTTATTTTTTTTTTTTTTGTTTTAATGTGTAGGCTACCTTTGATTTTGGAACAATTTGTTGCATTTGGTGAGAAATTTCAAGTGTTTGATTCGTTGTAAGTTTAGTTTGCCAATGAAAAAGAACAATGGCTTTTTAAGTAGCTTTTCGACGAAAATCTAGGCTACATATTAAGTTTGATCCGATGAATAGACTTGGGGCTGAAACCGAGTACCAACGTTTTTCGTTTCATGACCCAAGAAACATCGTGACACCAGTTGCAGAAATTCATTTGTCCATAATTTATTATATGTATAGTAATTATATATAATATATATATACGTACAAATCATTCCGATGCGTTATAGGTCTCAATTTTTGTTCAATAGTCGTGAAATTTGGTAAATAATTTATTCGTATTAGAATAGAGACCAGACCTATTGATTTTGGTGCGGATTGGCATTATGGTATTTTTGGTAAGTTCGATTATATTGCATTTTTAGCTGTTTAATTGCTCTAAAATTTCAAATTTTGAAGTAATGGTTACAAAATTTGAAACAGACGTTGACTGGCCACAATTTTAACACGCTTCCAAATTTGATTGCAATGAATTTAATTGTACATGCCTTGGAACCGTTAGAGGGGATAATGTGTGATATTAGCCCAATAAATATTGAAATTCTTGCCCACAATTACAAAGTTTGGTATTAACATTACTGCTAACATAAATATCAGACCTATCAATTTTGGTTTCTGTTGGTAAATTTGTTTCTTAGTTATTAATTATTTGAAAATGATTTTTTCTCTTTTTAGCTTCACATAATATCTTTGAAAAATCGAATTTTCAAGCTTTATCGAGAAAATCTATTCATTTAGTCTGAAAAAAAAAAACATACTCAATGCCCTTAAAAATTTAATTTTGTTCCTTTCCTCATGACAATTCTTTCATAGATTTACGCTTAACAATTTTCCTACTTCCTCACCCTTGCTATACACTGATTTGATCCAGAGACGTTATGTACTTATTTGCATACAATCTTAATCTTCAATCATCAACGTCACAGTTTCATTTAGAGGGAGGTAACTATTTTGCGATTTTTGGATTTTAGTATCACTTCGTTTACTAATAACCGGTTTTATTTCCTAGTCTTCTATGTTCAGAATAATTTTCTTACTATATCTTTCAAAGTTGAGCAGAAGGTTGGTGCAGAAGCTACATTTTGAAAAATTTTAAAGAATCACTTTATTACGACTCGATTATTTAAAAGCGTAACTTTTGAAAACTTCCTTTTTCTAGCCGAGTGTAGCTGCGTTGAAGTCTTCGTATTTTTGAATCATTACTGTTTGCCTAAAAACCAATTCCGAATTTTTCACAACTCTTCAGAAACCGAAGAAAAATCATGCAAATGTATAAGTTTATGTACCTAACGATAGCTACAGTATCGTTAGTTGCCGTATATTAGGCTAAAAATTCAACCACTCGCACGTTATGCTAAAGTTTGCAGAGGTGGTTGAACTTCTTGAAAATTGGTCTTCTTCGTGTATCATGAAAAATGAGTATTGGATGTGAGAAAAAAAGTTTCGTACAAAAAATATACAGCCTTCGTGACTTTGCATTGTAAACGAATTTGAAGCTTACACTTTATTTGTATTGTTGACTTTAACTATACAAAATTGCTGTGAGATAGGATACTTCAAAACAAACATTGTATTAAGTTTATTTTGACACGGAATATGTCTTTGCTGGTGGGGGGAAGGTTACTTTTGAAAAAATTCTGTTGGAAAAATGTTGTTGCTGATGACATCATGACTAGACTTTACATTTTTTTCTGGCGGGTAGGGGTGGTTGGTTAAAGTTTAAGCTGGAGATTACTAAACATCCGAAAAATATCATTTCAATAAATCATACTAATACAGTGTAGGTACTCAAAATATTTTCAAAAATGAGATGCCATTGGGACAGAATGTGGAACATGAAAAGTAACAGCATGTTTCTTGTTTTATAACTTTAGAAATCGTCTGTAAGTAGCTGGCTTTGACTATGTATTACTACGTATGGACTCCTCTTACTGATAAGATCACACATAAAACCTGTCATTATTGACATCCAAACATCTCTTGAAACTACTTTCATATGTTCCGATTTTATTGTATTAAAATGCTGAAAAAGTGAAAATCCTGGTATTATCTTACTGATTAAATTGTTCTATTCATAAGAGTACTGAATTTGATTATCATTGTTCATATTGAAGAGGTTGCTTTTAATTGTTTGATAGATCAGTGAAACCGAATGTATGAAATGTGGTATGCGAAGGGGTACCCACCTGTCAAAGATAAAATTATTAACAGGTATCTTATCACATATTTTTACTATCACCAGTTTCCCTAACACAAATTTATTTTGTGACATCTGAAACCAAACGTACATCCCGAGTATAGGGGTTTGATATCACGATTTGAAGTATATCAGCAAATCTCGAGAAATTGTAGAATCAAGACCACAGGTCATCTCAAACAGTTAGGCCACCAGCCTACCAGCAAAAGCTCCCAAGGCCTACGAAGTATGTCTGGCAATTTTGAGTAAACGGAATAAATAAGTTGGCCAACCCATTAGTACAATTCACGTTTTTATTACAGTAGAAAAGTTAATTATAGGAAGGTGTAAAAATATCTGGTCGTGCAGGTATCACAAAAATTGTACTGCCTCGTGGTCATCGATGTCCGGTGAACCAACAGATTTTAACCAAGTATATTTGTTGTTGAAAATGAAAATGGTGTAAATGGACCGTACAGTTTCTGCTAACGGTGTTCACATTTCGTATAGTTTTGGTAAAAACAACTTGAAAAGAGGTGACTTGATGTTGGAACAAAAGCTATAGTATGTTGTGAATAATATTTCATATTCACGACGAACGGATTTCATCACGTTCAAAACGAGACTGACTGTTCACAGTTCAACCAAATTTGTGAACTGTCAAGAGATAAAAGTGTTGGTTCACCGATGATCGAGATTCGAATATACATGTCACTACATTGTATAAAACTAACCAATTGACGTGTCTTATTATCTCGTAGAATGGGAATGTATTTTCAAGTTGAATTCAATGTTTTCTTCTGTGACTTACTACTAGTATAATCTTAAAACTCATGAGCTATTCCCTATTGTAAATATATTGACATGAGGGGAAGGCTATGGGTAATCAGATGTCACAATTTCAAACAAAAAATAAGTTTATATGTCTAAATAAGCCAGCAATTGTGGACACAGGTCCCTGGATCTTGGCTCGCATGTACATTCTTCCAACTGTCTTTTTAAAACAACAAGTATTCTACTTTTAAACCCTTTTATCCTACTCCCAATCATTCCAACTTTTCATTATTTCAAATTCAATATAAGGAAAATCAAAATATTTTCAAAAAATTATCTGATCAAAAAAATAATTAAAATAATTTTGATGGTGTGCAAAAGTCTAAATAAAAGCACATACACAGTGGAAGCAGGGTTCCAGGAAATGAATCAAGAGAAACAGATTTTTATGAGACAAACTTTATTGCACAGTGAGATGGATGAACTGAGAAAGGGAACTGAAAGCTCATGATTTACTTCACACACACACTATTTCAATTAGGTTTAAAGAAATTACCACATTGTACAATTTATTATTATTATCAGAGATTCAATGTGCTCATCTTTAGGATGTGAAATATATGTAAAATAGGAAAACATTGATAAATGAAAGAAGAATGTAAAAATTTAAGTTAGGAAATACGAACTTTACGCACATTACCAAATTTAAGATGGAGCTACTGAGTTGAACTGGAGGAGCGTAGGAACTGCAAGTCCCACCCTTTCTTCGAAGACAAATTTCAGGAATTTATTGATTACCTACTATGTGTGAATACTTCTCACAACAAGGTATTCCACAGTAGGTTTTAATTCTAAAAAAATGGCTCTAAGTACTTTTTGATAAAAACGCAATTTTCAAATTGATATTTCAGTGGGATGAAGTATATTTTTGCTTAAAATGATACCACCATTCGATTTGACAGGGACAGAAATATAAAGAATGATAAAAATCTCATTTTAGGTAGATGTGTTATTCAGTATTTTTTGAAACTAGGAAAATTAATTATTTTAAATAATTTATGTTGCGATCTACTGGGTTCTTTGAGTTATTTTCATATCAAACTTTTTCATAGGATGTTTCTCTTTTCCTTAATATTGCCTTTAACCAAGTACCTATAGACTGTAGAAATTCAATACTTACCAAACTGCAATGTTCTGATATAAAGTCTGGCAGAAAACATACATTGTGAACAACATAAAAATACTTACGGAGAAATTCGGAAACAATATTTTCACAACTCATAAACTAAAAAGAGGTTATTATTAAATCGATTTCAATTAGCAAATTACGAGATTTTCAAAGCAGTTTAGAATATTGAAAATGGTTTTAATTTCTTCATCAAGTGTAGAAACAGTGTAGAAATGAGTTTTTTCCCAACTGTTTGTTGTTTATTGTTTCACTGCACCGGTTACACGTTTGCAAGTTGCAAAATGTCACAATGAAAAGGGGTTATTTCACATGGTGATGCTTACACAAACAACCAAGTTCTGTTCTTTCGATAATATTTAATTATATTATCTAAAATTCTATTCATGAATGAAGTTTACCTGTTTAATCGAATAAATAATAGCCTCTTTTTGGTGGATTCGTTGAAAAGAATATTTTACTCAGTCAGTTAGCTACTCGTGATAATCAACTTGTTGGCTCGTGGGACAACTATGCAATTCGTCGACAATCACTCGTTTTGCTGACTCGTTGAGTAAAATACTATTTGTTACTTTTTTTTGAAAATTGCTGCTAATAGATTACAGCTGTTCAATTGAATCGGTTCAATTGAATTAGTTCAGTCACCAGTCCAACCGAGTCGGTATTTATTTTGATTTTATCCCCTTGGAAAAGTGTAATAATTGTATTATAAGCATTTACTTACCACTAGCGCTGTTTGATCTGTGTTCGTCGACGGCCTGATAATACTGGTGATCGGTAATGGCCAATGGCGTTGCAGCATTCTCAATATACACCTCGTCGATGGAATTGCGATCGTCGTGGTCGTCGTAAAATTGCACTGTCACGCGAACTGTGTCCGCATTTTTCGCGTAAATATCCGAAGATTCGGCCGAGTTCGTCTCCGTTCTCCGGGCACCGGTGACCGGATCCGGCCCATCATTTTTCCACGTTTCGTTCATCTCAGCCTGATACTTGGCTGCCCATTTTTTCACCATATAACATCGAGGCATGGCTCCTTGTTTATGCGGCGGTAAGATCACAAGAGTGTCAGTCTTCTTTATTGTATTACTACACGCATTTATGCAGCTGTAGGCTGGCTACGTGTGGGCTTTATTTTTTTCCAGCCTCTACGTTAGCTCGGTCCAGCAGAAATTATTACGACCGTTAGTTTTTCTTTTATTTGTTCGTAATTTCTGCGTATCCTCTTTCTCTCTTCTCTCGCACTACTTATTTTGTTTTTTTGTTTTTGATGTCGAGCTTAAATAGAAGTCATCACATTGAGCACACCCTTGTGTTGCAGCAGGTATCACAGAATACTGGGCTGTAATATCACAGACTCTACCGACCGGAGAAATTAAGTCTAATTTCGTCGAGTGTTACGTTCTCCTTAATGTTTAGATGCGATTTTTATTTTGCGAATGCTGTTCGTTTAGCTGGGCCAATAAAATGCACTTAACACAGAGAAAAGTGAGAAGAGAATTCGGTGAATGAGGTCAAACTGGTGTGGCTTTCCCTTCGTATGGGTCGGAGTGGCTCAGGTGATTATGACATCTGTTATCGAGAGCAACAAGTGAACAATATTGTAAGTTCGTATCGAGAGGACAAAGTACGTGGAGAAAGGAGGGAAGATGATGAGAGAATAAAAATATAAAATCTGATATCAAATTTATGATTGGATTTTTGTGCTAACGTTAATAATTCTGACTTTGTTATGGGGAAAAACAATTTTTAGGGAATAGGTCACGAAGGGTTGAAATAAGTAAAAGGGTAACAGAAAATAAGGAAATGAAATCAGAAAACTGAAACAAGTCTGACGAAGAAAGAAAATGAGGTTGTTGTTGTTGTTGATGTGTGCAGAAAGAAAAGGGTTTATTTCAATGCGTAAAACTCGTATACACACAACAGGTGTGCGTAAAGTGTAATATAACTAGTACTTAATGAATGACGAAGCTTTCATTCGAGAGAAATTCTTGTAACGGTTGCTTGTTTCCCTTTTTCTACCTTTCCTTCTCACTCGCTCTCTTTCTATTTCCCTGCCTGTTCTTTACTACTTATATATACACACACACACTTTAACTCGTTCACTCATCCCTATACTTTATTTATATACTTTGGAAAAATCCTTCAATAATTCATATTTATTCGATGTTTTTGGCTTGTTTCTTGCCGTCGTTGTTCCTTTTTTTCCTCTTCTTTTTCTTCGTTTTTTTTTTTTTTTAATGCTTCACTTTTTTTCTTTTATTCGACGAAGAACAGTTTTTATGAAGTTTCCCAGCGTTTGAATAGCTTTGTGAAAATCCTAAAAGAAAGAAAAGAAACGCAATGAGGAAAAAAAACAACAAATACCGACGACGTATATAAGAAAAAGTATTATAAATAAATCAAACTTTTATTCGTTTAATGAACAAGATACGTCAACGAGTTGAAAATCTATGGCTTTTTCGTGTGGCGGGTAAAGAGAAAAGAAATTCATTATTGGTGAGAAAAATAGGGCGGTTGTAGTGCATGGAGATTGTGGGGGTGTTTGGATTCAACAGTTTTTATAAATTTTCGGAGGTTACAATATTCGGTTATTAATTTCGCGGTGAAAGTATTGCCATATTATATTATTTATTTAGTTGAGGTTTATGCTTAAATGGAAAATTCTCGATTTACGAAATAATTTACAGTTTAAGTGCGGCTTGATTTCGTACGTGTATGGGCTAATTAGGTCAAATTATAATTGTGTTACAGCTTAATGTGCATTTTGTTTTCATTTTACCAAGCAAAGTTATTAGGTACTGAGGTAGACATACCTAGCTGTACTTAAAAGCACCTTTTGGTAATCCAGGAACTGAAAAAATTGTGCCTGTTAATTAAATTGTGACCGCAGTTGTATAACGTCCATCCGAATGATGAAAACAGGTTGAAGATGTGCATATCTTTTATTTAATATTTACGGCAAACAGGTTATGCAATATGCATTACACGCCGCATAAATCGAATTTTGTTTGTCGAAGCGAATGATTAGTTATTAAATGCTTTAATGACCGTTTTCGTTTTATTATTGATGAGTTCATTAATTAAAAGTTTATTATCATTTCTATACTGAATAATTATGAGTTAAGTATGTAATTCTGGATTGGAGAACATCATTGAAAATGTAACATTCTTCGCTCACAAGCAGCTTTTTATACTCCTTTTTTCTCTGGAATTACTGGACTACTTTTATCGAGTCGGGTCTCATTTGAAAAGGTTTTAAGTACAGGTGTGCAGAATCTAATTTAAAACAAACAAATTGGGAAATAAGGGCGGCAAAAGTGAAGGTGCCCATAGACTGAAGATTAATGTGTGAGAAACTTGTTCTTGGATAAATAACCTATTTTTTAATGACGTAGCTGCGAGGTATTTTTTTGGTAGAAGAGAAAGAGGAGGGCAGAATTAAATTTAGAGAAAAGAAATGGTTGGAGAAGTGGAAATAAGGACGAAAAAAGTAAAGGTACCTACCGACTGAGGATTTATGGACCGGAAACTGATTCTTCAGTAGACGAGTTGTTTTTCAGCAAGATATCTACTTATTGTTTGCGGTAAAGTTTTTTTAATCATAGGAAAAAAGAGCAGGGAAAAATCTGATTTTAAAAAAATTGAGGAGAGAAGTGGAAATAAGGGCAAAAAACGTAAATGTTCTTGCAGACTGAGGATTCATGGGTGATTATTGGCTAAGCAATGTTGTTTTTCAGTGACATAGTTGTGTGTGACATGGAAAAAATGAACCGACTTGAAAATTTTTAAGGAGGCTATTCCTCTCGGCCCATAAAAGGAGAAAATGACCTAAATAAGTGAAATAGCCGTCCTAAAATTTTATAGGTCCACTTTTTTTTGTCATGGAGCACACAGCTTTTTTTGTAAAGTGTTTTTTTAAATAAGAGGGAAAGAGAATGGGAAAATATAATAATTGATAAAGAAAATACAAAAATTAGTATATAGGAAATAAAGGCGAAAAAAGTAAAGGTACCCACGAATTGAGGTTTCTTGTGCGTGAAATTGAATTTTGAATAAATCTATGAGATTATTTTGTTTATCACATAGCTGTAAAATTTTTTTATCTTTAGGCAGAGGAGGGAGGGAAAGGGGTATATAATTTTTAAAAACAAAAATGAGTAGAGGAAAGGGAAAAAACAATGGAGAACACTCCCTGTAGTCTGAAGATTCATAGGTAATAAACTGATTCTTGAATGAACAATGTTCATACCTAGCCTAAAATATTATCCAATTATAATCTCTCATATAGGTAATTGTTTGATTGAATAAACCAAATAATTAATTTGTCAATTAATAATTTGGTTTTTGAATTGAAGAAATTGCGATATTGCAGTGAAGGAATGGTAAAATCCTAAGAGTATTTAGGAAAAAATAGGTCCATATTATTGACAAACAATATGGTAAAAATTTTTATCTCTGGTCTATCAAGGCATTAAATCCTCTAAATAAGCATATAAATTTTATAATTACGTGATACTAAGACAATATGTACAAGAGCATCGCTAAGGATAAGGTACTATTACAGAGATTTGGGATTTCAATTTTTAGTGAAAAATAAATTTAATCAGAGCAATCAACTAGAGGTATAGGTATCCGAAGTGCGAAAAAAATCTTTGGAGAAGTGAGTGCCCTACAACAAACGAGTAACCAAATCTGAAATCATTTTTCATGTTGAAAAGCAATTGACCCTAAAATTTCCTTTCTCGCCCTTTATTTCAAACCTTGATGAATACTTTTTAAGCTGAAGCAACAATCGTTCTGTGATAAATTCTCCTAACCCCCATAAATGGAAGGATGGGTGTTGTTAAAACCTTAAAAAACGAAACCATCGACCATTTGATCAGAGCAAGTACTTTGTTAAAATAATCGCTTGGACGTCACCATGAAATGAGAATTTTCAAAAAAAAAAACAAAAAAACTTATTGTTCGAAGAAAAGGGACCGAAAAAAAAAGAGAAAGAAATCAAAAAAAAGATCAACGCGTTTGTCGCGTTTTTTCATTCAGTCACTTATTATAGGCCTACCTAACAAAGATTTTTTTTTTCTTTTAAGATGAAAAAACAAGAATTGCCAATTATCGTTGATAGGTTTTACAACAGAGCTTACGACTAATATTCTACCCTGTTTCACTTCATAGGTGAAAAAGAAAGTGAAATCTTGTGCGAAAATTATAATATGTTGGGATTTTTTTCACTTTTTCTTACCATAGTCGTACGTCTTATTTGTACGTACCTGAATATTCCATAATATTTTCACTGTCGTAAATGTTTGAAGTGTATGACGTGTACGTACTACACTTAAATATTACAATAGTTGAAGAAACAAAATAATCGCTAACAACATGACGTGTAAATGAATTACGGCGAACTGCTGGCCGATTGCAAAATAGTTAGTGTTACAAAATGAATGCAGATGTTGCAAACTTACACGATTTCATTCGAATGCGGTAATTCTTTTTATTGGCCAAGATTGAGAGAGGGAATGAGTTGCTATGTAGTATTACTCTCGATTATTGTGGAATACTTCGAGGGACGTAGCCGAAGCCATTTTTTGATGCTGGTAAAAAATGAAAATTTCTAAATAAAATTTGTAAAATTTCCAAAAGCTGAAAAAAAAATAATAAAAAAGTTATCAACTGGTATTGGACATTGGGGGCTTGATGTCCACAATAAATATATTTGTATTAAGAACAATTAATAAAAAAATAACATAACTTCAGTAGCACCAAGTAATCACTTTATTATATAAAAGAGAACAAGTAGATGTTAACTCTACGAGTACAAGAAGAAGAAGTGAGTAAAAAGAAAATAATAAATATTCTTAGTAGTATTAACGGCGGTATCGTACATCAGTGTAACCAACAAGTGCTCAAATAATCAGTGTAACCCCAACACTCCCTCCTTGGTTGAGTGACGCAGTTGGTCCATTGAATTCTTGAGTTGGTGCGGTAAAAGAACTGTTTGGAGAAAACCATTATTATGGAAAAACTCCAATTTTTCATTGAAAGAATATTTACTCCTGTTGTTGAGGAAAAACTGTATAAACAGTAAAAAAACCTCAACTTAAATTTCTCCGATCTCTATTCTCCGTATATTCATCTCCGTTTTAAATCTCCTTTAGAGGAGAACTTGAACTCAAGAAAAACCTCTATTTCTCCGATTGTTACTCCTGTTCGAAGAAACCCTTTTACTCCACAAGGTAAAACTTCGAAGTATTGCCAAAGAAAATATTTAAATTTGTGTGTATCATTTTGTTATTATCGCTTAATTAGCCTTAAGCCACCATAAGACTAGTTAAGTGATTTGTTATTGTTTTTTGAAATAAAGTATAAAATTTGTACAAAATAATAAAATTCATATAATTAATAAAAATACAAAAAAAAAAAAAAAACGAAAAACAAAACAATTCAATAACACACAAATAATAATAATAATAAATGAATAATAATCACTCCTCCCAAACACAAACATATTTACAAATGGGTAGGTAGTACTTAAATAATAATGACTTAATTTTGACAAGATCGTTCGTTTTTTTTTTGAGGTAGTTAACTTATCTCCGTTTTGTCTCCGATCTACTGCTTTCGTGTCTACTGATTATCTGTAAATAAATTATTTTATGTTACTATTACTCTAGTAACATTCAAGTCATAGTACTCCAAATTTTAACGGTCGATGTTGTCCTTAATGTTTAATATTCTCCGTACTAATGTTTCAAATACTCCTTTTGACAAAGGTTTAGTGAATATGTCAGCCTCCTGATCTTTTGACACAACTTTAACTAAATTTACTTTACCATCTTGTTGAGCTTGTCTCACGTAATGGTATCTCGTGTGTAGATATTTTAAGCCTGGTGCTTCTACCATCTGAGCTCTTTCGATAGCAGATTTGCTATCACAATAAATTGTTGCCGGTAAATAAGATACTCTTATTATTTTCTCCGTTATTTCAGCTTGAGTTTCTATCTCCTTGGCTAATTTACTCATGGCTATGAATTCAGCCACACAAGTGGAAGTGGTTACGCACCGTTGTTTGTAACATTTCCAAGCAATCATGTCTCCGAACAGTTTAACAGCGTATCCAGCTGTTGAAGCTCCGGTTACTGGGCAATCTCCCCAACTTGCATCCGAGTAACATTCTAAGTTGTCACCTTCTCCAAGATAAGTTAGTCCTAAATTCTCCGTATGTTTAAGGTATCTAAAAATTCTTTTTAACTCCTGTATGTTCTCCAGTGTGGGGTTTGATTGACATCTACTCATTAAGTTTACCGCCAATGCTATATCTGGTCTTGTTCCTCCAGTCAGATATAACAAACATCCGACAACTTCTCTGAACGGATATTTTTCTCCAATTTGTGATTCCTCTGTCTGTTCGTACTTATTTTTATTTCTCCGTTTAACTTGCCTTTTCATCATTGGTGTTTTGCAAGGCTTACAGTCTTCCATTTTAAATCTCCTCAATAAATTGTTAATAAAACGAGACTGTTTTAGCTCCAATTTATTAATATTCCGATTTCTTTCTATTTCAATACTTAAATATTCTTTGGGTGTTCCCATATCCAAATATTTAAATATTTTTTGTAAATTCTCCTTAAGTTGTTTAATTAACTCCAAGCAGTTTCCGGCTAATAATATGTCATCGACATATGCCAGAAGTATAACAAATTTATCTCCTTTTCTCCATTTGAACAGACAGGGGTCCTTAACATCACTGACCAAGCCAATTTTATTCATTTCTGCGGTAAAAAGGGCATTCCAACTTTTTGGACTTGTTCTTAAACCGTAGATTGATTTATTTAATTTGCAGATTTTGTTTGCCCGTCCCAAAGGATTTATCTCCACTCCTTCAGGAATCTCCATGTATATTGGGGTGGTTACTTCTCCGTGTAAAAACGCGGTTTTCACATCCAGCTGACAAATCTCCAGATTGTACTTATTTACTATCGATAATAAATTTCGTACTGTTGTCAGCGATGTTACTGGCGCATATATCTCCAATAAACTATACTCCATTTTGTCTTTAAATCCTCGTCCCACTAATCTCGCTTTATAGCAGATTCCTCCATGTGGTTCCATTTTTGTTTTGAATAACCAACGAGAATCTATGACATTCAATTTTCTCCCATATTCATCAACAACTGGCGGTCTATAATACTCCAGACTTGATGTTCATTTAACGAGTTTAGTTCCTCCTTTATAGCTTCTCTCCACTCCTGACTATTTGAGGAACTTATTGCCTCCATATAAGTTTTAGGATCCTCATTTATTTCTGCCATAGCTATATATGTAAACTCGTCTGTGTTATTCTCCGAGTCTCCAATATTCACAATGTTTTCTCCTTCAATGTTGAATGCTTCAACTTTTTGTCTTTTCACCTTAGACAGTCTCTTTGATTTTCTCCGTTTGACTCCTGTTGAAGCAGATGTTTCTTCTTCTTTCTCCCATTCAGACTCCGTTTTAAATTTATTAAACCAGTCGTTGTCAATATGTTTATTTTTCTCCAATAGTTTATATTTCTCCCTATAAACTATTTTCTCATTAAAACGTATGTCTCTCGATTCGATAAACGTTTTATTCTCCGGACTATAGAGTAAGTAACCTGACGGAGTATATCCAACCAAGATGGCTGGTATACCACGTCCTGAGAATTTAATCTCCGGTCCCCTTTTCACCTTAAAATATGCCAAGCAACCAAATCTCTTTAATTGGTTGAAATGGCAATTTGTGTTAGGCGAGATCCTTTTTATTGGTGTTTCATAATTTACTGATTTGTGGGGTGTACGATTGTACACATAAACAGCTACTTTGACTGCCAAATCCCACATACTCCTGGGCAAACCTGAATCTAGCATTAATGCTCTTACTCTGCTCTGTAATGTTCGGTTAAATCTCTCCGCTACTCCGTTATGTTGTGGTGTGTCAGGTGGTGCTAGTTGTAGGTCAATTTTCTCACGCTTTAATATCTCCTTTGTATATCCTCCAGTAAACTCCGTACCTTGATCTGACCTCAAGTAGCACACCTTAACATCGTCTCCGATTAAATTACGAACATTACGTAAGAACAACTCCAAACATTCTCCAACCTCCGACTTGTGGGTCATGATGTGTGCTTGTGCATAACGTGAGTAGTGGTCAATAAACACTACTATAAATCTCCGTCCTCCAGGGAATGTTGCTGGTGAGAGAGGTCCCATTACATCTGAATGTATCATTTGTAATAGTTTCTCTGCTCTCCATCTCGATTGTTTAAATGGTAGTTTTGATAAATTAGCTATAGCACATGTTTCACAATCCCTGATTACTCCAGTGAATTGAACTTCTTTTAATTCGGGATGTGTATTAGCTAATTTCTTCAAGTATTTCTCCGACAAATGACCTAGTTTGTAGTGCCAGAATAACTCAAGTGGTATTTGTTTATTTGTAATCTACATGATGGTAGTAACAGGCATTTTATCTCCATCTAATATATATCTATCACACTATATTTTCAGTATCAATAACTGATTTTTAATTTTTCTCCTCAACTCCCTCCGTCTTTTTCTCCTCAAGTCTTTCTCCATCTTTCTTTATTTTCTCTGATTTCTCATCATTATTATCACTGTCTCCTCTCTCCGATAATTGTTTATATTCATTCTCCGATAGCATAGGTGAACAATTCTCTTTGTTAATATTTTCTCCATTATTATCATACTCTTGGTTTTTACTTTCTTCTCCTAAAGTATCTCCTTTATTTCCTACTCCCTCCGAATTGTTTGCCAAAGGTATATCTCCTACATGAACCTGGCTAAAAATTACACGATGTGCTAACTCCGAATTCTCATCGTCATAAATAGGTGGGCCAAAAGTATGATCAGTATAAAACTGTAAATGCCAAAATGGTTTAGTATAGGGTCCTTGAAAATAAACTACATTTTGGTCTGAATTTGTAATACGTACTGATGTATTGTCAAGGACAACTGTAAAACCTACATCTACCAATTTTCGTAGGGAAAATAAATTTTCTGAAAGTTTAGGACAACACCGTACTCCTTTAAACATTAATTTGTTGTCTTGTAAGTCACGAGTTACTAATGTACCTAACTCCGTACACAGTAAACGTGAGCTTACATCAGCACTTAAAACTTCCTCCGTATAGGCTTTACGAGATTGTAAAGAATATGCAGTAGACATTAAGTGCTGAGTGGCTCCACTATCAGCTAAAAATGATATTCTGTAAGTACTACCTGATGACTCCGTATTTGGTCACTTCTCCAGTTGACCAACCTCCATGGGGGTTTCCTCCGAATTGGTGGCTATTAGTGCCAACTCAAGTGGGGCGTTCTCCGATTCGCTAACAAAGGGGATGGGGCTTGGTGGCAGCGGGATGTTTAAATACTCCGGAACATACTGCACAGTGTCTGGTCCGATCACTCCGGTAATTGTCACCATTTCAGTCTCCAATTCAACTGTTGTCTCCGCTCCGATGTCTAAATGCTCCTCAACAGCCAATTCAAAGATGAATGATTCTTCACTCGAAGAGTACAAATCCTCTGGGTTTAGCACATATTTTGCTGATGTATGTGTCAACTCCGACAACAAGGAAGCATCTCCTTGCTTCTTGAACACCACTTTACCGCGTGCAGCAACTCCTCTCCGATTACTGTCTGTGCCCCGAGCTGGCTTGTTAATTTCTCCACTGATCCGTTTCATCGGATCATTAATCAAGCAGTTCTGTTGCACAGGCAATCTTACTCCACGACCTACTCCACAGCCACGCAAAAATACTCCTCTTCCACCAAGGTGTGTTGCTCCGAATCCAGTTCTCCAATACTGAATTCTTGTGTCCGGTACTACCAGTTGAATTTTCCCTCTCTTGGGACACGTCGCCAAAATATGTGTCATTGTGACTATTCCGCACATGTAACACATTCTCCCTTCCACCGCAGGATTCGGGCAATTTACTCCAAAATGCCCGTAACATTGGCAATTGTAACACCGTATATTGTCCAGAGGGGACGGAGTGCGCATTACTCTGGTTCGCGTTCCTCCATGACCTCTATAGACAATGTTTGCCTGAGCTGCCACCGTAGCTCCTCATCCAACTCCATCAGGTTTCTTCTCCGTTTGTTTATTCGCTTCCGCCTATAACACTAAACATTTCAACTCCTCAATCGAAAGGCCTATATCGTTTTGGCATTTTGTAATAAAATTTATTGTTTCAATCATATTCGAGGACTTGGAGACAGCCATGTAAAAATAACTCCTCTTCTTCTCCGTTAATTGATCATTCTCCTGATTGCTCTCATATTGTCGTATCAATTCATCAAATCAATTAAAGAATTGATACGGTTTCTCCTTCGAAGGATTGTATCTTAATAGTTCGAGTTCTTTTCTCAATGCCTCCGACGCCTTATGAGACTCACACTTTTTGAATTCTTTTAAAGTATTTAAGATTTTATTAGGGTTGTTCTCCGATACGATCATTTTATGATAATTATCATCTATGTGATTTATTATTATATCTCAAACTAAATTTAATCTCAACTCCTTTTCTTTATTACTATATTTTTCTATCTCCTTCTCCAGGCTTTCTATAACTCCATACAAATCCTTCGATATTAACTCCGATCTAAGATAATCGAACCATAAATCATATCTCAAACTCCTCGTTAGTTTATATTCACGTTTTACATTATCTCTCGTTACAACTATCTCCGATTTTAATTTCTTACCAGACTCCTCAGGTAAATCACTTTCTCCTTTTAAAGCATCAACGTGGATTTCTAAAAACTCCCTTTTGATATTTCTCTCTGATTCTAAACTTTTCTCCTTTGGTTTGTTATTAGTTGGCTTTTCTCCATCTCCTAGTCTTCTATTTACATTATTTACTCCAATCTCATTTTGCATATCAACATCCTTATTTTGTTTTTCTATAAATACCTGATTTGTTAACTCCGTTAGCGTACTCTCCAATGACGCAATGCGGCGTTTTAACTCCAAAACCTCCGGCAACTCCATTTGTTGTGCCTCATTTTCTTTCTCCCGCCACATAGCCTCAAAACATTCTCTCACCACCTCCGCTGCCAGACTTCGGGCATCCGCCTCGCGCGAAGTCATTGGCACTCCCTCCGTATGTTTTGATTTCTCCATCATCGCCTTTTCTGTAGCGTGTTGCACCGATTCACGAGAAATTTTGGGAATTTTATAATTGACGAGAGACTGAGTGGGCTTTTTTGTCACTGGCTTCTCCGATGGCCTTGGTTTTGATGTCCATATTTTAGCCACTGATTTTTGGGGAGCTCCCCCAGGTGTGGCTGCCTTCAACGAAGCCGGTTTCTTGCCCAACTTCAATTTCAGATTCTCCACCATCTCCTTTACAGCTGCTTTGGATTTGACTGTAACGAAGGGAACCACAATTAAATAGGCGTGACGTCACTTACTCCTTCTCCACTTCAAAGCATTAAATATTATTAGCAACCCCAAAATTCATCACGGCTTACCCCGTCTCCATTCAACTCCTTCTTCAAGGAGACAATTCTCCGTCTGTGGGTCAACTTCTTCATATTGGTCGGATTCACCGACCAACTCTTCCTCCAGATACTCCTCCACCTCATACTCCGAATAAGACGAGGCTGAATCAGACACGTTGCCTTTGCCACCACTCTGTTTGTGGCTTCGCGCACTGTCTCCCTCTCTGGACTTCGCCTTTCTACCTCTCGACATCTTACTATTTTAAGAATACATTATATTAGTTTAAACTTTTTACTCCTATATTATATTTACAATATCATTTCGTTCGAAGTCCATTTGGCTTTTTCTCCTTTACTAGGTATTTATCTCCTTCTCCTGCATTAATAATTATGAGGGAAACGTACGACCTTGCTCCTGAACTATGACAAGGAACATTGTTGTACATAACTCGGAGCACCATCTCCTTCAATGTGAGGAACACACACCCATCTACAGAGATAGTTAGTCAACTATATTTCAGTCTGCAAACGCAATGTCCATCTATATAGTTAACCCGCAAAGATTGTTGTGGATCGAGTGTATTTCAGCCTCTTATTATGTTTCTCCGATACGAGATGGATTTTTCTCCTCTACCTCCTTTATCTCCAAAAAGAGCCTATGGTGGTATTAATATTATTCTTATAATTTCATAATTATACAATCGATCCTACCACCATTTTAAATTATCTCCTAACTCCTATAACACCGAATAGCTTTACTGTATTCTTTACTCACTACAGTAAAGGTATTCTGAATAGTGGGGGAGCTATTTTTATGCAACTCTTTCTCCAATCCTCCGTTAGGCAACTGTATGTGGTGGTTAACTATCAGGTTTTTTTTTTATTTTATTTTACTCCAAAAAAAACTTACGGTGGTACCATATACATCGATGTTTATTATTATTTTATAATCACTCCCTATATTAAGCACTTTACATTTTTCCAAAGCATAAAACAATTATACGAAACATGTTTCATTACACCGATCAGCTCCTAGTGTACGCAAACAATTTTCCTCATACCGGTATTTAATTATCTCCATCTTACTCGAGTAATTAAAGGAGAAGGATAGTCAACGAGATCGAACCAAATTTAATAAAGACTCCATATATTCCACTTAATTAATTAATAATCACTCACCGATCTTTCTCCTTGCAAATTAATCGTTACTAGTTGATCTCCAAGACTCCAATAAATAGTGGTTTTACGTACCATTCAAGTACATGTGTGACACCAACAAAAAAAATTACAAACTTTTTTGAAACGGCGAAAATATTCACAAAAGAATAATAATGTTAATGAAATCATAAACGAATATGCCGTCGACGTAATGAACAATAATAAAATACTAATAAGTAATAGATTCCAAATAATAAACACCATTGGTGTCACAAACAGGGAGACGACAACCTAACTCGACCAGTTGTTTCAAAGCGAATGAAGATCGCCAAAAATAGATCGACCTCATTAACTTCGCAATTAAAATGGTTCGACCTCGATCCTTCATCCTGATTGGCCAATTCTCCTTATCTGTTTTCTCTGAATACAAATGAATGCATTCATATATATATCTAACTCCGTCCAGCAATGATGAGGCAAGGCAGGCGATGAACATTCTCACGTTTATTCATGCACTGCGGATTGCCTATATTGATGAACTCGCAACGTATTTTACTCACACATACTCACACATACACCAGCGGAGTTGTGTAGTAGTGACCTCCATTGTCTCCTTTTCGTTCGTTCTCCGTTTTAACATCGATGTTTCTCAAACTTGTCAAAGGATTAGGAATTTGCCGACATTGTAGCAAGCCAGCAACCAATATTATTGGCACCGACGGCTTGTTTTTTTGACCTTCTCCTGTTTTTTTAATTTCGTCATGATTTTATTATCTCCAGGCCTATATTTTTCTCCACGTATACGATTTCTTTGTATTATATTTTTGATAGTGTGCGCAATAAAATTACGTACACTAAACAATATATTTTCTCCCAAAAAAAAAAATTTATTTCTTAAAGAAATACTTCACCATTTCTCAATACACCGTTTCTCCAACTCCGACAATAATTTCATTTAAACTCCAATTTCTTCTCCCCTCAATCTCCGTACTCCGTCCAGACATATACGCTGTTAAAATAAATACAAAGTAAATTAATATGTGCACACTCTCCGTCTCCATATAATTATATACTACAGTATAAAGCAATATTAGAAACAATCAATAGGTTGCTGTCTACAGACTTAAATTAATGAGGTACCTCTTATATAATTACACTAGTGTTAAGCTCCACTTACCTCCGCCTCTGTCACCAAACAGCCTGAGAAAATTTTAAAAATACTCACGAATACCTGCATTGGTACTGAAATCTCTGGGATCTTTGTCCTGGGATTCCAATCCCATTAATTCTTCAGGTACCCGGCACCTCCACCATATTGGACATTGGGGGCTTGATGTCCATAATAAATATATTTGTATTAAGAACAATTAATAAAGAAATAACATAACTCTAGTACCGTACCAAGTAATCACTTTATTATATAAAAGAGAACAAGTAGATGTTAACTCTACGAGTACAAAAAGAAGAAGTGAGTAAAAAGAAAATAATAAATATTCTTAGTAGTATTAACGGCGGTATCGTACATCAGTGTAACCAACAAGTGCTCAAACAATCAGTGTAACCCCAACAACTGGTATGATTTTTCAACTAAAATGTGTATGAAACCTAAGGTGAAGGCAGTAGTTTTCAACGCTTCAAAATAGAGCTTAAATGTAAAATCATTTTTAAAGTTACAGCAATTTTTTATGGCTTCTTGGAACTAGAAATCCGTTTACTATTAATTTTAAACATATTATTGAATTAAATTTCATTATTTTCATAACTGATAATAATGAAACTAAGAAACATAAAAATCCTTAGTTTGTGACACTAATGGTTTAGATTGTAACAATTATTGCATTAGTTTGTGACACTTCCATTAAAATAACCTACATCAACTTTACCAAATAATTATTTAATATCTTCTTGGAATGGGAAATCTATCTCTTACTATCCATTTTAAGTATACTATTGAACTAAATTTCATTATTTTCATGATTTTTAATACTGAAACAATACAGCCTCAAAATCCTTAGTTTGTGACACCGATGGTTTAGTTTGTGACACTAATTATTTAGGTAGTAACAGTTATTGCACTAGTTTGTGACTCTTCTGTTAAAAAAACATACACCAACTTCAATTTACAAAATAGAAAGCTTTAATGAGGTTTGTATCATCTAAAATGTAACAGACATTACAATTTATATCTGTAAGCTTAAGAATAGCTAAAAACTCAGATGTCACGATCTAAACATTGAATTTTTGTTCTTGCACTAGTTGCAAACTAATGAAACGACAAATTTCCGTTTTTATTAATCCCAGGATTGCACTTTGTACAACAGTAATTCTTTAGTCATTAAAATCAGTTGCCGGACCTTGATTTTCTACTATTTGGGAAATCACCAATTGAGGTAGGCAGTTAGTAACAGTGATAATTTTTGACTCTTCAAAAAAGTGAATATTTAATGTTTTTTTATACCTTGATGATGAATATTTCATATGTGCATGTAATGTTTTTAAAATAAGAAGATAGAAGCCGTATTAATAAATGCTGAGCATTCTAAATTACTATGACAGTAAGCTTCATTTTTACTAGATGAAAAGTGCAGTGTCTCAAACTACTGTTTTTACTCTAATCTCTAGAAAATTTTGCAAGAAAACTTTTTATTAAATATCAAATTTTCTATAGGATTGACTCTTTAACAAAAAAATCATGAAATCCACTGTTAAGTATGGTTTAGAACATCTCAGGGGGCTGAGGGGAGATTATCAACTTGTGAGATAGCGAGTACTCAATTTAGTTCGCTTCCTAATACAACAAACCTCTGTAATGGCAAAGTATTATCTTCATTTTTTCCATTAAAAAAATGAAGTGATAGTCTGGCGGACTAATGTGTATATATATATAAAATTTTATAATGTCTAACCAAAAATTTTGTTTTCATGGTTTTAAGAAAAATACGAAATTGATAAGGCTGAAGTTTTCACGATAGATTTTCTTTATATTGGTACAAGTCATAAGTCTGATAGAAGTTTGGTTTCTATTAGTTCAGTAGTTTCCAAGAAAACTGGAGAATTTCTGGAAAAATTTTTATTTCATGGTTTTGAAAAAACCACTAAATAAATAGGTTTGAAATTTTCACAAAAAATAGTTATTATAAGTGAGCAGATATGAAAAAAGTTTGTGCTCATCGATTTGGTAGTTTTTGAGAAAACTTGAAAACAAACTCGTTTTACAGGATTCTGAAAAAATGACTAAAGTGATGGAACTGAGACTTTCATGATAGATTATCCTTATGTAGATACAAGTATGATAGAAGTTTGATGCTTATTAATTGGGTAGTTTCTGATAAAACTGTTGAAGAAAAATCGCTGGAAAAAATTTTTTGTTCAGTGTTTTGGGAAAACTATGAAAGGGATAGAGCTAAAATTCTCACAAAAAGACATTCCTCATATGGGACCAGATTTGGTAGAAATTTAGTGTCTATTGGTTTAGCAGTTTCTGAGAAAGCTAGAAAACAAAGAAGTCCTGAAAAATAAGTTTTTAGAAATAAAACATCAATAGATCGATATTAGGATTAAAGATATTATAGAGGTTGTGGATCGTTACAGCTGAGTAATTGTATAAAAAGAACAAAGATGTACTCAAAGTAATGTCTCAGAAGTTTGTACATGGTATAAAGTGTAATTGGTAAACAAACATGTACGGAGATAAACGAAAGAGAGGCGGATTAGTGTATCAGTGTAGCCGCGAGTAAAGGTACAAAAGTATACAGGTAAAGATAGTCCATTGTTCCAAGGAGTGAGGGGGGAGGAGGATTGGTGGTCCCAACAGATATGGATGACTGTCGATAGTTTTTTGTAATTTGTTTGCCCGAAACTTGCAATGAAATATCAACTGATCGATAATTATGTTTGTCAGATATCGAAAAGTATCGATAGATTTTTGAAATGTTTTCAGGTAAACCATTTTTGGAAATTGGAAATTTAGGTTGGTTTTTTGAATAATTACTGATGAAATTGGCCCTATTGGGTTTTCCAGCGACATGTTGCTGCGCTCAAATTTTCGCCTAATCAGCGAAGAAAAACGAATCTACGTGGCGAAATGTTGAATAAAGGTGAAACTAATATTGAAAAACTATGAAGCTACCCGATTTCATCGTCTCAATGAGACAAAAGCAATACTTCTACGTGATCCAGCCACCACGAACGTATTTGAGAATAGTATATTGCGTCACAAGTTCGTAATGTGGGCTATTTTTTTACCGAATGTGAAGAATTTGCAGACGAGCCGAAGGCAAGTGCTACAAACTTGACACGAGTTAAAATAGACCACAAGCACTTGTCGCACACCATACTTTTTACAACTAATGCACAAAAAAAAAATTACATCAACTAGTACTATTCCCAATAAAAAAAAATCATAAAGGAAATGAATTTTGGAAATTATAGCTGAAAAAACACAAAAACTGCAAGTTTTCCATTATTTTACGTTTTTTGTTTGTTTATTTTCAAACAGGTAAGAATAATTAACAAATTTTAAGGAAAGTATTTCAAGTAAATTTTTTCTTTTTTCTAGCAGTACTAATCGCAGATTTATAGCTTAAACAGGGGCTGAGGAATCATTAATTGAAAGAAGAAAGGTTTCATGATTTAAAGAAAGATTTTTTTCATCTATTTGCCTTTTTTTATTTGTATATTTTCAAATTGTTAACGATGATTAAGAAATTAAACGAAAACTAAATTCAGGCAAATTTTCTATCCTTTTCAGAGGTACCATTTTCAGCTCTCTAGCATAAATAGAGACTGAGAAATCATTAAGGAAAAGAGGAGAAGTTTCTAAATTCCAAAATACGGAAAATTTCCCATTAATTTATGTTTTTTTTCGTTTATTTATATCAAATAGCTAAAGATAATTAGAAAATTATAATATGGAAATTTCTCAAATTTTATCCGTTTTTGATCATTATAAATCCCAGCTCTCTAACTCAATTAGAGGCTGAGGAATCATTTGAGATTTTTTTTATGAAAATTGAAATGTTGTGTTTGATTGGAGTGGCAACTTGACGAATAGTTTTTCACGAAATAACTGAATAATAATATCAAAATGATTATATGTTCGAATATATTAATATCCTGTCGCACATGATTAGAATGCGCAAGAGTGTGTAAAGTACTTTATACACTCTTGCGCAGACTTTGGATGCGGAAGAGATTGTAAAATTATCGTCTACTTCACATGACAAAAATTCGTTTGTTTACATTCGCTGCACATGCATGTAAAACTCGGTCTTTTGTGCATGTGTTGCAAAAATTGTTTTTGTCAACCCTTTATTCGCCATAAATTGCCATTCGCCTAACACGATACCCGTTCGTCGAATAAATATTTCGAATTAAAATTTAAACCATATCATTGTAAATATTAGTGTATAAATCGGTGGTGCTGCGATGGCAGTTTACATATTTTGTTTCTTTCGTGCCATTCTGCTCGCGTAATTACTGTTCGTCGTCGTCATCGACGAATGGTGGGTGATTCGTGTGTGTATATATATATATATATATATATATATCGAATATGATAGTCTTGTGTCCTCAAAACAAACACAACCATTCGCGCCACGCTGTTTGGGCCACGCCACGCTCTTCGTGCATAGCAAACATTTTCTATTTTATATTCGCAGAGAATTTTCTCGAAGAAATTTTTCACATTGGCAAAGTTTGTGACACGAAACTTTTGTAATTAAGAGTTGTCGTGCGATGAAATTCATCAGTTTACGAGATGTTCGCTGTATCTAAATGCGAGTTGATGTGGCGAAATTTCAGGCTACAGGTCATTAAAAGCGATGCGCACAGAGACCATATAAGACGGGGACCATTGATCAAATTCACTCCATAACTATTCGTCGTAATTTTAAAGTACCGACGTTTTATCTTTTTTTAAGTTTGGTTTTGATTATTGTATCCGAGATTTTCGTAATTTGTTTCTTATTAAGTTGAATAAGCAATGAGAAAATAATTATTAAAACGGACCAAAATGTATGAAAAATAATTTATTCTACCCACATACAAATTCCTAACCCTATAAAAATTGTCCTGAAAATTTGTGATTGTGAATTTTAATAGTTATGAAAATACTTGTGAGATTTAAAACGAAAAACGTGGGACGAATGTGATGGATAATTGAAACATGTTGATACATGAATAGTTCATCTAAGCCACTAACCATTTTATTCCACTGCAAATCTAGCTCATCGGAAAATTACTTTAAAATTGATTTTAAAATTTGAATCAAACAGACAGACATACTGGGTGATTCAGTTTAACAGGGGTTAAATGATACAGATGAGGTGAAAATAAATGCATCATTCGGCTTCTAAATTTGTGATTAAATAAAGGGATAGAATTAATTAATTAAGATTTTTTAAGATCATTTCAATATTTAAAATTCTTGTTAAAAATAGTTAAATTTTAATAAATATAAATTTTATTCAAAAAAAAAAAAAAAAGTTTATTTCTGTTATTTTCTCGATGGTGCATTTATTTTCACCTCATCTGTATCACTTAACCTGTGTTAAACAGAATCACCCGGTATAATAAACCGAGTTAATAAAAACGTGGTAAAATACACGGTTTCCTTAAATCTTCAATCAAAACATGTTGAAAAGTGACAATTTAAAGATCAAATAAGTATGGAGTATATGTAGCGTAGTGATTAGGTGCTTGGCTTCGAAACTGAAAGGACTGGTTGCAGTCATCACATTTCCTTTCCATAATGGCGGTGTCGTCTGTTTGGTTCTAATGGGGATCTAATGGGTAATTGAGAAAATTCATGCTCGGAAGACCACTGATCACTGCATTCCGACCATATTACTCTACACACTTCGACATTGTGAAATGCCAGATGGGTTGCTCACCTGCCTTTACAACCAAATCCAATTGACAACACAAAATTTCATAATCTTTAACTTATTAACGAAACTAATCATACAGCATGACAATGAAATAACTTATAGGAGACCAATTTGTGTCGGAACACAATGTAGGATACCAAGCCATAAGTTCAGAATGTTGTATTACCAAGATCCCCATATTTTTAATTTGTTTCAAAGCGCATTTAAGACCAGAAACGGGCTGTATGTTGAAATAGCTTTATTTCCCATTGAAACTACACTAAGAAAGAACTATACTTGCCCACCTAGGGGTTGCCTTAATTACCTCTCTAACAACAGCAAATGGTACAAATATACCAACAGGAATAATAATAATTATAGATGGTAATCAAGATCAAATTGAAGAAGAGCCAAAATAATTATATTAGCTTGTTTAAATCAATTCAAAAGACACATGTTGCATAAAACTCTGAACATCAACGAATGAACAAACTTTCAAGGAAAATATTAACTCAAGAGCAGGTAAAAACAGAGTGATTTCATTACATTCGGGTAAGACAGAGAAAGCTCCCCTACTTTATGAATTTCTCTCATCAAAAAGCAGTTTTGTTTATCAAATGTTGTAACCTGATTTTTAATCTGTTAATTCTATCATCTGTTGTCAGGCTAAGGAAAACATTTGTAATTTATCTTGTGCTAGACCTGTAAATTTCGTTTAATAAAGATGACTGTTTTTACACAACTTTTTGAGTTCTTTATAAGGAATTGGTTGTGTTGGAACTATTCATATGTTGGTCGAGTACTAGTTGGCTACACTGACTGTTACTTTTGATCAGTCACTATGTTCGTCTACAATTTGTTCTGCGTCACTCTGTGTTTTAACTCTGTTGAGTAATCATTGATGAATTGTTTCTTTTCAATAAACCTTTTTCTCTTGGTGCGGTACATAGTGTTTTACTTATTTAATAGTGTAATATGTAATATATCGTTTCCATTCACCTACTTGCTACATCGGACAACTACCCCCCTTGTCCAATAGGTTGATTTTACTAAGGTCAGCGGTATTATCTTATTGGTCTTGCATAGCAAGGCATTTAAGCAAGCAATGGAAATGAATAGCTCTGGACTTGTGATATTTTAATCATTGTCAAGCGTTTTCTAAATTTGGGTCCAATGGATACCTGGCAAGCTATTTGGGCTGTTATGGCGTGCTCACCACATATCATACTCAAGGTATGGGGGAGCCAAGACTTTGGCAAACACTGATGATTTTGTAGCAAGCTTTGTGAGCTTATATAGTCAGCTCCATAAACGCACACAGCAATATATATATATATATATATAGTATTATGTCATCTTAATGTGTCCTTTCTTATCTGATGCTGATAAGAAACAAAACGTTTGCAACCATTTCGTGACGTTGGGAAGTTTATTCTCTGTTGATTAGTCACTGTCTCAACTTTTTATTTTACTTGCATGTTCATGCAAATAAGAACAAACAAACATACAATTTGTTTGAGGTGCACTGATAATAATGACCTACATAGGAGTTGTATAGTCCCTACAAACTAAATATTCCCTCTTATTTGAGAGGATAAAGTGGAAAAGATGTTGGCGTTACAGATTAGAATGGCGAAAATATTTTACAATGTTTGTATTGAATTTTATTCGTTGTGGAAAATTTTTATGAATATATTAGTAGCAAACGACCATGTAGGATGAAATAATGTACTGTTGATAAACGTGAATGATGTTGTCATGCTATCAAGGAAGATGATAAGCAGCACTTAATGATGGATGATTACAAAGTTTGGTTCTATAATTTGACGGAATTGACTTATTAAGCCTACAGGGTAAGAAGAGAAAAAAGCCCTCATTTCAGTAATTCCAGTCTCTAGACCTATATTTTGCTTGAGAAATTTTAGAAATATTATTTTTTATTTTTAATTGTTTTTTTGAAGTCGGTTCTATTCTTGAAAAAAATTATTAACTTACCATAATACTTATTTTAATTTCAGTAGATTCTACTGAAGAAATTTTAAAAGAATTAATTTTCTATTTCTAAAAAATTTGTATTAATTTTTTTTTTTAATGTTATTTTTAAATACAAAGAATATCTACAATTTGGCAAAGGGATCGAGGGGAATGTTTTATGATGGGTAACTTTTGGGGGCTGGGGTTGAGTGGGCTGTTTCGCCCATATGAAGAAATATGTGTTGGCCAGGGATCCCTACTTTCTCCCATTATCAATCTCTAGAAGTGTGCATATGTCTCCAAAGCAATAGCATAATTATTTGGGAAATAAAAAGAATGGTTTGAAAACGACGGTATCCAAGAAAATAAGAATCCAGTAATTTTCTACAACAGTCTCATGTGTAGAATTTACGTGACTTGGTCAGTGAATGTGCTATTATCATTTGATTAATTAATTAGTTAGTTAATCGATTGGTTTATTTCGGATTGTTTGCCTTGTGGCTGAAGGATGTATTTTGATGTTGAGGTGTTGGATTCGATGAACAATGGTTTCAGTGGCGTAGCCAGGATTTCTTTGAGGGGAAAAAAAATTTATCACTTTTGAAAATTTGAGAAATTTAATATATATGGAACTGGTTGCATATTTGATACTAAAATTTTCTAAATTTTAAAAGTGGCTAGCAATATAAAACTAAAAATATGGTCATAGGGGTAATCTACTGTGGCTTGTTTGGTGTAGGTAGATGCTACCTACACGGGGTTCATGGAATCTAAGGAGGAAGACAGTGGTTTACGTGCGGGGTGACAGGCTGAGCCCTGAGGGAGGCAAAGAGGGAAACGTCCCCACAGCCACTCCCCTCTAGTATTTTCGTACAAAAAGACTAAGTCTAGTCATACTCTAAAAGTTGGGGGGACATTATACTGAAGATTGTCCGGTGGGATTACGTCCTCTGTATGACCTAGCTCCTCCAAATAGGATGTCTCGGAGGGCCTGGCCTAAGGCACAGCCAGTAAAAGTCCCCATATGATAGTTGAGGATCCTCCGTTGGTTATAATTAGCACAAGATCGTGCTCCTCTCTTTTTATTTTTATGCAGCATCGCCTGGGTGGAGTTCCTGGAATTCATATTTGGAATAGAATTCCATTGTTGGACAAAAGGCTGGAGTTGGGTTTCTGGTCTATGGACTGTGATTTCGGAGCGAGAAGGCTGAAGGCTCCTACATGGGTCCACGTCCATGGGGATAATCATGGATTGTGAAGCATCCGAGGTCTCGCCGATGGAAAGGTGGCGAGGAAGAGGTTGGGTCATTTCAGCCAAGACTGAACTGACCTCAGGCCTCGGAGTGGAAGTCAGAGCGAGATTGCTCGCCGAAGTTGAAAGTTGGGAAAGCATGATGTCATGCTCCCGATTGTTCTGTTCCTGCTCTTCTGCGAGGAGGGCTTCCTCATAGTCAAGCAAAGGTTCAGAAGGATTAATGGAAGACATAATAGTGGAATGCAAGTGTCAATTAAGACAAAGTAAGAAATTTTCAAAGCGATCTTAGCACAGAAATAAATGGGTGTTTGAATTGAACAAATTTTACATGAAATTAGAATGCGATGTTGCTCGGAGCGTAATCGACAAACGAATGATTTGTGTATCACTCTTAGCTGTTTCATTTGGTACAAATTTGTTGTCGAGTTTATCATAATTTATCTCAGTATAAAAGATTTAGTATTTTCCCACCATTTAGAAATTCCCACTTAGAAGATCCTACGTGCAAAATTTGTTGATTTAAATTACCAAGTGCTTTTATGTGGGTCAACGTATTCCAGTGAATGAACTTTTATTCTTTTTTTTGGGTCAATGCGATAAGGAACGGTGGTGCGATATCCTTATTGCAACGGACGTTGTATGTTCAGCAATAAGGATGTGTGTCATTGCAGTTGCACCGTTTCTCATTGTTTATCAGCTGATTTCTGTTTTTATAAAAACGCACGTGAATTTATTTTGAATTTCACGATAGATGTTTTATTTTCGAGCTGATTTATTTTCGCATTTTTCTTCTCTGCGTCTAGGTTCAAATCCTGGAAGTGGAAGATTTATTTTTTGATTTTTATGACCATTTTTTGATGTTTTAATTTTGTATCGGCTATGAGTAGGGTGAACGTTTTTTCTGTTCTATCCACTACTTTATAGGGACCGTTGTAGGGTTTCTGCAAAGCCTTTTTCATCCCTTCTTCTCGTAAGAACACGTGCGTGGCTGTCGCTAAGTGTCTCAAGACATTGGTTTTAGGTTTGCCATGAGTTGCAGCTTGTTTTAAAAATTGACTTGCGTCGTCTTTTATGTTTTGTACTAATGTTTCGAGGTTAATTTCTTTGGTTTCATAGAAAAAGACCCTTGGTAAGCCCGAGTGCTAATTGAGCAGCTGAGTGTCCAGTATCTGTTTGCAAGGCTGATTGGAGGCCTAATAAGATGGTTGGTAGCCTATCAATCCATCTTTTGGTGTCGTGTGCCATAATTGAGGCTTTTAGAGCCCTATAACACCTTTCCACTTTCCCATTAGATTGTGGGTGGTAAGTGGTGGTGGACCAATGTTTAGCACCCAAGGTCTTTACTAGCTCGTTGAATATTTGACTTTCAAATGGTTCACCTTGGTCTGTAGTTATGCTTTGGGGCACACCGTATCTAGCAATCCACGTTGAATATATTTCTGCAGCCACTGTTGGGGCTGACATTTCAGTGAGTGGAATTGCTTCGGGCCAGCAAGTAGCGAGTAGCGGTCTATAATGGTCAGCAGATACTTGTAGCCACGAGAAGGTGCAAAAGGACCAACTAAGTCTACGTGAATGTGTTTGAATCTGTCAGTATGTCTGAATTTCCCAAGTTTCGATTTCGTGTGTCTGCCAATTTTAGATTTCTGGCAATTTAGACAAGCACGGGCCCAGTTGTTGCAATCTTTTTTTATGATGGGCCATACAAATCTCAAGGTCATTAATTTAGTCGTATTCCTAGGTCCAGTGTGCGATAAGTTATGAACACTGTCGAACACTATTTTCCTATATTTTTGTGGAATATAGGGTCGTTCTTGACCTTGGGACACATCACATTTTAACATGATTTTAGTGCCAGGGAATCTTTTTTGTCTCAGTTGTAGACTTGATTTGTCTGAAGATATCAATTTTAATAATTCTTCATCCCCTAGCTGTTCAATGGCTATTTCAGCATAGGGTAACTGAGATGGCACTGAGACAGATTCTATTTGTCTCAGACCATCAGCGGGTGTATTTAATTCCCCTTTTATATACCTGATGTCTGTTGTAAATTGGCCTATGAATTCTAAGTGTCTCATTTGCCTTGGCGATGCATGTTCTGCTCTCTGCTGGAATGCATGTGTGATAGGTAGGTGGTCTGTATACACAGTAAAAGTTCTACCTTCTACATTATGCCTAAAGTGCCTGATTGCAGCATTTATCGCCAATAGCTCCCTGTCGTACGTACTATAATTTTTCTCAGCCTTAGATAGTTTCCTTGAGAAGAATGCTAAGGGCTGGTTTTGATCATTATCAATTTGGTACAATGTTGCACCAATTGCAAAGTCTGACACATCTGTTGCTATGCATAATGGCAGAGTGTCATCTGGGTGAGCTAATAATGTCGCATTAGCCAGCATATTTTTGACATTGTCAAAAGCTAAGTTGGCCTCATCTGTCCATATGACAGGAGTTTTGTCGCGTTTTTTATTTGTTTTGATCAAATCGAATAATTTGCCTTGTTCGGCCGCTGCATTTTTTATGAAACGTCGATAGAAATTTGTCATCCCTAAAAATCGTCTTAATTCAGCGACTGTTTTTGGTTTAGGGAAGTTTATTATTGGCTCAACCCGGACTTTTTGAGGGGCAATTCCAGTAGAAGTAATGTTGTACCCGAGAAAATCAATATTTGGTTTTGCATATTCGCATTTACCGGGATTGATAGTTAGACTGGCAGCATGCAGACGCTGTAATACGGTTCTCACTTTCTTCTCGTGCACTTCAATGCCTCCACTGGAGCATATGCAGATATCATCTATGTATGCATAGGCATATGGTATGTCTCTCAATACACAGTTTATAAATCGCTGGAATGTCTGTGCAGAATTTCTTAATCCGAATGGCATTTGAAGATATTCGAAGAGGCCGAATGGAGTTATTAGTGCCGTTTTTTCAATATGGTTTTTAGCCATAGGTATCTGGTGGAAAGCCCAATTAATATAAATTTTGGTAAATAGATCTTTTCCTTTCATGTTTATATTAAAATCCATGATATTAGGAACTGGATATTTATCTGGTTTTGTTTGAGCATTTAGGCATCTGTAGTCACCTACTACTCGCCATTTTCCACCTGGCTTAGGGATGATATGAATGGGTGAGCTCCATGAGCTATTTGAGGGTCTACAAACTCCTTCTTTTATCATTCTATTGAATGCATCCTTAGCCACTTTTAATCTATCTGGAGCTAAGCGTCTTGCTTTTGCTACACAGGGTTGTCCTACAGTTTCTATTATATGAACTGTGTCATGTTTATATGTATGATTTGGATTAAAAGTTGGTTCGGTGATACCAGGAAAATCTGTCAATATATTGACAAATTTATCATTTGGTTGTGTGCACGCATTAATTATATTAATTATTTGATAATTTTTAGTTTTTCCTTTTATGTGTTCACCGGTTGTGGAGTCTATTAATTGTTTATTTTTAAGATCAACCAATAGTCCATAATAGGCTAAGAAATCTGCTCCTAAAATAGGGTATTTGACATCAGCTATGGTGAAAGTCCATTTCATTGGTTTGTTAAAACCTATATTTACTTTGCATTTTTTAATTCCATATGCAGAGAAACTATGGTTGTCTACTGAATTTAATTGGGATTTCAGAGTGTTATTCTAATGCTTGATCTTGGCTGGCAGTATGCTTATATCTGCGCCTGAGTCAGTAAGAAATTCCCTCGTTTTTGACCTGTCCTGTATGAACAGATGGCAAGAGTTGTTATTTGAGGTGTTGGTTGCCACTGATACGACCCCTCTCTCTAATTTGACTTATTGGGAGATTTTTGATTGTCTCTAACCTTATTCAATTCCGTGAGCAATTCCTTTTTCTTTTGCTCGTCTTTGATCATCCTTTCGGCATAGAATCGGCAGGTTATTTTGCAAGTCCTGGCATTTTCTCCCCATTTATTATGGTGGAAGCAATAGTCTTCACGCCAATTCAGATTTTTGTATTTGGGTCTAGATTTAGACCTTAGTGGTGTTCTACCAGGGCTGTTTTTTCTGCTATTATTTCTGTGGTCACGAGTTCTAGAGTCTCGTTCTCGCCAATTTCGGTTTTTGGAACGGCTGTTACGATTTCCGCTGCTGTTGGTGTTTTTATGTTCCATTTTCAAAGCAGAAATTTCGGCTCCAAGTTCAGCTATTTCAGATTTTTCCGCTGAGATAGCACTGATTGCAGTTTTACCTGTGTATTCCAGTGCCTGTTCAGCAGCTTTGGCCAAATTTATCAATGCCTCATCACTGGTAGCATTGGTGAGATTTAAAGCTCCAAGTGATTGCACAATTGATGTAGGTATTTGTTGGCAAAATCAGTAAGCTATTACTAAGGGTGATACATGGTTATCCCCTTTTTTCATAAGTTTTGCCATCAATACTGTGGGCTTGTCATCTCCGATGGACATGCCTCTCATAAGTTCTCGAATTTCCTCTCAAGCGGTTATGCCAGATGCAGTTCTTATTTTATTCTGGAACCAACTGTATAAATCCTCTGCTTCGTTGGGACATTCCATGATGTCTGGCCAACTTTTATGATTTGTGCGGACATATTTCCACACAATTGTCTATATCTGTGCTCTCGAGGAATCTCGTCGAGTCGGAAACAGCCGGTCAGTTGAATGAACCAAGTTTCTACATCCTTTGGGAGAAACTCTGGTAGTTGGATCCGTTTTTTGAGTGTGTTTTTGGCTTCTTCGACCTTCTTTTTGTCATATTCCGATATTGCCTAGGCTACGATCTCTTTCATATATTGATCGAACAGCTCTTTTTCTATCTGAGCCTGTTTCTCAGCCAGTAACCTACGTTCTTTTTCCTCCAGATTTTCAGCATTTTAGTTTCGTCGTTTTTCAGCATTATTTTTCGTATTATTTTTCTGTTTCTTAATTTTTGGAAATCCAGCTTAATCGAATTTGTAGCAGAAATTGTTGTAGGACTATTTCCTATCTAGCAGATGTATATGCGTGTTCTAGCGAGATTTTGTTGACCCATCCGGTTTATGAGGCAACGTTTATTTGATATAGGGGTGTAAATTTCCCACTCCGTAGTCGACTAATAGTCACCTAAGTCACACCAGCTATTTCTAGCCAATGAAAAAGTCACGTCCAAGCCGCACTTATCAGCAGAGTGATTTCTCGCTTATCTAGCATTTTCATGCCTGCACCACTGTAGCAACGTTGAGGTCACCACTGTGGCTTGTTTGTTGTAGGTAGATGCTACCTACACGGGGTTCATGGAACCTAAGGTGGAAGACAGTGGTTTACGTGCGGGGCGACCAAATTATTTCTCGGTACTGGTAGCCAGCCGGTTTAAGATGCCTTACCATACACTAAGCGTACTTGATAACTGGGGCAATTGTCCAAAGGCGATGTGGTACCATATATGGACCGCAGCATGTATACTGTCAGTGAGTATGTAAGTATTACATACTCACTTGCCTCAGTTTACCGCCTCAACGGTAAACACAGAAACGCATCGTCTGTATGAGTGCATACAGACAATGTACTCTGTTTAATGTGCAATGCACAATTAGTATGGGTCGCAGACCAAAGTCTGCGACCCGTCTGTCGATGCCCTGAGGGAGGCAAAGAGGGAAACGTCCCCACATCTACCCCCTTGGCTACTCCCTTCAATGGGGTAATAAGCCTGAATATTTTTTTATACTGGAGCACTAGTGAGGGGTTCAGTCCAAAAATTAATTTAAAATTTGAATTCAGCGTCTCTGAAAACATGAATTACGATGTATTTATTATTCAATTAAAAAAAAAAAGAACGATATGATAACCTTTTGTCTATCAAAGTTTGGAATTTGAACTGAAAAAATTGAAATTTTTTAATAATACACACGAGAGCGACAATGGTTCAAATCCCAGTAGAGGAGCACAAGCACTTGTGATGAAACAAAGAGTATGTTTTTTCAGGTGTTTCCAGTTGTGTCTGTAAACAGACGATAGATGAAAAGTACTCGAGGCAATAAAATACAAGACTTTTGGCTGTTTAGAATATTTTTTTAAATATAATAAACAATGTGGGTAATCCACTCTGACAGGTATAATGTGAAAATAAAATAAAAAATAATAATGAAAAAATTAAATTACAAAATAAATGTTCAGTATCATAAGGATTCAAACACGGGTTGTAGGGCTGACAGTCTAGGTCATTAGTATAGAGCTACAGAAAAACATACAACATCCGAAAAACACCTATTATAACCTTTGATAACGCAAATGAAAATATCCTCTTTGACTGAATGTAGACTCCTCTTACAGAAAAAGTTTTTTTTTTATTAGATTAAATTTCAAAAATAGGTCTTCCACACCAGATCGGGCTCAACTTGAAATATTTATTCGAGAATTTTCGTAATTTTTGGTTTAGACATCTAAGAGCAAAAGCGTCATCACAATTTTTGTTCTGTGAGTAGATACATATGGAAGTATTTCTCAGCTTCGCTTCGCAAATAATAAGAAAATTAAATTTTTCATGTTTTTTAACCGTCAATAAGAAATGTTGATATTCTACGCCATTTGCAAAACAATTTTTTACCAATTTCTTAATCAACAAAGCACTTGTTATTATATTTCTCACTGCTTCATACAGAATAGTACACGTTGCCCCAAAATTTCATTTAACATAAATAATTGCCTCGAAAATGAAAGAAGTATCCATAATAAAATGAAAAAACTTCTTTAATTACTTCACTGGTTGAATAAAGAATTGTACAATTTTACCATCTTAAAATATAATTTCATTGTCAGAATTATCCCCAATTGAAAAACATAGAAAATTAGTTACGTTTTTCGCTATTTTGGTTTTTGTAACTTATATCGAAAATTAATAAGATAAAAAATGAATTTTTAAAAGATCAGCTTTCATTTTTTTTTGGCTTTAGCTTCATGCAAAATAAACATTATTTTGTTTTGAAGGGTTGGCTGCAGTATTGGTATATTTTAAAATCGCAGTGGTGAATAGAATAAAAGCTTATAATAACATAACCATCCCAGAAATTTCAGTTTTGAGATAAAAAATTTAAATAGTGCAGTACCGATGAGATACTTGAAAATATAATTAAAATAGTCAGTTTTCTCAATAATGGGACGGTTGCAATTACCCCACCGTTTGCCATACCATCGGTCTCCCCTTCCTAATTTTACCTGCTTCTACAGACTAGCAGAAGTATAGGAAGCAAGGAAATGAAAAAGATTTTATTTTTTAATTTCTCAACTTCCGTCAAAATGTGACGTACAGAACCTCATGACCATCATTTCTACGACAGAACATTCATGAGACTCATTCGTGTGTAAATAAAATATTACACAATGATGTGATTTTCAATTTCTTTTTACTTTCTCTTTTACCGCGGATTTCTGTTGTTGTTGATGTTTTTGATATCATTTTCATTTAATCTATTTGAAAGTAACAACGAAATGCACGCGCGTCTATGCAAACATATGAGTTAACGGTACAGTATTGCAGCTATGATATCACAGAAACTATCCATAGGTGCATTCATTATATGGTTCTGTTAATTGTACTGGATACTATTCTTGTTTATAAATTCGTGAAATATGATTAAAATTCTAAAAGACTGACTATTTGCTTCATGAATTTAGTATCGCTGAGGTAAATATGTGGTTTTGTATTTTCGAAGAAAACGCGAAGCACATAAAACACTTACACTTAATATTGGACTTACAGTTGCCAGCTTTCGGCGTATTTGGGTCCTAAATTATTCGATTAACTCGGTGAACTTGTCTCGACTGTAAATAACGTCAGACTTTGTCTTGGCTGAGGGACGACGACCGTAGATTTTGCCAAATTGGGATTTACATGGCGGGTTTAATTTAAACACAAAACTTGACCAAGAGCTTCGTTGGAGTTTAACGAATAATTTATCGCATCTTTGCTGTGGTAAATCTTGGTAAAGGTTTGATAAAGAATAGGATCGTACACAAAATTAAATTCAGGTTTCAGCTGGCATTTTGATAATTTTTGCTGCTCGTCGACAATGTTTTAATGAAAAGGGGCGTACGCGACGAAGTGAGTGGAAGATTTTCGTATAGTTGGATAATTTCTTCCTAGAAACCGAAAATTTGATTAATTTTACGAATTTATGAAAGACAATACCACTAAATGTTCAGCTTGATGTTTTATAGGTCAGTTAATCCAAGGTTAATGACATTTGTGGCAAAAATGATTCAAGCGTAATTTTGTTCAGGTGTTCTGTACGATAATATTATTTTTGATCTAAAACGTAAACGCAAATATCCGAATAGAGAATTAGAGAGTACTATCAGAATTATATTATTTATAAAATACACATAATGGTACAGCCAAAATGCACCAAGTAACTACTTTTACAGCACAAGAAAGAAAGAATCACATGTCAAAATTCGAAGTTGGTACCTATTTGATTCCATTGATTAAACATAATTATATGTTTCATACAAAGAATGTGTGATGTAAATTAGTTTGTATGCTAATATTTTCTGAAAAATCAAAAGAAAACAAAGAGGTCATACCTAAGGTTTTATTACAATTTATTGTGAACAAACGTTTGACGAAGTTCATTATGAATAATGTGAAAACATATGGTCAAAATTTTGGAATTAGTAATTTAAACCGAGTGTATACTGAGAATAAATTTATTAGAAGAACCAGTGGAAATAGATTTTTATGAAATTTTATATTATTTTCTCGAAAAATTTACAAAAATCATTCATATTTATTCTTCATTAGCCCACAATTTGTTATTTTCTACCAGTTTAAAGAGAAGAGGCATCTCTTATTTTATTTTAACGTTGAGCTGCTTACGTAGCATGCAGCTGATCGACCTTTGTATGTAACCCAAATAAGGTGATTGAAGCAATAACACCTTAATTTAATTTCAGAAAACTGAATTTCTATTATGGTTAGTACAGACAATTGCGAGGAAACGTGTGTGTGTGGAATACCTTACATCATGGAAAGTAAAACCAGCAAAGAAGGTGTTCAACAGAACAGTTTGCGTGTTTATGCCAATATACCAGAAAGGTATGAGGGAGCCAAGACCTCGGCAAACACTGGCGATTTAGTCTATGATTTTCTCGTCTTATATAGCCGGCTCCCTACACGCACACATACACACCTATGTAACTTTTACATAGGTATAGTGTAGCTAATTTATTCGTACTTTACAGTTGTCATGGTAATGGTAAAGTACGGAGAATGCATCTTCGTATCGGTTGGTGACATCGCCGAGATGATTATCTATCGATTCGTCACGGTCCAAGATTTGTAACTTGTCTATCTGCATAAATAGACAAGTACAAACGAACATACATTTGTATTGTGATTTAACGTGCAAGGCACGAATAATTGTCACCGAAGGTGACGACTGTCGTCAATAGGCCGAGCCTATTTCCTTATACGAGTAATGGTCTAATCCCCACAGTGTGTAATACTTATACTTCATGTAGATTTCAGGTAACCTACAAATCTACACAGAATGAATATTACTTTTATGAAGCATTTTAACGTAGTCCTCTCATAGCCTACTAAAAAATGTGATATTTAACGCAACACTTGAATGCAAATTTCATGCAATTTTTAGACATAAGAATCAGTTCCAATATGATAAGAAATTTTAGTTATTACGCTTGAAATACCTGTAATAGCAGTCAACAGAAGTCATCAGATGTATACAAACTTATGTAGTTATGTACAATGTACTCAGTGTGTTTTTCTTAATGAACAGTTTGAGTTTGACTGACAACATATCTTCAATATCGATGACCGTAGCCTCTAATACCGTATTTTGTTCCTACATACAGTAACGCCAAAATTACAAATAAAATTATAATAATTTTCTAAGGCCTCGAAAATCCTCGAACACGTTCATCCTTTGTGATGGTTTCTTTTCCTTCAATAATTTCATCCTCATTTCGTAAACCAGAGCACCGGACATAACCCCGTATAGCTCATAAATTCTTATTTTTGATAAATTCAATAAGCTTTCACATGCTCTCGTTTCTTTTTTTCATGACGATGGCTGTAGCTGATGTCATTGTCATTGCTGTTATATGTTTACGTTTCCTCACCCACTAAGTTAATTCGGACTATGTTGCATTTTAACTTTCCAAGAAACCTGTAATTGCGTACTGTCAAAATGAAATGTTTTATAAAAAAAACAGAACCCTAAGACAATATGACGTGCATATACTTATTCACATAAACTGGACTGTAAAAATTTATTATTAATTTGATTTTTGCTTTCGTAGTAAATGAGTTTCGTCTGGCTCGGTAATAGCGTGGGGAAAATATCCCGATTTCCCTCCTTCAAAGGCTTGGCCCTTTCATTGACACAAAGGGCTACGAACCATTTCCAAGGCCCACTTGTACTTTTCACTTTAAACACACTTGGCATCGTCTGTGTGCACTCACACAGACGATGAACAGCTATATTAATGTATAGACAAAATTTAGAAAGTCAAGTGTGTATGTACTTATACAGTTTGTACATACTTATGTACTTGTTGATGAGGTACATGTTGTGGCGGATATAATCCTGCTACTAACCTCTGGGTGATTACCTTATGCCTCTGATGGGACATAAAAATTAGGCGGACTGGCTACCAGCACCTCAAAAAGACAAATTTGTTGAATGTGCAAATAAAAGAGAAAGAACTACGTTCATTTAAAGCAAATATTTTTATTTGTGTTATTGTAGGTGTTTTTACGATGGTGCTCTACGAAGTTGTTTGAAGAGGCCATTTTTCAAAATTCTCAATAGCTCCTGGCCATGGCGCATGGACTACTAACCTGGCAACCCGTGTACGAATCTTTATAAACATAAAACATTTTTTTTCTAATTTTATTTTTTCATTAATATTTTTTTGTTTTGTCTTCACGTTGTATCTTTGGGAGTGGATTAGCCACATTGTGCGTATATTCTTATATAAGCTCTGAAGCACAGTTCCACGGCACTTTGGACTGCCCCGGCCCTGAATTTTTTCTATTAACACTATAGAATTTGTTGTTTCGAAGGAGACAACAAATTTTGTTTTTGTTTGTATGTGGCTGTGTGGGTAATGGCACATGCGCATTAAATATGAGGGAATAATTGGTGAAATAATATTGAGGAAATAATTTTGTGAAATAATTAGGCTTGTATGTTTATTATAGTGATTACATAACAATAAAAAAGAGGTCCATTTCTCCGCCCCACCATTTCAAATTTTGACCTGAAAATTTTTGGCCTAATTGTGCTCAGTTTGTGCTAATGTGTGCCATCAATTTTAGAATTTGTGCTCACCCCCTTTCTTAGATATAAACAAAAGAGTCTGGGTGGGGCTGGAGAAATGCTAGCCCCACCCATTTTGAATTTTGACTCTAAACTTTGTATGTTATTTATGCTTCATTTGTGCTAATTTGTGTCGTTAATTTTAGAATTTGTGCTCATTTATTTTCAAATATAGGGGCCTCAGAAATTTATGTGTCAGCCCCCCCCCAATTTGGAATTATGAGTTGAAACTTTGCATGCTAATTGTGCTTAATTTGTGCTAATTTGTGTTGCAAATTAAAAATTTTATACTCATTCAATTTCAAAAATATTTGTGGTTTTATGTCTCCCCTCAGCCCCCCATTTTGAATTTTGATCCAAAATTTTTCATACCAACTGGATTTAAATAGTGCTAAATTTTGCTACCAATTTTGGAATTTGTTATCACCCCCTTCTTAATATATAAAAAAAGTTTGTGGGTGGGACTGGGGAAATGCTAGCCCCACACATTTTGAATTTTGACTCAAAACTTGGCATACTAATTGTGCTCAATTTGTGCCAATTTGTGTCAACCATTTTAAAATTTGTGCTCACTTCCCAACTCAGATAGGGAGGATGAAAGATTTCCCCTCAGGCACGCCCTTTTTGAATTTTTATACAAAACTTTGCCCACTACTCTTTTTTGATTTGTGTTTAATTGTGCCAACAAGCTTATAATTCCTGTACATTCAAATCTTTAGTTATTTGCAAAACAAATTTGGGTGGGGCTGGAGAAATGCAGCCTCACCCATTTCAAATTTTGACTTGAAATTTTGCAAACTGATTGTGCTCAATTTGTGCTGATTTGTGCCAACAATTTTATAATTTGTGCTCAATTATTAACTGAAATAAGGGGTGAGGAAGGTTTTGTCTTAGCCCCCTTTTGGAATTTTGAGCTGAAACTTTTCCCATTATTTTATCTTAAATTGTGCTTATTTGTGCCAACTTTTTTTTTTTTAATTTTTAAGTTGCAATTTCAAGCAACTAATAACAATTACCCATTTCTGCTGTAGCCTAAATAATAGTCATTTATAACAAAATTTTCAGTAGGGTCAAGAAAATTCAAGCCTTCCATTTTAAATTGGAGTTAAATTTTATTACAATTTTTATGACAGTTTGTACCAAATTTTTACCTTGGTACTTTTGAGGGAACTATACTTAACCCATACTTTGCAGTACGTCAGATTTTCTTAATTTGGTATTTTCTGGTTGCTACTAAAAAACTTTGTAAGTACTTGTAAATTTTTCCATTGATCACTCTCTATTGACAGTTTTTTCCATTTAAGTTGCCAAATTAAAAATATTATCATAAAAACCTTCTATGTGAATTAAATAGAAAGAAAAAAACAAATTTTTATGGTCATATGTGTACAAATTATTAAGTAGGTATTCATTCTAATTTTGGTTTATATACTTAATAATTTAGAAAATACATTTGGTGATGTATCACACAATAAAATGTAAAAACTCAATATTAACCCCTTTAGGGGCCATTTGGGGATGAAGAATGGGTCAAATGGAGAAAAGAACATAAAATTTGGACTTGGCGCCTCAAAAACCATATTTTGTGATATATCACGCAATAAAATGTGGAAACTCAAAATTGATCCTCTTTTGTGATTTGGGGATGAAGAATGAGTCAAATTGAGAAACGAACCCCAAATTTGGACTCGGCGCCTCAAAAAACATATTTGGTGATGTATCACACAATGAAAGGTGAAAACTCAAACCCCCTTTTGGGGCACATTTGGCGATGAAGAATGGGTCAAATGAAGAAATGAACACCGAATTCGGACTCAGCGCCTCAAAAACCATATTTGGTGATGTATCACACAATAAAATGTGAAAACCCAATATTAAGCCCCTTTAGGGGCTCATTTGGGGATAAAGAATGGGTAAAATGGAGAAAAGAACCCCAAATTTGGACTTGGTGTTTCAAAAAATATATGTGGTGATGTATCGCACAATAAAAAGTGAAAACTCAAAATTAACCCCCTTTTGGGGCACATTTGGGGATGAAGAATGGGTAAAATGGAGAAAAGAACCCCAAATTTGGACTTGGTGTTTCAAAAAATATATGTGGTGATGTATCACACAATAAAAAGTGAAAACTCAAAATTAACCCCCTTTTGGGGCACATTTGGGGATGAAGAATTGTTCAAATTGAGAAATTAACACCAAATTTTTACTCGGCGCCTCAAGAAACTTATTTTCTATTGTATCACACAGTAAAATGTCAAAACTCAATAATTTTGTTAGAGGAATATTTAGACATGCATCTCTAAGGAAGGCTAATATAGTACTGACAGAATGGTGTTATCTGAAATACTTATATAACTACAAGAAATACCGTTTCCTAGACACTTTTGGGTGATCCAATTACGATGCGTTATTCCGTGATCTGACTTTTTTGATGAAAAAAATTCCCAAATTTTGAAAAATATTTTTGGGTTATCTATGGAGAATTTTTAAGATTTTTTTGGCCAGTGTTATCTATATATATAAAAGAGAATGTATGTCTGTTTATCTTTTATGCATTACTACACCATTAATTTATATATATAAAAGAGAATGTATGTCTGTTTGTCTTTTATACATTACTACACTATTCATCCAATGGCCATGAAACTTTTGGAATTTGTTGAGTATACTCCAGCGAAGGTTTCTGGCATAATATGAAAAGAAAATTTCAAACAGTTGTTCAAAAAATTCCCAAAATATGTATTTTATTCAATATCGATATATCGAAAAAAAATATTGCATCGATCTGGTGAAGAATATCAATACATTTCAAAAAATATCGATGTTTGTTGTATACCTATGCGATAACAGTGACAATGAGTTTGCTTCTAATTCTGTTGCATTATGCATAGGATATAGTAATATTTTCCAAAAGGGGGTTAATTTTGAGTTTTCACTTTTTATTGTGTGATACATCACCACATATATTTTTTGAAACACCGAGTCCAAATTTGGGGTTCTTTTCTCCATTTTACCCATTCATCATCCCCAAATGAGCCCCTAAAGGGGCTTAATATTGAGTTTTCACATTTTATTGTGTGATACATCACCAAATATGGTTTTTGAGGCGCTGAGTCCGAATTCGGTGTTCATTTCTTCATTTGACCCATTCTTCATCGCCAAATGTGCCCCAAAAGGGGGTTTGAGTTTTCACCTTTCATTGTGTGATACATCACCAAATATGTTTTTTGAGGCGCCGAGTCCAAATTTGGGGTTCGTTTCTCAATTTGACTCATTCTTCATCCCCAAATCACAAAAGAGGATCAATTTTGAGTTTCCACATTTTATTGCGTGATATATCACAAAATATGGTTTTTGAGGCGCCAAGTCCAAATTTTATGTTCTTTTCTCCATTTGACCCATTCTTCATCCCCAAATGGCCCCTAAAGGGGTTAATATTGAGTTTTTACATTTTATTGTGTGATACATCACCAAATGTATTTTCTAAATTATTAAGTATATAAAACCAAAATTAGAATGAATACCTACTTAATAATTTGTACACATATGACCATAAAAATTTGTTTTTTTCTTTCTATTTAATTCACATAGAAGGTTTTTATGATAATATTTTTAATTTGGCAACTTAAATGGAAAAAACTGTCAATAGAGAGTGATCAATGGAAAAATTTACAAGTACTTACAAAGTTTTTTAGTAGCAACCAGAAAATACCAAATTAAGAAAATCTGACGTACTGCAAAGTATGGGTTAAGTATAGTTCCCTCAAAAGTACCAAGGTAAAAATTTGGTACAAACTGTCATAAAAATTGTAATAAAATTTAACTCCTATTTAAAATGGAAGGCTTGAATTTTCTTGACCCTACTGAAAATTTTGTTATAAAGGACTATTATTTAGGCTACAGCAGAAATGGGTAATTGTTATTAGTTGCTTGAAATTGCAACTTAAAAATTTTAAAAAAGAAAGTTGGCACAAATAAGCACAATTTAAGATAAAATAATGGGAAAAGTTTCAGCTCAAAATTCCAAAAGGGGGCTAAGACAAAACCTTCCTCACCCCTTATTTCAGTTAATAATTGAGCACAAATTATAAAATTGTTGGCACAAATCAGCACAAATTGAGCACAATCAGTTTGCAAAATTTCAAGTCAAAATTTGAAATGGGTGAGGCTGCATTTCTCCAGCCCCACCCAAATTTGTTTTGCAAATAACTAAAGATTTGAATGTACAGGAATTATAAGCTTGTTGGCACAATTAAACACAAATCAAAAAGAGTAGTGGGCAAAGTTTTGTATAAAAATTCAAAAAGGGCGTGCCTGAGGGGAAATCTTTCATCCTCCCTATCTGAGTTGGGAAGTGAGCACAAATTTTAAAATGGTTGACACAAATTGGCACAAATTGAGCACAATTAGTATGCCAAGTTTTGAGTCAAAATTCAAAATGTGTGGGGCTAGCATTTCCCCAGTCCCACCCACAAACTTTTTTTATATATTAAGAAGGGGGTGATAACAAATTCCAAAATTGGTAGCAAAATTTAGCACTATTTAAATCCAGTTGGTATGAAAAATTTTGGATCAAAATTCAAAATGGGGGGCTGAGGGGAGACATAAAACCACAAATATTTTTGAAATTGAATGAGTATAAAATTTTTAATTTGCAACACAAATTAGCACAAACTAAGCACAATTAGCCTGCAAAGTTTCAACTCATAATTCCAAATTGGGGGGAGGGGCTGACACATAAATTTCTGAGGCCCCTATATTTGAAAATAAATGAGCACAAATTTTAAAATTAACGACACATATTAGCACAAATGAAGCACAATTAACATACAAAGTTTAGAGTCAAAATTCGAAATGGGTGGGGCTAGCATTTCTCCAGCTCTACCCAGACTCTTTTGTTTATATCTAAGGAAGGGGGTGAGCACAAATTCTAAAATTGATGGCACACATTAGCACAAACTGAGCACAATTAGGCCAAAAATTTTCAGGTCAAAATTTGAAATGGCGGGGCCGGAGAAATGGACCTATAAAAAAGTGCCAAAAAAGGGGAAGTCTTATTAGTCTTATTACTCTCGTATTGTGAAATGTATCGTACAATTTTTCTAAAATCCTGTTTGTCTGATCCCAGATGCAATACCGACATCCAACAACAGTTTGAAGATAAACCAGAATCATATTATATAATTTATTTCTAATTTACTGTATTTATGGATATATATAGATCGTTGCAGGCAAATATTAGAAGATTTCTTATAAAATTACACTGAATTATTAAGACAAAACATTACAAGGTGACAATTAGACAATTATATTATTTGTGATATTGTAAAATAATAAAACCTGTTTTATTTGTTATGGCTACATTCGTAGTGACATGTTTTCCTGATTGAAGAATCTTGTTCAGAACTATTCAGATTTGTCAAACTGTGTCACTGTGATACTGGAATTTAAAAAAAAGAGAGGAAGAAGAAACTCTAGAAAAAAGAACAACAAATCGAATTTCATTAATTTTGAACAATGATAAATTTTATAAGATAAACTGTTGTTTTCATTTTCAAATGTTTTTGATAAGTCGAATTTTTATATTCTCAAATTGATTCTTGTTTGGATGCTAAAATATGAAAGTAGGTAGTTCTTTTCTTAAATTGAATTTTCTCTCCTACACAATTGGAAGAACTCAATACGCGTTTCAATCGAAAAAAAAAATTAATTCTATTTTACCTCCCTTTATAGACAACGCTATTTTTTTTCCTTTATATTTTATATAAAGGGTTCGTTATTACGTTTGTAATTTTTGATTTATCTTAATTACAGCGGATACGATGAAAATATTTTTTCCGTATTTCGTAATTAAAAAAATAACTTCGATTGGGTTCTATATTTTTTCCTCTTCATTCTTAATTCTATTTTTCTACGTTTTTCGTCATCCATTTTCCTTGTACATTAAATAAATATTAATGGTTTGGCGGTCGAATCTCTTTAACTATATTTCGAACTTTTTTCCCCTTTTCTCTCCAACATCTTAATTGCTGTAGATTATAATTAAATAATGGGGTAACAGAGAGGAGATTCGGATTTTCCATCAATTAAGTTGCTATTATTGCTCGCAGGAAGAGACTATTCCAACTTTGAATCGCAGTTAAGTGCAAAATTATGGCATTAAAAAGGGAAAACTTCGACTTTGGAAGGTTTTTTTCCTTCTGATTAGTGAAAAATAAGTTTAATTTCGCTGTAGACTGGATTGGTTGAGACAAATAATTGTATGCTCACTTTTTCAGAGTTGAAATTTTGTTTGAAAAATTTTCTGATTTATGTAGGACAGCTTTTATTTTAACAATTTTATAGAAGAAAGTATTTTGATGAGTGGACTGAATCAATTTTGCTTAATCGAATGAGTGAATAGTATCTCGATTCGCTTTTATCTTCAACTTTGTAGGAAATGTAGCTAGATCATACATTTTAGCTAGAAGAAAATTTTTGTCAGAAACATTAAATTAGTTTCACTTCGTTTCATCATTCCTCGCTTTACGTATTTTCTTCTCTTCAATTGTCTTTAGCCCTACCATTTTTGGAGATGAATGTGTAAAACATTTTTTAATTCGAATATATTTCTCACAGTCAATGAGTAATTCTTGGAATTTATGGATCGGTTTCGTATAAACATAGAAAAACTAAATTTATAGGTTCAGATCGGTTCATTCTTTCTCTTATCATATGTTAATTTTTTTTTTTTTGGTGTAGGGATTACTTAGTGTGCTTTCCTTTTTATTCTATTGCTAATATGGTTATACTGTTAAGGTATGAATGAGTGATATTTTTCAGACATATTCTATAAATTTAAGAATGAAAATTTAACTTACCGGCCTATATGATGAAAATTCAAAAAAAAAAAAACAAAACATTTCTTCACTTTTTATTGTTGTTTTTAATTAGAAAAACTGATTTCATTGTTGAATCTGAGAATGGAATGTTATTATTACCTATGTAGTTCATAATGGGAAAGAACTATTGATACCGACAAATGTCTTGAAATTCCTGTATTTTTTTCTTATAAGTTAGAATCGTCGATATGAATTTTGAAAGAGGTGGTCGGAGGGATGAACTCGAGTGAAATACAGGAACCACCTGAGAACTGGTTTTGCAATGAACGTAAACTCATTGTTGACTGTACCCTTGGCACACTTTCAATGAAAATTTTACTGATGTTAGAAAATCTTTACTATAGACATTCGTTTTATGAAGTTCCTCGTATTTTAAAACATAAATTTAATTCAATCTTGGCCCAGATGTTGTATCTGAGTTTATAAAGAGTAAAGAGGAGAACCAAAATCCAGAACTCAGAAGGATGTACGTGGAAAAACGTGTTTTTTGTTAGTTCACAATCCATCTTTTTAGGAAATCTATCACTAAAGAGAGAGAAAGAAAGAGAAAGAGTTGAGGGGAAAAAAAATAAAAATCTCACGTTGGCAGCTGAAGCTGAGATTCAAATAATTTAGTGATATCACGTTTTGAATTCAATTTACGCTTCAGGATATATTCATTAAATTTTAACCAACACAATCAGTTATTTTACAAAATTGGGAGAGAAAAATAAAACATTTTTTATTAAAAATAGCGTTTCAAATATTGGTGGTGTCGACTGTTAATTTTCCCCTTTCTTTTTCTCCCCAACTTCATTTATTACTTTAAATCCGAAAAAACTTATTCGTGCATTTTTTCTCTCTCTTGAATGGTACCTTACCTACTTTATGGAAGATGGCGTTTTATTTGATTCGGCATCTTCGAAAATTACGTGAGCCGAATTCAAATGAAAAACGAAGATTTCAATTTTTCTTTCCAATCAATAATAATGTAAAGGAATGATACCAACAAAAAAATTGTTGAAAAATAACATACGAGGGAGTGCCAACAAGGAAAATTAAAAGTTAGGTAGATAAGTATTAGGCTTTGTTTTGTTTTCAAAATTTTTGTTTGATGTAACAATTATAGGTACTGACTTCTTGCATTTGTTGAGTATCGTTTAAGATTCAAGTCGTTGATTATTTTCTTTTTTATCGTTATAAGACTTAATTTTTTAATAACCTACAAGAAAAACATTTGCCTTACAAATCAAATATAAGATTTTGTTGAAATTTTCATTCGGTGTGATTTTCCAAGCAGTATCCAAAATAAAAACTACTTTCGAAAAAACGAATATTTTTAAACTATTCTTGAACCAAGAAGCGAGAAGTTTGGAATTGCTAGATAAGGCAAAATTTTGGAACTTGGGAGAATAAGCCGCATGTTTTAGCCTATGAATTAACATCTTCAAAATCATATTAAAATATTTATTTATACTACCTTATTCTCTGTCTTAATTTCACCCAATGTTGAGGATTACTCACCTTGCTCACTGACTCAACCCATTCGTTAAATATTCAACATATTTCAAAAAAGAACATAACAAACCCAAACATAATTCATAGATTGAAAATCAAACACCGGATGTAATTACACAGTGATTATCTTACTATTGCTTATGATTCTTAGCTGAACATGAAATTATTTTTACTTAATATGTTTATTATTGTTCACTTGATACAAATCTGCAGACCAAGAAGATACTGCATCCTGAGGAACAACAAAATTGACCAATATTTACCTTTTTTTTGTGGAACCAGATGGATTACTTTGAATATCAAAGATTCTGTTATTTATACTTTTAATTACTTGGTATTTGAATGTATGAGTTATTGGCTCTTGATTTGTAGCACCAAAATACGATGAACGCAATTTTTGGTTATGTAAGAAAACTTCCAAATTTTTAATAATGGATTTGGATGAATGTTGGAACATAGCTATTGGTAGAGCACTCGTCGGTAACACTGTATAAATATATATATTCAATATTCTTCTTTCCTGTTCTGTCAAGATATAGACGTTACTTACTTACGTGTGAACAACAGATCATGTAACATCTTAATTAATTACATTCTTCTCTTGGTGCGGTACATCATGTTTGATTATTGTGTTTTAATATTAATTCTTATATTTACATCGTATACATGACAGCCCCCAAATTATCATGTATCCAATAATGAAGATACTGAAATTTAGCTTTTCTCAAAACAATGCACAAATCCCACAGTGGAGGGAAGGATGTGCTTTAATTGTGGAATTGTAACAAGCCACAATTTTTATGAATACCCTAACCCAGGAAAATTACAATCCTCAGGATATAGCCTATGACAAAGGAGAGGTCAATACAGAGGTCGTAGATCTTCAAACAGATTTATCTAGAGAGGGCGTGGCTTCCCAAAAGGGGTGTTTCAAGGAGGATACTTGGGAGCATCACCTCTCAAACGAATGAATAATGGAATTTAAAAGGTGAGATGCCAATGTGCAAATAGGAGAGGCACTGGCCATGGCAAAGGGAAACAGACTCAACCTAACCCATCTCAACGTACAACGAAAAAGGAGCAAATTCCAACCGTAGTTAAATATGCCAAAATGGAGGAACATGAGAAAGTTAAAATACAAGATACTGTGGAAGTAGAAGTCGAATATGAACTCGACACGAATGAAAATGGAGAATATAATAATGAAAATATAAATATGGAGACTGAAGAACAATTATTGAGCCATCAAAATGGAGAAACAAATGGCGAAGGATGGCTCAACATTCCACTACCTTCAAGCCCAATTCAAAACGACTACCCACCTGACATTCAAGCTCTCGCTGTATCATCAGAAGAGGATATACCAATAGAAAACACCGAAGAGGCCAACAAAGGTGATAGCTCTAGTAATAACAAAGGTAAATATGAAGTCACATTTATTGCAGATAGTGGAGCTACTCAACACATTATTTCAACATCATTACCACTGATAGATTGTGTATCTAAAATAGAAAATGTTCTCAGTGCAAACGTAAATGCGAATTTACTTTGTACTGAAACAGGCAATTTAGCCACACAGGACATTAATTGAAATGGAGTAAAATTTAAAAATATTTGGTGTTGTCCTCAGCTATCTGAAAATCTATTCTCTCTATGTAAACTTACTGACATCGGTTTTAAAGTAACTTTAAATAATGAGAATATTACAATCACAAATAAGGAGCATACTACAATATACTTTTCTGGCCCATATATTAAACCATTTTGGTGTCTAAAATTTATCGCTGATAAAACTTCTGATTCGTTTATCTATGATGACAAATCTATACCTACGATTACCCCTTACGACGTAACTTGCGCAAATCTGGGTGATCTTGATTGTATAAATGATTCGGAGGGAGTAGAAGTAAGAAAAGAGGAGAATAATTTACACAATCACATTGAAAAGGAGATAGATGAGAGTGAGACAAAATGAGAGAATAGTGAATATAGTGATACAAGCGAGAAGGAGGAGAATAATAAACAGAAGGAGACACAATCTGAAAAAGACAATAATCAGGAGCAAAGTAATAAAACAGAGTTGGAGGGAGTTTATGAAGAAAATAATGAAGAAATGAAAAAGGAGATTATTAATGAAAATAGTGAAAATTATAGGAGAGTAATAAACATTGAAGAAATGCCCATATCCACAGTTAGAGAAATAATAGGAGTGAATAAAAATATCCCACTAGAATTATTTTGGCATAATAAATTAGTACACGTTTCTGAAAAATATTTGAGAAAATTAGCAAACATATAACCGGAGTTAAAAGGTATTAAATTCACAGGCCTTATTAAAGACTGTGAAGTCTGCGCAATTTCAAATTTATCAAAATTACCTTTTAACCAGCCGAGATGGAAAGCAGAAAGATCCTTACAGATGATTCATTCTGATGTAATGGGACCAATCACTCCGGTTACATTTCCTACTAAAAGGAGATTTATAGTAGTGTTTGTAGATGATTATTCGAGATATGCCCAAGCATATACAATGTCACACAAGTCAGAAACAGGAGAATGTTTGGAGTTATTTTTAAGGAATGCTCGAAATTTATTAGGAAGTGATGCAAAGGTGTGCTACCTGAGATCTGATCAGGGCACTGAATTCACAGGAGGATACACTAAAAAGGTGTTAGAAAAGGAGAAGATAGACTTACAACTAGCTTCACCAGATACTCCCCAGCATAATGGAGTTTCGGAAAGATTCAATCGTACCTTGCAAAGTAAAGTAAGAGCACTAATGCAAGATTCAGGTTTACCAAGAAGCATGTGGGATCTGGCAGTAAATGCAGCCATTTATGTTTATAACCGAACACCACATAAATCAATAAATTATCAGATTCCGATATCAAAATTTTCACCAAATGTCTCAATACATTTTAGTCAAATTAGGAGATTTGGATGCTTAGCATTCTCAAAGGTGAAAAGAAAACCAGAAACAAAATTTACGGGACGTGGCATATGTACTATAATGGTGGGGTACACGCAATCTGGCTACTTATTGTTCTGCCCAGAAAGCAAGTCATTTATTGAATCCAGAGATGTAAGATTTAACGAAAAGGTGGTATACAGGGAGAAATTCAAAGTAATAGAAAAAAATAATGACAAAATAGGAGATTGGTTTAACAACTTCATTTTAAATGAAGAAATACAGGAAGGAGAGCAAAAACCTAATGCAAAAGGAATAAAAAGAAGAAGGTCGAAACAACTAACAGAGTCAAAATGACAGAAAATTGAGGCGTTCAATACTGTAGACACTAAAGAAACAGAATGGATAGAAACACATAATTTGGAGAAAACTACGAATGATTTTATATATCTAATTATGATTGAGGTAAATGAAGACCCAAAAACCTATTTGGAAGCAATGAATTCACTTGCAAGTCAAGAATGGAGAAAAGCAATACAAGATGAAATAAATTCATTATAAGAACACGGAGTGTGGAGTATAGTTGACAGATCTATTATTTGTAAAGAAGGAGAAAACACCAGTATAATAGATTCAAGATGGCTATTTAAAGTTAAACGACAACCAAATGGAGAGATAAGATATAAAGCGAGATTAGTAGGCAGAGGTTTTAAAGATAAAATGGAGTACAGTCTAATGGAAATATACGCACCTGTAACACCATTAGCTACCGTGAGAAATTTACTATCAATAGTAAATAAATATAATCTAGAAATATTTCAACTCGATGTCAAAACAGCCTTTTTACATGGAGAATTAGCCAGTCCAATGTATATGAAAATACCTGAAGGAGTAGGCATAAATGAAAAGGAGAGAGCGAACAAAATATGCAAATTAAATAAATCCATATATGGATTGCGAACTAGCCCTAAAAGCTGGAATACATATTTACAAAGGAGATGAAAAAGCTAGGACTTAAAAGCGACGTAAAAGACCCATGTCTATTCACATGGAAAGAAGGAGAAAGGTTTATCGTCTTATTAGCATATGTAAATGATATATTAATTGCAAGCAATTGTATAGAATCTATTAACTATTTAAAAGAGAAATTAAGAAAAATATTTAAATTCACTGATTCTGGCACACCCAAAGAATATTTAGGAATAGAAATATACAGAGATAGAAGTAAAAATAGAATGGAGTTAAAACAAACACGATTTATTAATAAATTATTAAAACGATTCGAAATGGAGGATAGCAAACCGTGCAAAACACCTATGGTAACGAGAAAAGTAAAAAGGAGAAATCAAAATAACTACGAGAATGATGAGGAAAATAAAAGTGAAATAAGTATTATCCTTTTAGAGAAGCCGTAGGATGCTTATTTGGTAGGAGGAACAAGGCCTGACATTGCATTAGCAGTTAATTGGATGAGTTGATGTCAATCAAATCCAACGTCAGAAAATATTCAAGAAATAAAACGCATATTTAGATACTTGAAACATACTGAATCCAAAGGATTAATATATACAGGAAAAGGAGAAAGTATAGAAGGTTTTTCAAATGCAAGTTGGGGAGATTGCCCAAATACAGGAGTATCGACTGCAGGTCACTTAGTAAAATTATTTGGAGACACCATAGTGTGGAAGTGTTATAAACAAAGATGTGTAACAACATCTACGTGTGCAGCTGAGTTTATAGCAATGAGCGAGTTAGCAAAGGAGATTGTGATTCAAGATGAAATAATGGAGAAAATTACAGGAGAGTCAAAATTACCAGCCAAAATATACTGTGACAGTAAGTCTGCAATAGATGTAGCGCAAATGGTAGGAGCACCTGGGCTAAAATATTTTCATACCAGGTATCATTATATAAGAGAATGTCAACAGGAGGAAAAAGTAACTCTAGTTAAGGTAACATCTGAACAACAGGAGGCAGATATACTTACTAAACCTTTATCCATAGGGCAATTTCAAAAACTCACAAATTTAATACTTAATGTGGAGGACAACCCAGAATAAATTAATCGTAAACAATATTTTTGTTATATTAAAAATTGCTGAATCACACTAATTCTGAGTTTCTTCTATCCTTTCAGATACCACATAATATCTTACGTTCTACCTATTTTCTTTTATATTATGTTCACTTATTTTTAGTTTACCAATTTCTTGATATTTTTGTGTATGAATTGTTTAATGATTTTTTATTGTTCCTATTATTTTCTTTTGTTCCTACATGGTAGAAATCATATGACTGTGTTCCTTTATTATTTTTGTTCGATATATTTCTACCTGTAATTATATTAGTTTTGTATAAATATTACTTATTGTATTGAAACAAAATACTATATACAAAAGGAGAAAAGTATTAGTCAACACATTTTCTATTATACAAAGTTTGTTGAACAATCTTATGGTGGTTTAAGGATGTTCAACAAATTTTATTATTATTTTTATACATATATATACATACTTATTTTTGGCCCAGAATGAAGTTTTGTCCTTTAAAACAAAGGAATTTCTTCATAAAAATTACAATATGGAGTTAAAGTTTTTACCTGTAATGGGTCTTTCTTCATACAATTAAAAGAAAAGGTGAATATTACATTGGAGAATCATTTAGGTTTTTTTTTACTGCTCGTTCAGTTTTTTCCTCAATTAATCAATTAATAAAAGGTGAACTATTGGCAATCTGGAGTTTTTTACTAGTTTACTAGGTTTTCTCCAATTTATCGCATCTGAGATGTTTTTTACCAAATTCCATATGTATAACATTAAAGATTTCACAATATCAATTGCTGAAGAAAAACTTCACCGACATCGTCACTCTACCAAGGAGGGAGTGTTGGAACATAGCTATTGGAGAGCACTCGTCGGTAACACTGTATAAATATATATACCTAATATTCTTCTTTCCTGTTCTGTCAAGATATAGACGTTACTTACTTACGTGTGAACAACAGATGATGTAACATCTTAATTAATTACATTCTTCTCTTGATGCGGTACATTGTGTTTGATTATTGTGTTTTAATATTAATTCTTATATTTACATCGTATACATGACAGCCCCCAAATTATCATGTATCCAATAATGAAGATACTGAAATTTAGCTTTTCTCAAAACTTTTTCACTGGTTATATATTTCAATTTACTTTGTTCAAATGTTTCAGGTCAGAAAAATTGATATATTCACTTTATTTTAATTTTTATTGAAAATATTGGTCTTTTTTTAAAGCAACAGAAAAAGTCACCAAAAACTATTATTCTGAAAAATTCACAAATATTTTAATTTGACCAAAATCAATTCTTAAAAACACTCAAAATCTTAAAACTCTGGTGCAATGGCTTTGACACCTTTAATATTGTAGTACTGCATCAAGCCAAATTCAGTTGTGGCCTTGATGACCACTGCATTTACACAAGAATAAAAAGACTAATTTTTCACTAATTTTCAGATGTAGTCACAAAAAAAGTTTGAACTTCTTACTCGAGCAAAAACACAGAAAAGAAAAGTTTGACCAGCCTAACAGCTTTTTATAATGATCAAAGAGACTAATTCCAACTAACGCAAACCTCAAAAAGTTGAACAAAGCTTCATTTGTTAGCATTATTTTTCCAAAAGAAATTAGAAACACTTACATGTTTTTTCCATCTTTTGGAAAGAGATAATTTTTATTACTTTCCTAAGAACCAATAAATTAGAGAAAAATGAATATTTTGGGGACTCATCTTGTATGAGGTTAAGGGGCTTGGACCCCCGATGATAGTTGCTGCCGCAAGGTTGGCAAATATTTGTCTCTATGATGTTAAATCAATTGCATGAATTACCTTTGATCGTAATTACTTGCACATACATGCAAGTAATGTACAAGTACCAAATTGTGACCAGTCTCAACAGTACGATGATGTCACAATTCCATACACAAACTGGCCCATCATTTCTTATCACTACAAAAAATGACGCAGCTGGCCACTCACACAGACATACATAATCACTAAATATGTGTGTTGGTGTACGTGTAAATAAGTCTGTACATAAACCATCCGAACTGGCTCTAAAATCGCCAGTGTTTGCCCAGGTTTTGGCTTACCTGTATGTTCACATATGAAGTGGTTGAACATGGAAAATCTGTAGATTACCTTCTGGTGAGAATATTTTTCTACAACAAGGTATTCCACAAATATATTCATAAAAAAGTTTTAAAAATATCAAACGTTAATGAATGGCTTACATTTCTTTAAAAGAATGAGATGAAAAATTGAGTTTCTATTCGAAGAATGAAGATGAAAAATAGAACCAGATGTAGGTTAAATATTAAATATTAAACTGGGTAGGTACCAAGCCATAAATTTTGAAACAGTATAGGTAAACATCAACTTAAAATATCCCTAACTAGGTTGAGATCAAAAGTCTAAGTCAACAGTGGCTTTCAAAATAGCTGTATAGTGAAGTATTACATGAAGAATATTATGCCTTCTTATTTGTCCAAAGAATTTAACAGAATAAACAAAAATGAGCCTTCATTGGGTTAGAGAATATTTGACAGATTATTTTTAAGAAAGATTTCAACTAGTTTTCTAAATAATCCAAAAAGAGAATCAAAAAGAAAAATTAAGAGGGCAGAAAGGTTTAAAATTTTTTTAATATTATCAGAGGACCGAATTTCAAAACAGGTTATGAGTAGCCCATAATCAATATTATAATTATGCAGATATCTTTTGAATAGACCAGGGTATGTTTTTCAATTCAAATTCTTTCAAACTACTGGACAAGCATTGAATACAAGACATTCCATTATTCAAAACTGAACAAATGTTCTAAAATCAACCATTTTTCAAATACCATTTTGAGTACCTACCTACATTATTATATATTTACTTTATTTTTAGATTGAAATCACCATTAATCATAGTGAGTGATCACAACCATTGATAATGGCCACAGATTCTATCTATCAACTACGGCTATTGACTATGTCCACTAACAATTTTTATCACTAATTAAATATAACTGCAGCAGTGAAAATTTATAAATTTCAGCTACCATAGCCATCAACCTCAATATCAATAAAAGCTACTGCCATCAATAGAAGTCACTTTCTCTGATCATCAACTTACACCCCAAACTTGTGACAGCTGTTTTAGTAATAAACCACAACTCTAACTGAAACCAATTATCCTTGCACTATAGTATAGTACTATACTAGTAAAGTTCTAGAAGATCAATGTACTTTTTGATGTCAAGACATGCCAGCATAAAAGTAGGCAACCCTGGAATACCTCCTGCGTATCTTCGACATTTTGCTTGAGTTCATCAATTTAGAATACAAAGTCATCACTTAAATTCACAAGGATAGCATATGTAAACGTTGTGTGAAGTATGTAAAGTGGTACATAGTGGTTACTTATCTAGTGTGGTATATCTAACCAGAAATCATCATTCTGTACTGGTGTGGTACTATACATATAGTGAAAGCAATTATCTTATAACCATTGACTATGCTACTACCCTTGTCCACCAACTGTGACTTCAAAACTAGCAACTTAAAAATACCATCTACCATATCAAACAAACACAGTATTAACCAGAGCCATAGTAACCAACTACAACTAATGTCTTATTACCAAATACCATAGTTTCTCTGACCATGATAATGGTTACTTCTAATAACCGTATTCAACAACCATACATAACTATGGCCTTAACAGCTATTAATGGCCATTAATTACGGCCATCAGCAGTAGCCGCCAACAACAGTTCTTAACCACTATTTTTGTTATCATCTACTGACATGTCCTTCTACTGACATGTCCTTCGACTGTAGGCTCTCATATTTTGATTCTTCCCTAAACCAACTCTGTAATTATGTAGCTCCTGACAATGTTGGGTGAATAAGTCAGATTCTCCACTTTGTTTGCAGAAGTTGTCATAATGAGATTTAAAAGGGAGAGCTAAACATGCAAAGAAGAATGGAATCTGTATGTAGTGGGAATTTCGGAAATGAAGAAGAATGAATTGTATGAAGATGTGGTGAAGAATGACAATTTGGGGATCACAGATGGTTGGGAGGTATCTCAATGAGATTACAAAGTATGATAAAGTGGTATAAGTTGAATATTGGGATAAGTGAGTGTTTATGACATATTGATTCAATCTGGGAATAAGGGTTTTTAAACATTGATAAGCTGGTCTGATTTGGGTATAAAAAGAAATACAGTTTAAAGGAAACTTCGGATTTACCAGCAGCATCAACAGCTTCATTGCATATGCGGGAATGAGTATTGAGCCAGTAGAAGGTCTGAACTGAATATCTGTCAAACTCTACGGTTCATGATAGGTTAGAGAAAGGCTGGTAAGAGTATGCACTTCAATATTTACTCCCTGGCTGCACTAATCTGAAATATGTCAAATGTCTAATGAACAGCCTCATATACAGACCTTTTGTACTTAATATCATGATATTAGGTTGGCTGTGTGAGTTGTAGTATGATAAAAACTATTTATGTTCGTTTCTTTACTAAATTTTCTATGATGACACTGCAAGACATTGGTTGAGACCATTTTTTTTTTCAAGTTAAAATGACTCATACAGGTTAAATGATACAGATGAGGTAAAAATTAATGCATCATCGAGAAAATAACTGAAATAAATATTTTTTTTTTTTTAAATAAAATTTATATTTATTAAAATGTAACTATTTTTAACAAGAATTTTAAATATTGAAATAATCTTAAAAAATCTAAATTAATTAATTCTATCCCTTTATTTAATCAAAAATTTAAAAGCCAAATGGTGCATTTATTTTCACCTCATCCGTATCATTTAACCTATGTGAGTCATTTTCATACAAACTATAGGAAATTTTTCTATGGTACCTGAATCACCCAGTAGACTGCCATCAAGTAGTGTCACGAAAGCCAAAACCAGTTTGATTAGGGGACATTGGGATGTTGTGACAGCAGATGTTTTCATGATGGTACTGCAGTATTGACAGTCACTGTTACGACACTAATGTGGCGCCTAATGCCGCCATTAAAACGAGCCGGTACATTTTTCAGAGAAAATTTTACAAAAATAAAAAATAAAAAGAAGGTCAGTTAGGAAATTTGAAAAATTTGGTAATTTTTTAGCAATACATATTATATATAGTCCATACCTGATTATGATTAACAATAAAAAATTCACAGGTTTCGCTTTTTGTGAGAACGAAACAACGTTACCGCCTCCACTTTTTTTTTTACCATCGTTATGCCCCCCTTCTCTTACTCTTCACGCATAAAACATTGGTAAAAATTTGATGGCGGGCACTTTTTCAGGAACTGACCGGAGAAGCATTTTCGATGCTAATAAAAAATCTTTATCGATTCCCCATCGATAAGGAATTTCTTCGATCGTCGACATCACTTGGGTGCATATTAGTCGATTTCAAAGGTTTCCCCATCGCACCATTTCGAGCTGAACAAAAAGCATAATATGGCTAGACAAGAAATACGTCTGAGTGTTCGTGGTACAGCCTTTGGTGTTCTTTAACTTTCTGCAGCCTTGGTGACGTTGTCAGTGTGATAAATATTATGCTCACCGTGCGGGAAAGCGAAAGTGGTTGCGTGTGTGCGTGTGTGAAAAACAGTCAGAAGATTCGCTAAATCGCGTAGTACGCAGCGTACCCAAGTTACGTCGCCCATCTTATCGCCATTCGATAATAACCACGCAACTACCTACGCGCCTATATTTTTTCGTACACATACACACACGCACACGTCGTTCGCGTGTAATTACACGCGTATAATGCACCGCCAACTGCAGCACACCGTCTCGAATTAGATCCAAATTATTCACGATAATTCGTCGACAAGGTGGCCTTCCGAGGTTTTGGAGAGACAGAAAAAAAAAAAAACCACCCCTTTGGTTGTTGTTGTTGTTGTTGTTGTTGTTGTTGTCGTCGTTATTTGTATCGTTATCAACGTCTTCGTAGAAAGTATTTTTCTCCCCCCCTCCCTCCCTCCCTCCCCGTATCCAACCCCACCCTATTTTTACACGTCTTGTAAAAGTACTACTGCAACCATGGCCAGGCAACGCCCGTACTTTTCGTTCAGGGTGCGTTGGTGTTGTGGAAAACGGTGAACATCCCTGCAACCCGCGGCGCCAAAAAAAAGAAGAAAAAGAAGCGTTTCAACCCTCACACAAACGCCCGACGCTTTCTGTGTACACGCGTTCCGTACTACACATAACGTTAATAGAATAACCGTTCGACGTACATTCGCCAAACATTGTACATCTTCGGCCGAATTTGCGGCGCACGACATTATGCGGATGAAAGAAAAATACTCGAACGAATGGCGTACACATTTTACCCGGTAATGGCCGTTTTTTTATTTGGCGGAGAAAAATTCGAAATCAAAGTACCGACGCCCGTAGTACGCGTATAGCGTTAAGCACCGCTCGGTACTGTAAATGGGGATGGGGGTGAGAAAATTGAGAAAATGCTTACCAACGAGTGTAAAAATGTGGTCGATATTACGGTTCGCCGGCAGCGTACACTGTTCTCGCGAAGTGGTCGCACTTGCTCGACCGAAATTCACCGTTTGTCAATCGCCGAGCCGCGTATCGTAACATTCAAATAATTCGAATGAGTCAAAAAAAAAAAAAAAAAAAAACATAAAAAACCAAAAAAAAAAAAACATAAAAACACGTAGGCATAAATGAAGCGTAAAAAAAATAACAAAAAACAAGAAACTAACAACACACACGTACATAAAAAAAAAACAAAAATAAAAAAAATAAAAAAATAAGAAAAATGTGGTAAAATGAGAAAGTGAACCGCACAGGAGCAAAAAAAAAAATAGAAAAAAAGAAAAAAGGACACTTGTTGAGTTCGCGGGGGTTGAAGGGGTAGCACGCCGCTGGGTACGCGTAAAAATATACGAATTTACAGCGACACAAGGTGAAGGCTTGCCGATAAGCTTTCGAGTAGAGTACGGATATTATTAATTTCTTATAGGTACCTGTATATTATGGAGAAGAATGAAACTGAAGAAGTAACACCGAAAATTACAAATTATATAAAAACACTGGAAAAGAAAACACGAAGAAAAATGAGCAAAAAAAAAAAAAAAAAAGGAAAATAAAAATCAAAGAGTGTTTGTGTGCGAAAAGTTAACGGCAGAAATAAATACGAAAGCAACCACTTGTCGTGCATCGTACAGGGCGTCGGGAGGCTGGATGTGAAAGGGACGCTTGTTACGGCGCACGCGTATTCGGGGGTTGCGCCAACAACCCTTATCGATCCGTGTACACCAACACCTGTTACCATACAGTAAAATACACGTACACCAGCGTGTGCGTAGGGGTGCGCACGTATACGACCGAGCGTTGAATAAATTTCGCGATGTGGAGCGGAGAAGGTACTTGTGGTCGGTAGGCCTACGCTGGAATACTGAGAATTCGACGTCGTTTTACCTATACTTTACATGTAGGCCTATAGTCTGCCGGAAAACGTTTGAAGCGGATTATCGGTTATTTTTAGCCAGTTAGCTGGCAGACGGCGTATTAAAATTGATCTCGTGTGGAGGAGTTGGAGTTGGAGGTGGGGGAGACGACGATTTTCCGTTTCACGACAAAAGAAAATTAATAACACTATTTTCCCATAATGATCTAATGCTTTTGGTGTATATATGCGAATAGAAAATAATCGGTAAAGTGGTGGACTTTTTCTTTTATTGTCTACACTCGCGGTACCCAACCTTTATTAGTAGAGAAAATATTTTTATGCGATGAAAACAGAAAAATATGCGAGGTTGAAATACGCAAAAAACATTGACTTTTCATTTAAATATGTTGAAATACCCGTGCAAAGTACCATGGAAATATTGGCAACAAAACACAGAATTTTCTTTACACTTTCACATGACAGCAATATCCACACCTGATAAGAAAATGGTAAAAAATATACTTAGAATTAAAAAAAGACTAAAACAGAAAATCATGAAAGAAAAAGTAGAGAATGCGAACTTCTCAAAGTTTGTATATCTGTGAGCGAGGAAGAAAAAAAAAATTGGTATGCGATCCTGGGTGGCAGAATCCACTCAATACACACCAACATACGGCTCCAAAACACTTCACTATGATAAATAAGGGCATTCACATGCAATGAAGTGAATGTAGAATTATCTAGTTTAGATATGCTCAGCCAGTTTACCACTTTAAACCATGCAAAATTTTATGAAAAAACCAAATTTAGCCAAGTAGGATTGCCGAGTGGGAATTACCGAGTGGGATTCATTAGTGGAAAATTGACCCAAAAAGGTCACCATGTGGTGAATCCAAGTTGGGCCAAATGCTGGAGAGTTTGAAAAATCAAGCCATATAAAAAGCATAGAGTGTATTGTTAGAAATTTACAGACATAAAAATATTTGTACGGAGTAGTATAATGGTCAACCGCTGGTTGACGGAGCAGCAAAATGTTTACAGTGTGTTAGAGAGTGTTTCTCTGCTTCTTCAAGAAAAAAAGAAAGAGAGGGAAGCCGGAACAAATTTTTAAAATATAGTAATAAAATAAATATATTGGAAAAACTCCGTACCAGCCACCGAATGGGGGCTACAAGTTTAAGAGGTAAAGGGTAGGTGAATTTGGAGGGAAGAAAAAGATTGAAAGAGGGAGAAAATTTGTACCGGGTATGGACTGAAGTCAGGTGGCTAGCCTAACTTTCAGCCACTCGTGGCATTATATTTTTGAAAAAATATTTTTTTAATTTTATTATTGGCTGAGGGCAAGCCATATCCGTCAAAACAGCTTTTTAAAATCGGAAAAATAAATATTCCCGAAGTATGCACTAAAAACTAAATAATAATAATTACATTGAAAATTAATTAAAAAAAATATACTTCCGTAAGTACAAAATTTGTGAATTGAAATGTAGCAAAACTCTATTGCACTCGCACAGAAACACTTAATGTAACCAGCAATTGCGATTCTAGCGCTTTGATATTTCTCTAGCGGAAAAGTTGGTAACTATTCACGGGTCTATCCTACAAACCAAAAGAAAATCAGAGTTAAATAAAAGTATACGAAAAGGTTAAAATAAGTATAATTAATATGCATTTATACGGCCCAAATACTCAAAAATATGCTCGAATAAGTTGGACTCAATTTACTCAGAATTTTATAGACTGTGAAAATATTATTAATATTCCACCTACAAGTGAAGAGGAATAAGTTTAGTAAAAATGAATTTTTAATGATACACTTTTATTAAGACAGTTTAAATCATTTGTCCCCATACCACATTTTTGTTATTGAGTGAGTAATACACACGTAATTATTTTTTGTAACTGAGATAAGCAAACAAGTTGCCACATCTGTTTGCATTTTAACGCAGCTAACAATACATGAATATAATATTATGAATATTAAAAATATCTTCTACTTCCTTAGCTGCAGCTATAGCATTGCGGCTGAATGCTTGCCTAGCGTGTCGATGTTGTGAGGTTCAAATCCCATATGCACCACCAATTATTATACAATTTTTTCCTGCTTTGGATGTGTATACATCTTAGTGCTTGGTTTAGTACTCTAGTAGAATCTAAAATTCGTACATCTTACAAATTGTAACTGTTGGCACATAGGTGTGTGGTTGTGTGTGTGCGCATGCTCACAATCACATAATTATGTTTGTACATCAATCCTACATGAGTACCTTTGGAACTCGCACCTTTTTTTTTTTTTTTTTTTTTTATCAACTTCATTTTGTATTTTTTACTATTTATTTTAACAAATTGTTTTCCTTCTGTCAGGTAGATTACCGGATGGTATATGAAAAAAATAAAAAAAGAAAAAGAAAACCTCGCACAAACGCACCTGGCAACGTGGCCAAACATTGCTCATCATCGTTACAAAAAAAAATTACAAGTAGTAATATGCTATCCAGTTATCATAAAAAAGCTAAATTCTACTTTCACGTAACATTCATGGAACTAAACACGAAACAACTGGACTGATTTAAATAAAATCGTACCTTTAATAAACAATGCCAAAAACACAATAAAAAAAGCCGATAAAAAGAGAAAAATAATCCTCTAAAATTTCTCCAGAAAGATGTAGTTCTGGTGACTAGAATTACTGAAGTGGATCATATTTCTTCTTATTATCATTAATGCTTCATACGTCAATTCTGTCAAATTTTAGCACAAAACTTTTTAATTAGCATCGACTTCAATAATTTCAGTCCATAGACCTACATCTTGCTGGAGAAATTTCAAAAGGATTATTTTTATTTTTTTAGCGCATACTTTACTATGTTTTTGAAGTCGGTACTAATTTTTGAAAAAAAATTATCAACTTATCATATTTAATGCTTTTTTTCGTTTCGTTCAAATTCCAATAGGTATTACTGGAGAAATTCTAAAAGAATTATATTTTTCTTTTTAGAGCATTTTCATCAGTTTTTAGTTTTTTAAAGGTAGGTGCTTAGATTTTTGATGAAAAAAAAAAAAAAAAAAAAAAAACATGTTGCAATGGTTTATTTGTTTCTAGCGTTAGTTGAAATTCGTAAACTACTCCATCGTTTCTAAAAAATGATTTAATGGGACCACCATAGGATTATCTTTTATCATTTAAAAAAAGTTTCAGGTTGAGAAGTTATGCTAGAGCAAACATGAAAAAAACACATACGCGTTAAATTGATAATCGCTAAAAATCTGAAATTTTTTTCCCTATTTATTAATGACAGATACGTCAGCGTAGCGGCCATGATTTGGTGGGTCCCCCCCATACAATCACAGCCTTGAAAAAACCTAATAAAAACAGTAGCCTGTCACAAAGCCCTTACGCCACTTTACAGTCGTCCTGAGAGTCTGCGTAACTCAGGTTGCAAACTGTTTTCTTGAATTGAACGGCAAAATTATCATCTGGAGGCACGGATGAAAAATTCGCTCGAAAAGAGGTGAATAAATTTTTTTAAATTAAATTTTCTCTATTTCTGGCACAAACTGTAAAAAATAGCGAAAATTTTGCCTTTTTTATCCAACCACGGACCCGTTATTGTGGCTACGCCTAACTATAGAGGTACCTACTGCCAAATAAGGACATTATATTCGAGCATTTTGCTCGACAGCAAGCGAACAAGCGAACTCATTAACTCGGCTCTGCCACAAATGTTAGCAACGATCATTTCCCAGTAACTGCATCCGATTCTTCTTAAATCGTATAAATAACTATTTTTTCGCAGCCGACTCATAGAAATTCAACGAGGATCATTTTGTTTCAGTACTCTCTACTTGCAACGATTACGGAGAAAAAAAAAGAAGAAATAAATAACGTAGGTTGCACACACCATTGTAGAAACGGTTACAAAAAAAGAACGAGAGGATGAAAATGGACACAAATTTACGAGCACGCCATAGGCGCGAAATTTCTCGTTTTGAACCCCATTTCTTCTTTCCTTTCATTTTTATGTTACCGAAAAATTATCGCTATTATTTCCGTCCGTTTTTCGCAATACCACCGAGTGTTTCATTATATAGTCTACTTACTGCGTTGAATTTTTTTCGGTTAATACTGAGGCGGAATTTCGGGTAAAATGTAACCATAAACTTTTTCCTTTGTACGAATAAATTCAAATTTTTTGGGAGAAGAAGAAACATTTGCGGTTTTTTTAGCAGAGTTACGTGTAGGCTATACGTGCGACTAGATCGTCTGTCTGCTAGTCAAATTCAATTTCCTTTTTCAAGGCCATCATCGAGTATATTGGGTAGAAATACGACAAGAAATAAATAAGAGAACACGTCATAATGACTTCCATGTAAGTTAGACACGCATTTAAATTTCTATTCGTGAGGGAAAACCGCGATATTGAAATCGTTTCTTGCTTTGAATCTCCCGTACAAAGTGACGAGAAAATTTTCGTTTTTATTACAACCTTTTAGACGCTCTTTGTACTCTTCACCTTTTTCTTTTGCACTTTTTTTTTCCTATTTTTATATAGGAACCTACGTTTACAAAATGTTTATACCTTGTAGTTTTGTAAGATATGTAACTTACCTACATGTAGTGGCAAAGAAATAAGAAAGAGAAAAAAAATACTCGAGTTCCGCTGGGGTTATACTCGTAAAGGATTTATGTTGTGAGAATATGCTCCTCATGACCTCGCTCATAGTCGATATATTTAGTCGTAACGCGGTCGCTGCCTGTGACGTCATCCGCTATAGCTGATTGTATATTCGTATTTCAACTGTTAGTTAGTTGATCTCCAAATGTTGTTACGTGAACATAAAATAAAATGAGATCTTAAAACTGAATCTTTTACTTATTGTGTTGACTTCAAAATTAGTGTTTCTTCAATGGTGTTCGTTTAATATCATCGCTGGTTGTTGTTCTTATTCGGCTAATGTGAAATCTTTCATATTAGTGATCGTCACTTTCTCACAGATGTGTAAACATAATAGTGTAGTTGTGTGTGTGTGTGTGTGCATAATGCGCATGCGTACAATCACACATCTTCAAGTCATGTAAAACATATAAGAGTTATGCAAATCTGACGATCGTAATTCTCCTTTAGCCCTTAATGTAGACCGAGCACTAAGATGTTTACTCATCAAATATGTTTTACACATTCATATTTAGAAGCCTTTTCTACACTACCGACGATGTGTGTTTACTTTATATGTTTTCATTATTTGAAAAATTGAAATTTTTTCACTTTACAAGGTTCTGCCCATGAAAAGAATTGTGACCATTAAATTTCAAATATAAGTATTTCTTCATATTGATACAGCTAGAGGTATGGTTTTGAGAATAATTATAGCGTATCTTTCGATGTAAATAAATATTGATATAATACATACATTGATATGTTCGCTGTCGCTAGTTTTTGGCATTTGTCAACATTGTTATACCAATTGTTCAACCTTTGCACTATGCCAATGTGGCATGGATTACCTTATTTTTTTCATTAATTTTCACTTCCTCATTCCTATTTTTGAAAATATTAGTGGCATTCTAGCATTATGCACGCAAAGTATTTTTAATTGATACTTCATTCGTGGAAATCTACCTTTATGTTTTAGCGATACACTGTGAGGACCTACGCATAAGGTAAAGAATTGTGCCAAGTCATGTACCTGTAACGACGTCCACAGCCACATGGTTACAGTTTCAGTTTTAAGGAAAGGCAAGATGTGTGATTTGCTAGTTTGAATCCTTGGATCTTCAACTCCACAATATTTGTGAACTCCAATGTGATTTGAGAGTAACAAATGGTGCAGTCCCTAGACACATTTCATTATTCTAGGTCCATCACATATCATCTCGCCGACCAGGGGCTGAACAACCAGGACTATCAGCAGCAGTATTGCAAATGAGGTTATCAACCACCTGTTTCCTCCCCACACCTATTTGGTGTCCTCTTTGTCTCGTACCTCCAATACTTGAATGACAGGAAAGGGTTGCGTGGTAACCCACATATAAAGTGGCAAAGCTCTGCCATTCACCCAAAAGCATTTGTTGTTACAAAAAAATCTGAAAAATATTAAGTTATTTAGTAATTTGAAGATAAAAAAAAAAGTTCAGTGCTTACAACTATAAGCAAGTGGACTGGATCATGTAATCTGGTACACATTTCAATTTTTGTTGGTAACAGTGTGTAATTAATTGTCTCGTGAAAACTATGAATTTTTTTTTTTGTTAGTGTGTGTGCGTTGAATGCAAATACACACACTCACTAACAAATTTTTCTCAGCCTACTTCTCTCTTTCCTTCTATTCTTGAACAAAATATGTGCTAAAATTCGCACCACAACTGCACTGAAGTTGGCACTAAGATTCGTGTCAGCTGTTTTCAAATTTCAGTTTTTTACCCTGTAGTGAATATAGAAATGTGTACCACATTAAGAAAAGGTCATCACTTTATTCAATTTTTATTCGATTTGGTAGCAGTTACTTACACGATGAAATGTGTCTTAGTTCTTATTCTAACATCTGGGTTCTGCTAAAATCGGGTTTTTTTGTTATCACTTATCAAAGTACTTGCTTTTTGAACACAGGTTTTGTTTTCTAATTTTTTAATTATTGTTGTGACATCGTGGCCGGGACGTAGATCATTATCCTAGGGTAATTGAGTTGAAATCCCAGTAGGAGAATGTTTTTTTAGGTTTTATGTTTTAAGGTTTATTTCAGAGTTTTGGATATGAGACTTAGATGGAAGGTGTTTTACACATCTTATAAAAGCAACAAGCGTATTAAAAAAAATTCAGTTCTACTTAACTTATTATTATAATATCAGGTAAATTTTCACGACAGCTTGGGCCAAAATTGGGCATCACACCTCCTACTCTTTTCCACGGGAACTAAAACGTATTATAAATATGACTGAAAAATAATATAAAAAAATTTATATGAACAAAATGCTTGAAGAATACGTGTATCGAGACAAAAAATATGCAGTAAACTAAAATAGGTTCAACATTCGTCATATCTGGTTTTGTGTATAATCTTGGCCAATCAAAAACGATAGGTATTGCCAGGCATTGTCGGAGCAAGTCAGAACTGGGGAGAATGTGTTACGCACGGTGATATTTAGAGTGAGTGGTTCACGAGTGGTAATAGAAGGCGATAGACTTACATCTCCCCATTCCAAGACATTTTCAACCACGAATCAATATTAACTAACAACGATGCTGCAATCCTACTGGAATTTCCAGAAGTAGCTGTCTTCTCGGTGCTACTGGGGCATTCCTTGCCCCTGTCGATCGTGCAGCAGTGAGAGACATAGGTAGATAGCAGCCTATGCCCCTTGAAATCACCTACTGTAATGAGGCCTTATTCATCCGTTGTGAGGCTCTAATCTGCACTACAGTGGCAATGTCATATGCGTCAAACTAAACCAGAAAGCTGAGGAAGTTTGATTCGTAATTGTCAGTCAATTTTATCATTTTACATATGTGATAAAGACGTTTCGCATTTGACTTATGTCCAACGTTCAACTCATAGACTGTATTTGACAACTTCTTTGTAATTGGAAATGGACCTATGCGGATCTCGTCCAAATTATGTCGATTAAGTTTATTCCCATTTTCAACGAAGACATAATCACCTACATTGAAGGTGACGTTTGTATTTTTTTTCCGATCGTATCTTTTTTTATTATCACTATGAGATTTAATTGAATTCTCAAACGCACGTCTCCTATCAGCTGTAAAGTCTGAAATTTTCAAAAATTCTATTGGCACAATATCAGGGAGAATGCCATTCATTAAATAGTTTGGAGAAAATCGGGTGACACTATGGATTGTATTGTTATATTCATTCACTTCTCTTGCCACCGAAGCCCAGGCTGTTTTATTCAATTTTTCATTAATTTTACACCTTATACGATTGACAAGAGTCTAATTTAACCTCTCATTTAAACCATTGGAGGACGGGTTGTCGACGTCAGTATAAATATGGTTAATTCCATTGACACTTGTATAATTTGTGAATTTGTTAGAGTTAAGACCGCCATACTGGTCTGTTAATAGTGTACCTATTCTGTTGTGTGCATGTACGGAGTTTACTAATTTGATGACAGCTTCTGTTTACGCTTTTACAAATCAACTTGACCTTGCGAATATAATTATGGGTACAGTTATTATGTGAGCAATAATGGGAATTATGTTGCTCGTATTTGTAGTCAAACAATAAAATGCAATAGTAGTTGTGAATAGGTCAAAAACATACCAACTGGACACAGTGCAATAGTAAAATAATACTGATATCTACCAAAACAGAATAGCAGAAAGTCAACTACGGAATAGTTTTCCGCACCGAATTAATTTGAAAACTTCCGCTTTCATTGGGCTAAAAGATACTGTTACCAAGTTTTTCCAACCCACCTCGTCTTCTCCTCATTCACCCATAATCTCAAGAAAACTTTGATAAATACGACGACGTTATCTATCCAAATTATGTCGACGATACGTTGCCCCTTATTGCAACCACCCCACTCCTACACGTGCGCCACTTCTCTATACTCGCTAAGATGTCTGTAATTTATATAGGTCTACGTGGTTCTCGTTTCGATAAAGACCGTATTTTCGTGCACCCTTGCCCCCTTCTTCTGTCCAATACTTCAGTCACAATTCTTTCAGATTTTTTTTTTTTTTTTTGCCCTCATTCGTATACTTCTTTCTTCTCCCCTAAAATATTAACCTTTTCCTATTTCGACGCGGACGTAATCGAATTTCGAGTAGCGACCGAATAATGATGGTAATTCGCTATTTCGCAAAAGATATATAAACCGAATGGGTAAAAGCGTAAATCACTGCTTTGTCACCCCCCCCCCACCGAAACCCTTACGCCCCCAACACTTCGCCTCAACCACCTTTTACGCTCGCCATCTCCTCCAACAAGTGTTCTGAAGGAAATACGTAGATAAGCTTCGGTCGCACGCTTTTTTTTTGTCGCTTTTTTTGCTTTTTTTTTTTTTTTTTTTTTTTTTATCAAGATTTATAAAATTGAGTTTCTGTTGCTGGAAATTGCGACGCCGAAATATTTATTTTAACTTGACTCGTTTGCCATTGCGACTATTGTAGAAAAAAAAAATGTTTTGTAGCATTACTCGGAGTGTAGGCGTGTATGGGCTCGAATAAATGTAATGTTGTTTTAGTGGAAAAAGATGGGAGAGAAAATTAGGAAAATGAATTACCAGCGAATCGTGTTGAAACATAGGGATCATTCTTGGTCGATGTACGATGTAAAGAGATGAAATCCAAGGTAAATGGGGTCGGGGCTGTGGTTTATAATTGAAAAATAAAATTAATTTTAATTCTCAAGTTACAAATTAGTTGTCTATAGTGATAGGGAAAAATGGCGAGAACCTAATCCAAAACTTCAGAAAGAAATAACTTTGGTCGTTTTATGGAAAAGCAGTAACTGGTTGCTTTTTTTGTAAAAGTGTGGAACTAATTCTGTGAAGAGATTTCAAAAAAAGTTAAGGGTTGTACCTTTGACTTTATATTACTACGTATGGACTGCTTAAACTGATAATAAAGCGAAGAAAAACTAAAAGTGCGGGGAAATAAACGACTAGGGGGCAAAGGGCACAGGCGATACATTGATTGGTTTTTTACTAATGGATATGTGATAAGAACCCATAAGAGTTGAGAATTTTGTACAATGCGCACTTTGTTTCTCAGACTTTCCTTCTCCATCAGTCAGCTGATAATTACCTTCACTTTTGTTATTCTACCTTCTAGCTGTTTGAGGTAGCAGTGTATAGGGAAGACTGGGGCAATGGCGACCAGCGGGGTAATGGCGTCTAACCCGTTATTAGTAGAACTGGCCATTTTAATAGCAATTTCATATTTCCCATGCGTGCATTGTGCTGCACTGTTTAAATGTGCTATCTGAAGAAATAATTTCTACGATGGTTATGTTGTTTTTGATCATTGTTACAAAAACAAAATCAGACAAAAACATAGCTCATTTTATGTGTATTTCAGTTGTGGATATGAAAAGGAGATTATATTTTAAGATGGTGAAATTGTGAATTACAAGTCTTTATTCAACCAGAAGTAGGTAATCAAATAAGTTTTTTCATTCGATTAAACCTCTTTTATTTTCGGGGTACCAAAGCATTTAATTATGTTGAATTCAGTTTTGGGGCAATGGTGATCATTCTGTATGAGAAAATGAGGACCATAATAACAAATGCTTTGTTGATTAAAAAATTTATACAATAATTTTTGGTCAATGAAATTTCGTATCAATGCTTACAGACATTAAAAATATAATTTTCCAATAATTTTTTCATTTTTTATAGATGGTTTTGAATGCCAAAAGTAGGCATTGGATGATCTAATGGGTACAAGCTCAATAAATTTACTCACCTGTGCTCTTTGCAAAAAAAACCTTGTGGCCCTTCTTTGTATCATAAAAAGTTATCAAGACATGCATCTGGTAATTAAAATGGCACTTTTCAAGCATTTTATAACTTTAATTTTTTTATTAAATTCGCCACTACATTTAGGTACGTTTTTCTTTAGTAGGTGGTCTCCATTACCCTAGTTTTTTAAAAATAAGAAAAATTCTCATTTTCTACACTTATAATTACTGCATGAAAAGGATAGGCAGTATGAACTTGAAAGGTTCTCAGCCGAAACAAGAGTAAATATGCTATTAAATTTAAAAAAAATTAAATTTTCAAGTGTTTTCCTCATTCCACAATAGCAATTTGAATGAGGGTGGTAGAGGGCCAAATTTTGACTTTTTATATTTTAATGTGAGATATATCGACGGGTATGTTTTTTGAGATGTTGAGTTAAAATTTGATGAAAATTTTTTTCCTTTGACCTACTCTTTGACACTCAGGAGCTTTTAAAGGGATCAAATTTTTACTTTTTATATTTTAATGTGTGAAACATCATAGGGAATATTATTTGAGGTACTGAATTTGAATCTGACGTTAATTTTTTCATTCAACTCATTTTTTGACCACTAGGGTTCAAAAGGGGTTCAAATGTTGATTTATATTTTATTGTGTGATATCCCATAGAGTACGTGTTTTGAGGGGCTGAATTTTATTTTGAGATTGGTGTTTCTATTTGATTCATTCTTGGACTCCCGGGGGCCTCGAAACAGACCAAAATGAAAAGTGACCAAATATATTTTAGTGTGTCGAATTATGATTATAGGTAGTCAACTAATACGTACTGGCATAGGGTTGGTCGCTAGTTCAAATTTTCCTGCTTCAAAAATCACTCGAAAGGTCGATTATGGTGGTCAACTATATCAGCAGGTTAATGAGGAGATTGAACATTCCTTTAGATTAATGAAGAGGCCTGACCAAAAACCTTACTATAATTAATTTATTCAATATTCCTGTGAAATTCCAATATCAGTGTAATTAAATTTGACCTGTCATAGTGAACAAACCATCAATGACACAACCTGAACCATCAACCAACTGGTGTCAGCACATACTAATTGAATATGACAGTAATTTGACACACAATAATATTATTTGATATCTATTTAAATATTAGTTGAGTGAGATAGTAATTTTGTACATTATTTGTTTGGCTTTAGACAGCCACAAAAAAATTCTTTTTAACCTTTCAATTCACTTTTAATTTATTTTCAATTAGTAAACTCATTTTGTTATAGCTGGTCCTTTACATTTTTTTAAAAACTTTTCTTTATTATTATTGTTATTTGCGGCTGTGGATGATCTCAAAAAAATACACTGTATTGATTTCATAAGAGTGTACAGTATACTGGAACAACTTGTTCAGTGATTGGGGGAAAGTGAGTGAAAAATGAGTGAAAATAAAATGTAGATGAAAATGAGTAAAAAGTAAGGGAAAATCATGTGAAACAAGAAAGTGAGTCTGTATCCCCTATCATATTTATATTTACTGCCCATGATTGTGTTTAGTTTTTACAATAGCTGGTAAAATTTTCATAACGGACTGGGCTCAATGAGTGTCACACTTCCCCTACAAACAATCCCCGCCTATAAATCACTCATTTTCTTCAATAAATTAACTTATCCAATGGTAAGTAAGTACTTATTAGGATACTTTTGTTGTAAATACAGTATTCAGTAAGGTAGGTATTGAGGGAGTTTTTGTATAACTACCACAGAGTGTCGTCAACTAATTTGTACACAATTTTATCGTTGAATACAGGCCACATACAATATATCAATATAATAAACGTACGACCCCATTTTTTCAGTCTAAACTAAACGAAAATTATTAAAAAATTCCTACGCATGCGCCATCTATTTCGTTGTGTTAGAGTTCCAGCTGTATATGATGGTCCTATTTCGTCTTCACCGTAGTACACTCTATAGTTAATATTACATACTATTATTTTTCTGTGTGACCTCACGTACTCATGTAATCTATATATGTCAAGAACTCAGTTAAGATGAGTTCACTTCTGCTCTATCTTTATTATGGCGAACATACAAAATATATTATTTCGTGATTATTTACTGTTTTATTGTTTCCTCCAATACGTTGCTTTAGGAAATAACAAATTAAACAGTGTTACCAGGGCAGTAGAAGCAAAGTACTGCTTTAGCTCTTGTATCTTATAATGATTATAATTATTATTATAGTGTTTGTTTTTTTGTTTTTTTAATTTTTTTCAGACACCGGGATCTACAGCAAGTTATGAATCTTGTATATTTTGGAAAGGCTTTGTGAAAACCTATAATTCGTATTTAGATGGTTAACTGATACTTCAATCGTATTTCAGAGACCTAGATTGAGAGTGAATAAGGTGTTTGCAATCATTTCAAGATAAAAATGATCAGAATAATAAGAACATATGTAGGTAAACCAAAATTTGGCAACTATTATCAAGAAAAAATTAAGAAGACGATCATCAATATTAATTTGGTAGAGTTAGCCTATAAAGACAAAGATATTCGGGTGATTTGATTTGAATTTCAAGGACACAAACTCGAAGCAATGTTAATCGAATTATGTTGTCATTTTGTGATGATATTTGCAATAGTCCTGTGGGTTGAAAGAGTATTCAAATAAATTACATCCTCTAGAAGCCCACTCAATGTTTCTCAAAAAATTATGCGAATATAACCCATCGAAATTACTAGGTAGAAAGTTTAGGAATTTAATCCCCAATAATAACAGAATTCTTTTAAAACTGGCAGAGATGACGAAGAGACGTGTTTGACTAATATGGTAAATGTTTTTATAAGATCTTGAGCGTGAAAGTACTTGCTTCAACTCTGCAAACGAGGGTGTCAGAAAACTAAGATAATTATTAATTGAATAATTAAAATTTTTGGAGATGGGTGAAAAATATATCCTGGCTCATTAGAGGTGTGGAGATTAGTCTACTTTTAAGTGGTTACAGGCTCGGCCTCTCAAGATGACCAAATCTGTACACTGCATATAAAACACCCTATATATTTGTATGTATGTACTTGCAAAACATTGCATATTATGACATATTATTCGGACTGTGACAAATTAATTGATTACATCTCAAATGATGTCACAATCAGTCTTATCAGTTCATTTGACATATTTTAGACATAGCCATAGCAACGGTAAAATAAGTAGCAATTAATCGTTACCCATACATATGTAATTCTTAGGCATGTGTCTATGTGTGCATGTAAGGAGCCAGTATATAAGTTCACAAAACTGACTACAAAATTGCCAGCATTTACCGATATATTGGCTCCCCCATACATTGTGTATGATATGTGGTGAACATGCAAAATTGCAGAAAACCTTCTGTTGGAATATCTTCGACAATGTGAAGTATTCCACAAGAGTCTCTTGGGTGATTTTGAAAAGGTGGTCTTGGTAGGAGGGTAGGTGTAATGAGTCTCAAATTATTGTCATTGAAACTCTCGATTATCTGTATTTGTTTTGAAGCATGATGCCCTGGCTCTCTTGTAGCCACCCTTGACTCAACTTCCCTAGGATTTGAAACTTTGTAACACAATTTTACACGTGATTATTCTGTGTGTCTGCAAGAATGAATTTGAATAAATAACCTCTGTGGAATACCTTGTCGTGAGAGATATTCACACCAGAAGGTCTTCAACAGTATTTTGCGTGTTCTGCCACTTCATACAAATAAGTATGGGAGAGCCAAATCCTCGGCGAACACTGGCGATTTTTGAGCCGGTTCTGAGAGTTTATATACCGAGTTTGGTACACGCACACGGACACACATACGTATGTATGAATACGTAATTATGTCATACGTTGCGTCGTTTCCTGTCTCTGCTGAGATGATAAGAAACGACGCAGTGCGTTTGGTACCGAGTCGTGACATTACCGAGATCGTTATCAGGTAATTGATCTCGACTCGAATGATGTATCTTACCTGTACGTACGTACAGGTACGAACATACAAACGCGTTCGTGTATATTAGTTTAACGTCATAGAGACGAATATTGCCAGCCTTTGGGCGGCGACTGTCGTCGAGGGGTGCGAGCCCCTAAAACCTCATACGAGTAATGTCCCCACAGCTACTCCCCCCCAGTTTTCGCGCCGCGAAAATGATAAGTCGCGTGCCTGGGGGGACTTATCGAGTTTACTGTCTTTGGTCCCGCTCCCACTTAGCGAGAGCCGAGCCTACCGCGGCCCCGACGCATTCGTACGATTGTTTTCGTGCGTCTAAACGGGCCTGGTAGGCCTCTCTGCTTGTCTGTCCCCTTCTTCTCGGCGGTCTTTGGGTTGGAGCCGGGTGATAAGGATGGGAGCGATATGACAGGCGGGGGTCGGACAGTGTCAGAGGCCTTGGTTTTCGGTACATCGGGGAGTTAGAACTCCCAGATGGTCTGTAAACCAGGCTTTTGGTGAGGGGAGGGCGTGGAGTTCGCACCTCTTCCACCTGAGGTTGTTTCGTCTCCAACCTCGCTAGTGCTAAGGGTTCCGGAGGTGGGATCGCCACTTCCGGTACTCTTTCTGGCGATTTTGGCGGCGAAATCAACGGAGGAAGGGGGGCGGACATTATTTTCACGATGTCCGCCGCCGACGTGTCCATTAGGAGCTCGTTCTCTATTCTTTCTGCCTCCTTTTCGCGTTCCAACTGCTCCTTTGTCTTTATAGGCAGGGGAGCAGGTGGCACTACGAATTGGAAGGGCTGAGTAGAGAACGGGGTACCAGTTGAAGACGACATTTTGAGGAAGGAATTTACACAGGTAAAAATAAGAAAAAAAGAAAAAGAGAAAAATTTGTAGAAAATTGTTTTCGGCAGTTTGGTTTGACAGTCGAAAAGCGAATGAAAAACTTTGCGAGAATGATTTCGATCGCAGCTTTATTCCAAGTCGTTATCTTTTTCGGTCTTGTTCGGAGGGGATAGTGCATTCAATATTCTTTGGCTTAAAAGTTTTCCGGTTAAATTTGGTTAAGTACGAGCAGAGTTAAGCATGTTTGAATTTTCGTACTTCGAATTTTGTATTTCACAAAGGAATGCACTCTTCGTTTGTGACGTCACGATCTATTGACTATTTTGTTATCGGTATTGTTTGTCAATAGAAACACGTTGCAATGTTTTTCTTCCGTATTGCACGTGGATTTGTTTATTCGTGTCGTGTTTTTATTGTACGCACTTTTTCTCTGCTTATCTGAAGAATTTCTATTGTTGCGAATATTCCCAGATTCTCGTACGTCTTTTTATGTGGGTTTATTTCTTCCATTACGGATATTAACTTTTCGTGAATATTTTCAGTTTCTCCGTGCCAATCTCTCAGATTTTCGAGTTGGAATTTGGTTTTTCTGCTTTCTGCTGCCAAGGGGCCTGCCTCTTTTTCGTGGGCATAAGGGGGCCGACGGATCGTATTGTATCTTGACGATCTCGTCATTGAACTTTACCGTTTTCTTTATTTTTATTTTTTCTTTTGGTGATTTTTGTGATTTATCACCATTTTCGACTGGATTGTCCTCAACTTTCTGTGGTTGTGTTGTTTCGGACTGTTCAGTCTGTTCTTCCTTTTTTATTTCCTTGTGTGTCGTCTTCCTCTTTGCTCTTTGGAGCATTTTCTTGTCGTCGTTTATAAGGTACGCAGGTTTCAATCTGTCGATTGAAATCGTTTTTTGTTCACCTGCGATTAGTATCACGAAATTCTTGTCATCTCGTGATACAACCTTATAGGGACCGGCGTATGGTTTCTCCAACGAAGATCTTATTTTTTCGTCTCTGACAAACACATGAGATGTTGTGGCCAAGTGTTTGGAGACATAAACCTTTGGTTGGCCATGACGAGCTGCCTGGTTCAGAAAGTTGTTGGCATCAGTCCGTATGTCTTGGACGAGCGTTTCGGGGCTAATTTCTTTCGAATAGGTGAAAAAGTCCCCTGGTAGGCGTAGCTCTTCGCCGAGCGCTAACTGCGCTGCAGAATGACCCGTGTCCGTTTGAAGAGCAGATCGAAGGCCCAAGAGGATGGTTGGTAGTATGTCAACCCATCTCTTGGTGTCGCAAGCCATGATGGAGGCTTTCAAAGCTCTGTGCCATCGCTCAACTTTTCCGTTTGCTTGAGGATGGTAAGCTGTGGTGTGATTGTGTTGTACACCAAGCTTCTTAGACAGCTCTTGAAAGAGCGAGCTTTCAAATTGACGACCCTGGTCCGTGATGATGACTTCAGGTACGCCATAGCGGGCAATCCAGGTGTCGTATAACCTGGCAGCTACGGTGGGAGCTGTCATCTCATGGAGAGGAACTGCCTCTGGCCATCGAGTTGCTCTATCGATCATCGTTAACAGGTATCTGTGTCCCTGGGATGGGGGTAATGGACCCACCAAATCTATGTGTATCGTTTTAAACCGCTCCGTTTGTTTAAAAGATTTGAGAGGCGACCGAGTATGTCTTCCTACTTTGGACTCTTGGCAATTCAGGCAACTGCGAGCCCATTTGTTGCAGTCGGACTTCATCCGAGGCCAAACAAATCTTGATGATACTAGTCCAGCAGTGCATCTTGGTCCAGGGTGCGATAGGTTATGCACACTACTGAATGCCAATTTGCGGTACTTTGTCGGCAGGAATGGCCTATTCTTGCCTGTACTAATGTCGCATGTTAGTAAAACATTAGTACCAGGGATTTTCCTTTGTCTCAATTTGAGAGCTGTGTCATCGTTCGACAACAGTTCTTGCAGTTCTGCATCCCTTAACTGTTCTTTAGCTATTTCAGCGTAAGGTAATTGAGACGGTGCCGAGATAGCTTCGATCCTACTAAGAGCATCAGCTGGAGTGTTGAGTTCTCCACTTATATACTGGATGTCCGTAGTCAACTGTCCTATGTAGTCCAATTGTCGAGCTCTTCTCGGGGAAGCTGGTTCTGTCTTTTGCGTGAAGGCATGTGTTAGGGGTTTATGATCTGTATACACAGTGAAACATCTACCCTCTAATTGGTGCCTGAAATGCTTCAACGCAGCAAATATTCCCAGTAACTCCCTGTCGTACGTGCTGTAGTTCTTCTCAGTTTTTGATAGCTTTCTGGAGAAGAAAGCGAGCGGTAACTTTTTGTCATTGTCCTTTTGGTACAGTGTTGCACCAATAGCAAAGTCGGACGCATCTGTTGCGACACATAACGGCAGACTTTCGTCTGGGTGAGCTAGTAGAGTTGCATTTGCCAGTGTTTCTTTTATATTTTCGAAGGCTTTTTCAGCTTCTTCTGTCCAATCGAGTGGAGTTTTATCTTTCTTTTTGTTTGTTTTTATTAATGCAAACAGCTTACTTTGTTCGGCTGCAGCATTTTTAATGCAACGTCTGTAGAAATTCACCATCCCCAAGAAGCGTCTTAATTCTGCTACGTTGGAGGGTTTCGGGAATTTCAATATAGGCTCTACCTTGGTCTTCAGAGGGGAAATGCCTTCGGTCGAGACTTGATAGCCGAGAAAGTCAATCCTGGATTGTTTGTATAAACTTTTTCCAACATTGATAGTAAGTCCAGCAGCGTGTATACGTTGTACGATGGTTCTTACATTCTTCTCGTGCTGTTGCTCACCGCCTTCTGAGCAAATGCATATGTCATCCAAATATGCATAAGCAAACGGCAAATCCATAAACAGTCCATTGATGAATCTTTGGAAAGTTTGTGCAGAATTACGGAGTCCAAACGGCATTCGAAGGTATTCGAATAACCCAAAGGGGGTTATGACCGCTGTCTTTGGGATGTCCTGTTCGGCCATTGGAATTTGGTGGAATGCCCAGTTGATGTCGATTTTTGTGAACATCGTTTTACCCTTCATATTCGCGTTGAAGTCCATTATATTTGGGACTGGATAGCGATCAGGAACTGTTTTGGCATTTAAGGCCCTGTAGTCTCCAACGATTCGCCACTCTCCACTGGCTTTTTTGGTCATGTGGATCGGGGAACTCCATGAACTTTTTGATGGGCGGCATATGCCTTCACCTATTATACGATCATAGTATTCCCGTGCTGCTTTGAGTTTGTCAGGCAGTAACCTGCGGGCTCTAGCATGGCAAGGCTGTCCTTTAGTTTCTATATAATGAACTGTGTCATGTTTATAGGTCGGATGCCTGCGAATCGATGGTTGAGTGACTCCAGGATAGTCTGACAGAATCCGTAGGAATTGTTCGTCGACTTTCGTGCAGCTGGATATATTGGTGTCCAGTTGGTACGCTAGCGTTTTGCCTTCCACCCATAGACCAGTATTGTTGTCTATGATTTTTCCATTTTTGAGGTCTATGACCAGACCGTAGTGCGCGAGGAAATCCGCACCCAGGATCGGAGTCGGAACGTCCGCAATTGTGAAGGACCACGTCATGTCTCTTCGCAAACCGATGCTTACTTTGCTGGATTCTATTCCGTAAGCTGGAAGGTTTTGACCATTCACAGTTCGGAGGTAGTATTTCGGAGGAAATGCCTTTTGGTTTTTGTCTACTGGCAAAATGCTCAAGTCAGCACCTGAGTCGATTAGGTAACGTCTCCTATTTGTCCTGTCCTTGATGAACAGGCGGCGTGAGTACTTTTTCGAGGGATCTTCAGCCGCATAGACGACCCCTCTTTCTAGTTTGACGACTTATTGTAAGATTTGCCCCACCATTGGCATCGATTGTTGCACTTGGTGGCCTCTGCGCCAAACCGGTTGTGAAAGAAGCAGGATTTATCGTCCCAGTTTTGAGACCGGGGTTTTGGGGACGATGTTCTTCTTGGGGGAGTTGGACTCTGACCCCTGGTAGAATTGCTCTTGCGGTCTCTGGACCTAGATTTTCTATCGTTACTTCTGTTATTGTTGCTCCTGCTTTTCGAGCGGTTGTTGTTTCTACCCTGTCTTGGACTATTGTTGTTACTCTTCTTCTTGATCTCACTAGTCAGCTGAGCTATCTGGGCTCTAAGCTGAGCTAGTTCTCCGGTCTCGGCGGATACTGCACTGATCGAGGATGTTGATCTCGAATGTTCCAGTGCACTATCTGCACTCTTCGCTAGGAAGTCTAGGTCCTCGGAATTATTAATTACCGTGGTACCTACGGCGGCCAGACACTGCACAACATGTTGGGGAAGTTGTTTGCAGAACTGGTTTCCAATGACTGACGGTGACACTATGTTATCGGCCTTTTGTCTGAGTTTGGCCATGAAGGTGGAGGGTTTGTCGTCTCCAATCTTCATTCCGCCCATTACATCATCAATAATTTGGTTCTGAGTCTTACCAAACACATTTCTTATTTTTCTGCAGAACCAACTGTACTTGTCTGCTTCCGCCGGAGGGCATTCCATGATATCCGGAATGCGGCGTATGATTTCTGCGGGCATGCCGCTGCAAATGTGTGAGTATTTTTGGTCGTTTTGCAGATTCTCTGTCTTAAAACGACCTTCGAGGAGAGTTAACCATAGTTCAACTTCATTGGGTAGGAACTCCGGAATCTCTATCCTCCGTCTTTGGATAGCAGGGTTCTGCAATGTTTGCAGCTGCAACAGCTGTAAGAGCTGTGCTAATACTTCGGGGGTCAGCTGTGGCTGACCACTTCCGCCCGCTGCTGGTGGGTTTGATGATGGGTTCGGGTTCGTGTTTCCGTTGGGCATCGTGTGCTGGACTTCTTTACTTTTATTTTCCGCGAAGAGTTTCCCAGACTCCGTAGTTTGTCGGTCTGGGGTTGAAGGGTCGGAGTCTTGGCTCAATAGACGACCGCTTCTTAGTGTTCGAGCTGTAGTTTCGTTGGGGTTTGCTACAGCTCCCAAACGCAAGGCTTCTGGCCTCCGGATCCTTTTTTGTTTCTCCGGAGTCTCAAAGACTTCTGAGTCTCTGGTCGAAGCTGGAGGAGTTGGCGGATGAGGGCAACTTTGTTCCTCCAGGTCTACTCGTCTTGGTTCCCTTCCGGCAAATTATATTTGGAAGGGGGGGTGTAATTTCCCACTTTCTAAGTCAAGACCTCTGCTTCGACAGCCAAAGGTGTCTAGATCTTGTAAAAATTATTTGTATTACAAGCGAGTAACTCGCCAGCGCACCGCGCCTCTTTTTAGTAATAGCGCAACGCGCCTCTAGACACCCACGACGTAGCCAAAAATCACGTCGGGGTCACCACTGTGGAATACCTTGTCGTGAGAGATATTCACACCAGAAGGTCTTCAACAGTATTTTGCGTGTTCTGCCACTTCATACAAATAAGTATGGGAGAGCCAAATCCTCGGCGAACACTGGCGATTTTTGAGCCGGTTCTGAGAGTTTATATACCGAGTTTGGTACACGCACACGGACACACATACGTATGTATGAATACGTAATTATGTCATACGTTGCGTCGTTTCCTGTCTCTGCTGAGATGATAAGAAACGACGCAGTGCGTTTGGTACCGAGTCGTGACATTACCGAGATCGTTATCAGGTAATTGATCTCGACTCGAATGATGTATCTTACCTGTACGTACGTACAGGTACGAACATACAAACGCGTTCGTGTATATTAGTTTAACGTCATAGAGACGAATATTGCCAGCCTTTGGGCGGCGACTGTCGTCGAGGGGTGCGAGCCCCTAAAACCTCATACGAGTAATGTCCCCACAACCTCTTTTTATTATTATTTATTGAAGCAACGTAAGGAATTTATTTTACATAAAACGGCGATTTGTTTCTAAAAAATAAGTGAATCTGTGTATTATATAAATGTGAATGTTTTTCTATCTGTCTATTTGTCTGTCTGTTTATATGTTCATCACTTTAGAACCACTCAATTAATCGAGCTGAAATTTTGAGGACATATTTGTGCTGTCCCAAGGAAAGTTTTAAGTTAAGTCCGAGGTCCATATCTCCCCTGGAATCGAAGGTGTAGATTTTTACTCTTTTCACCCCATAAAAAAGTTAAAGTTTTAGGAATTTTTTTCTCAAAAAAAATTATCGTTCTCAACGACATAAGTATATCCTCAAAATTTCAAGGCTCCATATTCCCCCCTCATTGAGATATGGGACTGCAATTTTGGAATTGCCTGAATTACTTACAACGAGCAGCTAGTAAACTTAAATTTCGATGGATTTTTGAACGTAAAGACCGAGAAAAAAATTTAAATCACCTTCAGTGTCGCAAAGCGAGTGTACCTATTCAGAGATTGAGCTATAAAATGAAATTTTGTATATAATTTTGTTGGTTTAATTGAAATGGAAGCCGTACAATACAAACTCTTAATACAAGTCCAGTGTTTTAAACAAAATAATTTTTCCAATTTTTCAGCCCACCCATCAATGTAAAACTAAAACATATGAGAAATATGTCTCTGGGATAAAAAAAAAATTAGAATAAGAACTAGGACCAACGTTTCAATTTTAAGAAGATCGCCTAATGTTTTAAATAACTTCTTTTGGGCGCCTTAAACTGTAGTTCGTTATTCGTAATATAGTCTGCGCTTCAAATAACTTTGTTTCTGCTACGATTGTTCAAATTCACACGTGATTTTATTTTTTAGTGCTGATTTTTGTAAGGTCCAAAAATATAGACGTCGAAAATATCTGAAAAAATACGGAAGAATTACTAATTTGTTGTCTATTTACACTTACGATTTTGTTTTCTTTAAAATATTATTTCTGTTAGGTACGTATACATGCATCATAATCCCACAAAAATATGTTCATTATTTGTAAGTCAATGCAATGGGACAGGTGGTATTGCAGCTCCTATGGAATATGGGTGCCTAACTATGTCACTGGAAAATTACTTCTTAGTTCATTTGGTAATTTTGGTAATTCTGGACATACCTAAGTAGCACGGCGTAAAGTGGATAAAGAATAAATATCTATGGCGGTGACTATTCCGGTTAGATAAACTGATTCTACCATAACTAGGTACCTAACCTATATTATGGAGTGCTTATTGTTATTGTAAATATTACCAAGCTAAGCAATAAATTTGTTGGCCTAATTAGTGTAGAGCGTAAATGCATTTAGTCTAATGAAAAAACTGTTTTTAGCACGTGAATTCAATTTTTTGTTTTTATTGTATGCTTACATAATTACGGCATGGAAAATTAGTTCTAATTCGTAGAATTTTTGTAATTCTGATCACAAGTAAATAATATAATTATGAAGGTAAATTGAGTAACAAATGGAGTTGTACACTTCTCCCTGCATAACGAAGTACTATCAATCAATAGTTTCAACTTTGCATTGTGTTTAAATAAATGGCATAGAGTTATGTTTATTTCCTTTTATAATTTGGGAGATATACTCATCTCTGACTAATACTGAACTGGATGGAGACATTTTGTATTAAAATAATATAATAAAATAATAATTATTCAAAAATCTGCATAATGGGTCAGAACTTGAAATTATCAGTTATTTAGAGAGAAAAAAATTATTTTAAAGTTTGACAAAAATAAATGCATAGCCAAATATATCTGTAACTATGGTCACGTGATAGCGTTACAATAGTGGCTTTTATACAATATATATAAGATAAGGTAAACTACCAATTTTGGATCAGTACTAATTATGAGTCAAAATTTTTAAACATACGGGCAGTAGTTTTAAAAAGTGATAATTGGTGCCCAATAATATGAACCTTGAAGTAGAGGTATTCCGAACATTTTGATCTGTGCTAGTTGATTGTATACCATATCAGTCTGATTTTAGAAGCCTATGAAGTAGACATGTTTAATTTTTCTGACGAATAATTTGAAGTTGTTTGAAAGAAGTGTTATAAAATCAAGGTAAGATGATCAGTTATTTCATTTTTATAATTTATTAGACATCAGGGGTAATATTATATTGAATAGATAAGTAGACGAAGTAATCAAGTAAGTTAGATAAGTAATTAATAGAAAACACTCCAATACCACACCAAGTAATTGTTTATTATATAGAGAATAACAAAAGATAAAGATATGTTAACTCTAAGAACAGTAGAAAAATGAATTACAAATAAAAACGTATCTAGAGAATCACTAATAGTAGTATAATATATCAGTGCAGCCAAAAAGTGCTCAAGCAATCATGTGACTCCAACAGTATTTGAGTCGTTCATTAATAGTTCATAGAATATATTTTTGTATTTTTAATTTTCTATCTCACTTGGGTCTCTTATGGTGGTATGATTTCAAGTCGTTAAAAAAACTTATATTTTTACATTTACAACAGTAATTTCCTTCTTTTTTTTTCATAAGCTTACAATATGAATATTCTTGAACGTATTCCATCCTATTTTAGTTTCGTAGCTCAAAAAAAAATTGACCCATAATTGGTTTTATTCACATTTGACACAGAATTTTATTTATATTTCATATTGTGAGTCAATAAGAATAATACCAATTGTGGGTCGACTCATAAGTGATAAAAAAAAAAAAATTTAAAAACGTAATTACTCGTAACTGAATGATGTTACAAATATGTGCGAATAGACTGGATGTTAAGTGTTGTATGATGTATATTATAATTTTGCAGTAGGTCAACTGACCCACATTTGGTATGACATACCAAATGCCTCTTAAAACACTCAACTTTGAATGCTCAGCTCAAATATGGGTGGAGATAGAGTTACTTTTAATGCCTCATTGGGTAAATAAATATACCAACTTTATAATTACACTTTAACATTTGGCTTCTATCAATTGTAGGAGGAGATATCGCAGACACTCAACCCCACCATAAAACTGTAAGATGTTCTCTTCATCATATAAGTATAATGTGCTCTGGGGGTAAATATTCTATATGTATATAAGTTTCAATTTCGGATATATTTTACACTTGAAGCCATAAGCAAGAACAAAACAAAACACTTATGCACTTACGAATTATTCGAGTAATATATGTTATCTGTGATTTTAAGCTAAATTAATAGAAGAAACCAGTGCTTATAAGTCTTTCTTAAGAATAAGAATCGTTGATGCATACTAATCTTGGATTTAGCCACCCTTTGACGCATTCATCCTTATGAATATTGATCCTCACCTTACACAAAACATTCTTATTGAATTTTTAGACTTTTCTTCTCTTTCTAACATTCTCTTCTCTAAATCTCTTAATGTATAGAATCTACATTAACTTTGCAAACTCTACTTTTTTTCTTGGCTTGGCAGTGTTATATTGTAACGTTTAAACCATTGCAATGAAAAATAATATAAAATAATAGTAGAAGAAATGAAAATGAAAAAGCAAAACAACATGCATGTAGATCAACGTGTATTAGTGGACTGTACTGCTACGAAAATAAACCAAACGAATGTGAACAATATAGATAAAATTATAGCTCAAAAACGTCTATTGAAAAATGGACAGATAAGAACCAATTATGCAGACAAAAATGATTTGTAGTTAGCCGAATATAAAACGAGGAATGTACACGCAACAGGTTCCACCCCAATGTGAGCAAACTCATTTAAAAAAGTAATTTAAATCTAGGTGGAAGTGACTGGTCCAAAAATTGCCTATCCAAATCCACTCTTTCCAAGAAACAATGCATCGAGTTGTACAGGTTCATTTTGAATTCAGGCTTCATAATACTCAGCACCAATGATCATGTCGATGTTTGAAACATCCACAGTTGATAGGTAAAGGGCAGGATCAGCGAGGGGTTAGTTGATGATTTTAAGCAAATAATTTGCCATTGGTAAAGTGAAGAGCTTGTAACTGACACACGACTGAGGCACAACTAATGCTTCAATTTAAATTTCAAACGTATTTACACGAGATGAGAGTGTATAAGGATGCAATAATTATCCGAATTTGCTTTACTTCCACCAACTATTTTTATCGCGTCACCAAACCCCTTGGAAGAGGGTAATTTTACTCAACGAGTTGATGGTTCAGAGATCAGGGACATTGAATTTTTTTTGCCTCTCATTTCCTTTAATTTTGCCTGAGAATGGCAAACCACAAATTGTAACGTTGTAAAGTTTGTTCTGTTATGTAATTTTTGCGTTGTTTTTGTAGCTGACCAGTGATTTTAATATTGCCAAAGAAATTTGTTTTTTTTTTTTCGTAAAATATATTTTGTTGATGTGATTTTGATTCAATTCATGAAGATGTTTTTAATGAAAATGGGTTGAGCTTTTTTTGTCAATGGGGTCGACATTGGTGAAAAGTGTCGGCTTAGATTAGCTGTTCTTGCAATGTCGTGAGTTTTTTTCTCAATATGACAGAGTTTGGTGTTTCTTTGGAATCTCGCACAAAGTGTAAACTGGGTAAAATACGTATTCTTGGCTGATTATCTGTGGTAAGTTGCTTGATAGCTGTTTGCTGTTAGTTATCAAGTGTCGAGTTACTAGTTTTAAAAGACTGCAAAGAAATAATTTATCATTTTGTTAGAAATGTTATTTTTGGTTATGCTCATTTTTTTAGGGAATGTGTCCAACCCCAGTCTGGATTTCAAATTTTGCTAGAAGAATAAAAAAATAAGATTAAAACCAAATTTAACAAATTTTGAGCAGTCACCTTCAATAGACAAATTTGAGTTCCGAAAAAAAATTTCAATATAACTTATGAACTAATGCCAGCATCTTCTTCCAAAGAAAATTTACTCTTATCTGCGCAATTTACCAGAAATAATATATTCGTACCATAACCGCGCTGTATAATATCATTATCCACTCAAATATGAACAAAAACATTGAATTTTTCTGCATTAATTATTTACATACCTGAAGGATAAATTGAGCTAAGGAAAGGAAAAAAAAAACGGCATCTTACTGTCATTTATCGCTAATCATCTCGTTTTCTTTATTCTCTTTACTCGTTTCATTATAAATACGTAATCTATTTTTTTCTGTCTTCTATTTTTTCTGTCTTCTATTTTTTCGGTTAAATTATAAGTTCTTTCGCTCGAGTACCTTTTTGCAATCACCGAGCAAAAACTACGATGCAGTTTTGAACAATCGAGTGTCTCGTTTGCAAATATTTAATGAGAATTTCATCGAATATTTTTTTTTTATTTATTTATTTTTTTTTTACTGATATTTCTCGTAACGAATTTTTGCTCTCTTTATTTTTAATTTAGTTTAATGGAAACTTTTTTTTTCTCTTTCTCTTTTCTTGTCTCATTTTTACCATAAAAAAGTTTGTTAATCGTTTAGATTCGAACAACGAATGGTGATTCGAAACACGATTATCCAAAAATTAAAAATAAAAAATAAAAAAAAAATTTTAAAAAAATAATAAAAAAAATACCAGAGCATCGCATGGACGCATGCACATTAAGGGGTAAGAATATTAAAATTAATGAGATTTCGGCGTTATATCCAAGAAAGTCCCAATTTTATTACTAAGCTGATTATAGATTCGTAATTTTATGTGGAAGAGAATACTCAATGATCGTAGGCCTATTCAAAATTCATAGTACTTCTCTACATAATTATAATATTATGAGTGGTGTGTTCATCCGATGTAAAATGTCGTTATTAATTATTTTATGGGTACATGATGGCGATGACACATTTTTATTAAAAGTCAAGCCTGTGAAAAAATAGAGATTACCCTCTTCCATTTGTTTACTATACGTCCATAGGATTCAATGGTTCAAATGCTGACATCAAATCAACGCTGTGTAGGCAGTTAGTCTCTACCACTAGAGCACAACATATGTTCCTGTTATTATATTTTGAAAAATAACGAGCAACTTTTCGCACTATTTAATAAACACCCGGCTCTATTTAAAAACATGCGTGGAAATTGTTGACTGAAAGCTTTTCTATTAGTCGGAGCGGAACCAGAAAGAAAGTCTAGTTCTTAAAATGTTCTGAACTTCCTGTCCTAAATCAGTACGTGAGTTCTAATGAAAATATCTCTTCGAAAATTTGATCGTAGTCTGATCATACCCTTCATACAAGAAGTGTTTTTTTTTTAAATGTTCCATTTGAAAACATCAGTTTTCTGAATTTTCGTTGAAATTAACAGAACTAAAACCTTACTGTTGAATGCGAACCTAACTCTCTTTTAACAAAATTTGAAAGTTCGATGCAGTCATAGGCGCAAAATAATGGAGGCAGAGGGGTTCTAGCCCCAATTTAATGAATTTGGCTCCCCAAAAAAATTTTATTTATTAGAAAGTTCTATATGATCTTTATAGTAATAAAAGGATTATTACACGCGACAAGTTTCCACAGATGAAAAACTGAAAACACTCAAGTAAAAAGAAAAAAGTTATCAAAATATTTTTGATAGTGTTCAAAGCACCCTAAATTTCAAACCCTATTTGCACTTATGGTCGTGCAACACTTTTTGCTATCACACAGGCAATGTTTGCAATAGCAAAAAAGTGCGGCATTTGAGTTCTAAGTTCTCTGCTAGTTCTGTTAAAAGTGTTTTCGGAGTTCAATTCAAAGATTTCATTATTTTGTAAGTTCTGTGCAAGGATAAAAATACGAAAAAATTGATATTTCTAAATAGAATAATAATTAACAGAACGTTTTTGATGAAGGTTGGAGTGAACTTTTATTATTGACTCCATACTCTTATATAACATACGTTTTTTCTAAGTTATTCTCTGCTAATTCTATTAATTTTACTATACCGTCAACAGGGGTAATACGGATGTAGCCGACTAGGTCGGATAGAAGGTGGGATGAAAAAAGATACTATTCAATTGTGCTTTATAGAAACTTCGGAAAATCATGAAAAAAATCACAGGAAAAGAAGAGTTGCCCATTTATAACATAAGAATATCATCAATATTTTTCACTTGTTAGATGCCTCCCACCCCCAAAAAAACAAAATCAGAAATTTCATTTTCATTTTGCTTAAATCTTTAATTTGTTATAAAGTTCACCGTAGCTTGTGAAAATTAAAAACTGTAATTTAGGCGAGTGTTTCATGAGAAAGTATGCTTTCTTAGCTGCAATTATATAGTTTGAATTAGCTACAGCCAAATTAAAGATTTAAAAATTTTTGAGGAATGAAGAGGATATATTTTTATTTTGCTCTGAACCTACAGTGTATGGTGAAATTGGATTTATTATAATGTGGAAACTCATAAAAGTATAATTTTACCATGAATTGATACAATGGACTAGCAATAAATTTTAAAAATTAACCTTTTGTGCACCTATTGTCTTTATACGTTCGAAGAAACAAAAAAGCAGAAAAAATATGAATGTTCTGTCCCATTTTTGCAGACAATTCAGTTCGTCTACAAAAACGTGTCGAACAAATATAGACAACTATTATTCCTAATTCTTAGAATAATAACCGTCTATATATTACCTAGCTTCTCACGGATGAACACCACCAAATATGCTGACAGTGAAGAGTCATCATATTTGGTGGATGTTCCATGTCACGCCACCTTTTTGGTCGGCCATTTTGAATTATAACAATGATATTGAAGGTGATGTCTTGTCTTCCATTTGAAGATAAATTCATTCCTAAACTAGCAGTTGAGTAAAAATGTTAAGGTCCATACTCAATGTAATGGATATCAGGTTTCAATTATATTACGTATTAGTAATAAGTAAAGATTTAAAGTTTTTGTAATAATTTGAAGTTTGAATTTAATAAAAGATAATAAATAGAAATTGTGGTGACTTCCGACCAGTGGTGATGAGTGTACTTGTGGGATGCTGTGGTATGTGCAGGCGTACAACCACGTATCAACCTTGTGTATATATGTGTGAGCCAAGCTCAGTATTAAATTAGATTAGTAGTGGTGAGCTACTAACCCGTGAACCAAAAACATGTTCACCCTACATAATGTAGGGATAGGCCTCATGACCTACCAGCGAGTGCACAAGTACACTCGTCACCACTGGTAGGAAGTTATCGCAGAAATTATCTTATTTGTTGAAATAATTCTAAACATAGAATTATATTTGCAACAATGAATTTAAAACCAAAAATTTATTCAATAGGTATTTCATGTCTTCACATATAATTAAGGAAAACACACCCTCCTTATTCAGTAGTTTATGTAAGAGAGTTTACTGACGATTTCTGATGAGGATACCGAGGAACTGTTGAGAGAGGAAGGGTATGTTTTGACAAAATATCTCAAACAAGCGATGAAATTCTTATACCATAAACATTTTGCACAAAGTTCTCATTTATTTCCATAATTTTTTCGGTTTTTCTTTTAGGAGCAGAGCATATTTGAAAGAAAATCAATTTTTACTATTTTTTGGTCTGTTGAAGGGAGGAATGAAATTTAACGTTAATGAGGTTTCACTTTGGTAAGAAGTCCAATTTCACCATTCACAGTACATTCAAAGTAAAATAAAAATGTATATACTTTTCACCCCAGTTGACTGGATTAGTCAGATTGTATTTCAGAATTTTTTTTAAAAAAGAGTAATCAAGTTGAAATTATTTTAAATATGTAATTTTATAACTTAAGGATAACAAAATTATAAATGTGAATTTTTCCAACATTTTTCCACGAATAATGCTCACTCTCTGATACAAAAATCTTGATGTTTGATCCGTACCACTCCAGTTAACGGCAATACCAATGCCTGTTGCTTTATACATTTCTCCACTTTCACTTTTTCTTTTTACTTTTTTCTCATTCTTTCTTGTACGCTGCGCTTTTATTAGCTCATCTATGTTGATTTTGCTATAAATCGTTATTTTATGTTTCTATACCTGTCGATTTTTATCTATATTTGTCTATGTATATTTTAATAATAGTTCGTCAATCAACGCTGGTTCCAAAAACCATTAACAACACCAACAATAAGGAGGACATAAAATACGAACACGATCATAATATCTTTGTAAGTTAAATTTTCGTTAGAGCTTATACTCACTGAGTCTGGTCAAGAAATTCGGCACTTTTTGAGAATGAAAATCGTTTTCGAATTTGATCTCGGAAAATTGAACAGTCATTTCAGATAAAAAGTGCTCTACAGTTTTAAAAATCGAATAGCCTCTGTTGTCAAAAAGTTCCGTAAGTTTCGATTTCACGTTTCCGTATCGAAAAAAATTCTAGAATACAGCAATGTAGGCTATTTGTAACAAAAGATGGATTAATTCGTGCGCAAAAATAATTATTAATCTAAACGAACGGCCACGTGTTGTGGTTGCATCGAAACCACACAATGCTAAAATTCACCGCAAAAACTTAACAGAACGTTAAATCATAAAAACGTATTGCAAGCTACCATCATTCGTAGAGCATTTTCCTGGATAGGTATAACTTACAACAGGAGAGGGTGTGATATATCCTACTATATAACGCAAAAAGTAGTTTTTATACTTATAACGTTATCGATCACGTTGATATATAATTTCCAGTAAAAGCCAGAAAGACTTTTGGTTCGTCATTTGGCCCGATTCCGTATGGCATTTTGCCATAATGTAACGAAATATCACTTTGGCACCGAGCCACCCATCTCCAATCATTTTCCTTATCCAAGAATTTTTTTTTCCACCCTTAGGTATTCCATTCTTTTTTTCTTTTCTTTTTTTTTTGCGATCCTTTTTTTCTTCCTCTTTTCATTATTTTTTTCTGTTGTTTTCGTTGTGAGTTCGTTATTCCAGCAGTATGTATGCTTTTTGGACTAAGTTAAAATTTATGCTCCTACGTTGTTGCAACAATTTTTAAACGTGTCAACGTACTGTTATTTTCAACCCTGTTGAAACGAAATTGTGTAACAAATATTCCAACAGGTTTTAGACTATCGTACCCATCATTCGAGTTTATGATAATGTGAAACGACAGTGTACTGGAAAGAGCATCTCGATAACGTCGTTTTGTTTGCCTTTTCAATTGTTTTGTTGGCATCGTCGTTTTTCCAAAAAAGTAAGACTACACACATCCAAAAAAAAAAAAAAAAAAAATAGTTTTGAAAATTCGATGAATATTGATTAGCGTTTTATCGCGTTTTTGCTATCGCCAATTCAAATTTATACGCTTTTATTGAGAATAATCAAAACTTTAATCGAGCTGTGTGCGGAGGAAAGAGAGAAAAAGATGGAGTGAAATAAAAATAAATAAAAAAATGAACGAGGACCCGTATCATGGGGGTCGAACACATTATAGGGATGAAAATCACGAAAATTACTACACCATAATAATATATACCTACCTACCCGCTAATAAATTTAACTTTGTTTGTGTTCGACTGTTTTGAAGGCACAAGCTGTGAAAGGATCACCCATTTGTACCCGAAAAAATGTCGAATAATTATTGCGACCACGTACTATGTTTTATGTGGTAATAAAAAAACAAAAAAACAAAAGGCAATCCACGACGCAATTTATTTTTGAAGAAGTGCAGATCACTACAAACGAGTTGGAAAATTAAATCAAGCGCAGTGGGTGTACTTATTGTGTTTGAATTCCAACATTTTCATTTTTCTGTCGCACTCGAGCATCGATTAATTTTTCCTCGAAAATGTAATATAAAAAACTCTGGCGCTGCAGAAATTCGTTAGGAAACCCAATGTACTCCAATTCAGTGGATTGGGTTCGTGCTGATATGAAAATAGAAAGTATGAGAATAATTTGTAGTATTCACAGATTGGTGGGAAAACTATTTTTCCAGTAATTTTTTAAGTACTCTCCAGTTTTGTCGAGCACTACCAAAACCAATAGACCCGAAACTCCTACCAGACTTGGACCTATGTAAGGACTATTTCACTAGAAAATTTCATCCCTATCATTAGGGTAATTTTCTCAAAAACGTGGTCAAAAATTTTTCTCAAGGAACTTTTACTTTTTCTGTTTTTTTAGAAACATGGCACTGAACTATAAAACTTAAAACTAATTGAGAAATATCTTTCGAAAAATATCAGCCCGATTCCTATTGTAGTGTCTTCAGAATCGTGGAAAAACCACTTTTCCAGTATTATTTTCCAAGTTTCGCAAAAACTACCGAACCAATAAGCGCCAAAATCTTAAGAAACTTGCAACGACGTAAGGACTATCTATCGCGAAAAATTCAGCCCGATCTCTTTTTTTGTGTTCTCAAAATGGTGGTAAAAGCACTTTTCCAACAATTTTTTGTTATCCAATTTTCTTCAAAACTACTAAGCTGATAGGAGGGTTCCAAATTTATTTCAAACTTGCTCTTTTTGTGAAAATTTCAGTCCTATCCTTTTTGCATTTCTTTTTCAAAACCGTGAACACAAAATATGGAATATACATTATATAATATATATATTCATAGGTAGGTACTTACTTGCACACATTATTGTATGAGTACACTGGCTTAGTTAGTTTATCTCGCAGCGTACGAAAATCCCATTTGATGCGTATTAATATGCTTCAGTTAGTTAAATACATAACAATTCATTTACACTACAGCGAGTCATCTTAATTGGCAGAACGTTGGGAGTAAGTGCGATTTAAGTTTTTTTTAGTATTATCCAAAAAGAAATATTTTTCATAACATTTTCTTCATAAAATTATTCGACCAAAATTTATCTCAGTTGCATATTAAAGGTACTATAGGCTCGCAAAGATTGTGTAATTAAGTTCTGTTCGTGTTTTTAAAAAAAATATGAAATTTAAGAATAGGTTCCGAACATTGTGTAACTCAACACACCTAACTTATGCGGGCCTGTAGCATCTGTACTATGCAACTTAAATAAATCTTGATTCGAATCTTTTTTGTAGAAAATTTATAGAAAAATATTTCTTTACTGTACTATTTTCGTCGTAACTCCACCTATTTTGAAGCAAACTGAAAATAAACTATATCGCGTCTACTTGTAACAGGCTCCATGTTGAGATAATTCAAAATGGTGCCAATAGTTCTCTCTTGTCATGAAAAAGCAAATTTTTATCATCCCCATCTCTAACCCTTTCGTGAGGTCCATTTTGACACCCAGTTTCCTTCCAACGGATTTACACAGTTCACTTTTTGCTCAAGATTATCAAATAATTTTATTATTAGCGTAAATTCTTGATGAGAAAATTCAAAGTTAAGACCAAGATTATGGTAATCTTGGTAAGGTTCTTGGTTTTGAATCAGAATTCTTAGTCTAGATTTTGCACTATGGTTGGCTATTTTACGCGCCTCAAATTCTCTACAGTAATGAATCAAGAGAATGTATAAAGTGTAAATGATGTCGAGAATGCAGATAATTGTTACAAACGTAGATTTTTTGGCTTTAGAAAGCCTAAACAAAGTATTCAATTTGCAAAATTCTAAGTATTCTTTGTATTCTCTAAGACGTACTCTGCATATAGAGAATTCAAAATTTTCTGCACGTAAACTTTGCACGTAGAGAAATGTAATTATCCTAATTTACATCTCTACGGGCCAACCCTGCTTTGCGCAGTTAAATTATTAGCATAGTCATGGTCTGGCTTATAGAATTTCTACTTTTAATGAAGGTTAGGCACCTATCCATTTGTGTAATTGGCGTCGAAAATGTCTTTGTATTTAATAAGTATCCAACGAAAAGTTCTTCGGTTCGATGTGAACAAAAAAAGTTGATCGTAAATCATTCGGGTGCCCAGATTACGAACATTTTACAATTTTTTCGTATTTTTTCGCTAATTTTGTACTGAAAATCATGTTCTTGGTCTAGCAAAAAGTAAGAGAACAAACCAAGACCAACATTAAGTTTACTCACCCGAACTAAAAATGTGTAAACATACTTTTTGTAACATTCAACTGAAAAGTATGTTTTTTTTGTGCTCCTTCACTGAATGAAAAGTAAGCATTTTAGATACGATGAAAAACAAAATTATTTGGCGCATGCGCCCTTGCAACTAGGCAATTATATTGTTTTCAATGTTTACACATAAAGTAGGTTCCCTCATTTTTCAGATTTGTTACGAAGAATTGCACGCATGCTACAGGTCCGAGTTAAACATCAATGCGTGTTTATAGGTTGTTGATGAATTTTAAAATCATTTTTAAAGAGGTTGTGGAATACCTTGTTGTGAGAAGTATTCACACATAGAAGGTAATCAACAGCTACGCATATTCTGCTACATCATACACGAAAGTATGGGAGAGCCAAATCCTAGGCGAACACTGGCGATTTTGTAGCCAATTTTGTGAATTTATATAGAGGATTTGGCACACATACACACAGATACATATACGTACATATACATATGGTATTATGTCATAATCTTGTCGTTTCATATTCTGTAAGGAGATAAGAAATGACGCAGCCTGAATAATGTATCTTACCTGTATATATATATATATATGTATAGGTAAGAACATACAAACGTATGTGTACATATTTGTTTAACGTCATAGAGACAAATATAAACCAGCCTATCCACGGAAACTGTTGTTGAGAGATACAAGCCCCTACAAGTCATAGGAGTATTGTCCCCACAGAGGTTTTTCAATTCTTATTTGTATTATCATCTTAGGGATTGGCATCTAAAACATACCTAAGTAGCGAGTATGAAAAAAATACATTGTCCGATGTGGGAAACCATTTCTTCTGATTAATATTTTTAATTTAACATAATTTTTGGTGTAATAATAATTTTCAAGAGAACAAAGTTATTCCTGGATCAGTTGGGTACTCAATGCAATATTGGTGAGATCAATCTGAAAATTTGATGTGTTTCCATCAGTATTGCATAAATTTTTGATCAATAAATCTGTAGGTTATCTTATAGAGCTACCATTGCTAAAATTTTTAATGTGATAGGTACACCCTTCTATTTTCACTACCCGGATAAAAACTGAAAGTTGAAGGCGGCCAACATGAACCTTAGTGCAAGTTTCAGTGTAAATTTTGGAAAAGGGAAGAAAGAAGTAAAAAAAATTTGTTAGTGCGCGTGCATTTGATTGTACTCGGCACACGCACACGTATAAAAAAAGATGAATTTCGTTATTTCCACTGAAACAATGAATTATTCAGTGTTACCAGCCACAAAAATAGGAATACGTGCCAGCTTAAATGATTTGGTTCTCTTGCTTATAGGCACTGAAGCGTAATTTTTTTCCCTACAGATTAAATGGATCTTAATCCGTCACTTTTCTTTCAAAATCATGAAATATTTTCAACTTTTTCACAACCTTCTTTTGGAGGAGGATTGTCAGTTGTCACAATTCAAGAAGTATTTTTTTGTTGGTGTATAACACATAAGATTGACCTGTACAGCTTGCCATTTGTAATAATAAATACATTTTGAATTTTCCAGCACCCCGGGCGTATATTTTCGGATGATTATAGTAAACTTGAAATTTAATTTCTGACTGACTGAGGTCACGTAGTAATAAAAATATTAAAATTAAAAAAAAAAATTAATTAAATTTCCTACAGTGATAATTTTTGCCTTGAACCTCACTGCTTAACCTCGGTTGTACACAATGAAAACACTTTTTCTCCCACCAATCTTTGATTTCTCTCACTTTTTAAATTTCCCCCTTTACTCCAACACTGAGTGTTCTTCCCTGGTACATGGTAAATAATAATACAAATAATAACACATTTGTGTACCTTGGTACTACCTCTGATTATTAATAACCAGTTTTTTCATACTCCTACCTTTAATTATTTTCACTGAGCAGTCAATTTCGTTCACCTAGACGTAATCTTTTTTCTACTTTTCAGTTAACCTGTGTTTGTTCTCATAATAGGCAACAACAAATTTCTTGTTGGCTATTGTTTTTTGTCATTTTTCACATGTGTTCAAAATTGTTTTAAATACATGGTATTTTTTATCACGGTCTAATTTCCTCGTGGCAATGAGTAAAATTATCCGTTTATTCCTAATTCTCTCGGATGGCAGTTTCTCAGAAACATACAACCTTTTTTTGGTCTTTTAGTTAAACTCGATACATGGCTAAAATATGGTAAGAGAGACTCTGGAAGGGTATACAGGGTCAGGCTGACACTTCCTCCTCGCCATCGAAGGTAGTTGATGGTGACAATCTCGCTCTAGGTTCGGTCTGTGATTTGCGGCTTAATTTTATATTATGTTGTCCCCTAGGATATGTCACCCTGGGGTCGCATACCACAAAATATTAAAATTTTCATTGAAGTTTCATTTTTACACAGTTCCGTGCGTAGGAAAAAAATACTATTAAGTGTCTAAGAACCGATTTATTGTGGGTAAGTATATTTACGTTCTCGGAGATTAACGAATCTATTTCGGTTTGTCGTAGGTGCACCATTCTCATCGCAGCCGAATACATATAACATGATAAGTCTATGTTCTGCCAAGCTAGACCATCACAGCCGTAGAAATGACGACATCCTCAGTCGGGAAGGTGGTGTGCGGAAAAATAAAATCACAACGTCGTTTTTAAAAACAAAAACGAAAAATAAAATAGAGAAAAAAGGTGGAACAACGTCCGAGGCCATAAATAAACATTACTTAGAAAAAGCTTATACATCAATTAGGAGATTCTGACGGTGGCAGCGGCGGTGACGGCAGCGGTGGCGGCGGACGCGACAGCACGGGTAAACGCTCAGCGTGAAAAGTCGAACGCCACCACTGCCCTGTCCCACGCCCTTTTTCGCCACCCCCTCAACCCGTCCCAGAAGCACCCCCTGGTGTGGCTCTCACCGTCCGGAAACCCCGAATGAGGAGATTTCACCGCTGCGGGGGCAGGTGAACTCCATTGGACTGGAACAAAATGTGCAAAGGGTAATTTTATTGCTCATTCGCTGTCATTTCTCACGAGACCAATTTATAGCGTTTTGCTTGCCTAAGCCCTCCATGTTTCCCTTCCCCTAACCCTTCCCTCAAACCAACATACAATCATTTCCCCCTCCACCCATCGGAGACGCCTTGTAAACCGATCAAATCGAATCTGTACCGACGAGCCCCTATGATTGATAGGATTGCGTTTACGTTTACGAAGCACCCTGTTTTTTTTTTTGCTTTGCTTTTTTACTTTTTTTTTTTTTTTTTTTTTTGTAAGTGCGGTAATTTTTTCCTTTGCTTTTTTGTTTCGACATTGCACCCGGTTAATACGCTGCTGGACGTCTGCTATCTGATGAGCGTTATGTTTTTTTACTCGGCTTTTTCTAGTTTTTTCTAACTTTTTTTTTTTGGTGCTCTCTCCATTTACACGTTTTTACATTAAACTAATCGTTGTGGCAAAGTGTTTTTTCAAATGTATCTCTTTTTCCTCGCTCTTTCTCTCTTTTTCTCTCTGCCCATCGCTCACTTACTCACTCACTCACTCACTCACTCACTCACTCACTCACTCACTCACTCACTCACTCACTCCAGTTGTTTCAATTTTTCACGGATAGTGACCGTTAAACCAGGTACTCGATTCACCAATCACCCAAATCAGGCAGACTTGTTTATTGCTTTATTTCTGTCAATTTACATAACAGGGTTATATTTGATTTCGTTTCAAGGGAGGTTGTTAGATTTTTCATTCTAAATTCGATTTTTTATTACTATCGTTTAGTCCATCGGTCATGGTCGCGATTAATTTTTTATTCTTACATCGACAGGTGCGGTCACCGAATTACCTGTGCGGTCCAACAGTGCTAACGTCAGAAAGGAATCACAAATGTTATAGACCTAGTAAGTAATGATTTTTAGGTCTTGTGAAAAATACATGAAAAAACTATCGAATCTATACGTTCCAACAACCCCATTATAAAGGTAGCGGTACTGTGCTAAGTTTGGTATCGTCTCTAACTGTACAATCATTGCTGATAACGAGCGAAACTGTTTATTTATTTATTTTTATTCTAACCGACTCAAAAAAAGGTAGAAGTTCTAGATTCATATGGCGTACAAGCAGAGCCGCCATACGTACGGTATTTTTTCAATTGTAAAACAGGTTTTTTCAATGCATTAAACATGTTTCACAATGGAAAAAAATCCGTACATATCGCAGCTTTGCATACAAGGTGTCCGAATTTCGTTTGGCAAGCCAGTAAAGATGAATGAAACTCGAAGAAATCATAAAACAATTTATGAACAAAAAAAATGCATACTTTTAAATTGAAGGCGCTATTGTGTTTCGAATATAGAAAGTTTACAACTTTCAACCTGTGATAGCTGAAAATTATATTTTTTTGTAAAGAGAGAAAAAGGTTTAATTTTTAATTTTCTCAATCTTCTGTGTTTTCCAACTCTATCAATGTTAAGAAAAGATAGTGACGTATCCGTCTGATATCAGATACGTTTTTTTTATGATAGTCTTTTTAAAGAAACATATTTATACTTCTCGCAATATTTTCCGGGGACTTTTTTCATTTTATTTTTCCTCTTCACAATCTTCTATATACACCCACGTCTAAAAACGTAATTATTCTCGTTTTTGTACGTGTCTCATCATTTTTCATTCCTCTTGCGTCTTTTCCATGGAACTTCACTATCTCTCACTCTTTACCTTTTTTTTTCACCCACTAAAATTACCTGTCTGCGAAAAAATGTTTAAATGTAATATACATTTCTAATAATCAGTTTTTATCTACCTTTACCGATTTATTCTACTTTTTTCACCAAGATTTACTCTTACATGCAGTTTCTTCTACACAGTTTGTTTTGTATTTTCCTTTGAGTAACAAATTTTATTGATTATTATGTTCAAACAGACGTGTATTTTTTCATTATTAAATACGACTGTATATATTATCATGTGTTGAGTTTTCTTCTTCAGACAATAGATTCAATTTGGTAATGTTTCTTCTGTTTTCAACTGAAAATGTTTGATAAAATAAGTTAATTCTATGGAAATCAAATAACCTATGTTTATGGACATAAAAAATTTCATTCAGACATAGTATAAATTTGAGTCCCAGGACACCTGGTAGGTTATTTGGTCGAGCAGTGGTAATTCTATGGCCATTGTTCTTTTTAAGTGTGTCTTCCAAAGTCCATGGTTTTGTTAGGATTTGGATTAAAGAATCTTGTAGGGACTGACCCCCTGGCATACACAACAGAACATGATGATATAATTTTTTTTTTCATCTGAACTACTGCTACAATTTTCCCCAGTCAAAAACTGTATTCTAATGATTAACATTTCTGCTGCCATAAGTTGAAAGTTGTGATTTTTCAATAATTAAACACAATAGTGCTTTCAATTAGGAAATATGTAATTTTTTGTATCTACATGGATTTCTTTCTCTTGTTTTATCGAGTTCTATCTATATTTTACATTTTCAAAATGAAATCTGGACACCCTGTATATACAGTAAAAGTTGCTTATTTTAATCCATGTTAGTGTGATCACCCGCCTAATATGATAAAAATCGTATGGTAGGAATAAGACCAACCACTTTACTAAAGAAATTAGTTGGTTTTTGCGATAAAAAGACAGTCAAGTGTGTTCAAAATGGCTGCTTGGAGACTGTGGAGAACATGAATTTTGACCCAATTAGGTATAAGCCAGTTACCATGTCTTTGTTTTATTATTTTCTTTGTTTTATCTCCTCTACTGGACCAGTCAAAAATGCAAAGGATTTTGGTTATTTCTTCAAATAAATGTTTTGTTAGTTGAGTACCTACCTACTTTTCCCCTATTCTTTTTTTTTTTTTTTTTTTTTTTAGGCCAAAAGCGCGTTTTTATACAGGTCATGCAAAATAAACTTCTTTTGTCTTTCCTTCAACTGTTTTTGGCCTAAAATTTGCTGAACTAATTGTATTGATTCTGTATTCGTCTGAAAGAGAGACGTCTTCAAGTTGTCTTAATGAATTTTAGTTGGAATCGGATAATTACCTGATCTGCAAGGATCCAAAAGTACAGACCTAAAATTTAAAATTCAGCAAATTGCTGTGCAAAATAGTAGGTATAAATTTAGGAATTTTTTTGGTTACTGATCACAAATCCACTGTCAGATTTTTAAAATTAAATGGTGGATCCTATATAGTGCATACAGGTAGAGCTTTCTTTCATTTTCTTTTTTTTTTTTTTTTTTTCAGATTGAAAAATAGTGAGACCTTAGCTGTTATAAACCCTATATGTTGACGAAATAATTAAAGCTAGCATATTTTATGTATCAAGATAACAGTGAATGAGGTTTCAAAATGATTAGTCTAGCGAATATATCAAATTTTATCACATCTGAATCAAAGCTAAGATAAAACTTCAATGGATGAGTTCAAAGTTCTTGTCATTTCTCCTTCATTGATAATATTATGCAAGTCCAAATTATAATTTTTTAATATGGTACGCGTTTATAATCACTCCTGGGGTAAAAACTAAAATGTGAAGAGTTTCGGGCGAACTTTCGCATATTATTGGTACGATTTTTGGCACAAAAGTGCGAAGAAAGAAATATTTGTTAGTGTGCGTGTATATTTGATCTCATTCAACATACGCATACTAACAGAAAAAAAAAATAATTTTGTTGTTTCCACAAAAGCAACGAATTATACAGTGACATAACGAGTAAAAATATAAATGTGTACCACACTGAATGTTTCAGCCTATTATTTGTCTTTCTTAGTGGTAATATGGGTATTCAAATTTTTTTTTTTTGGGGGAGAGAGTCAAGGCACATTTTTTAATTTAAAGAAGTAGGCTCTCTTCATCTGTGTTTTTGATTTTTCAAGACTGATGGAAATGCAGTTTTCGTATTTGTAGTGCTGTTCAAAATGGTTAACTTGCTGATACATAATCATATCATCTTCTTAAAGTATGTTGTAAGTGTTTTTCTCATCTCTCAAATACATATTTGTCTGCAGTAATTTGATTCAAATTTAAGCGAAAAGTTGATTTCATGACCGCCATTAGCTACGACTCAATACCCTAGCCGATCATTATAAGCTCAGCTTGAACATGCTCCAATTAACCAGAGATAATTTTGTCACTTGATCTCAGTCCGATGTATGTTTCTTGATAGGTTCACTTGTCATCTGAGATTTACAAATATGGACCATATTCCACTGTGGAGGGGCTCGGCAATGCGATAAATGATTTCTGGGCCAAAATTACCTATGCTCAGTTACAGCATGCTCAAGCTGAGTTTACTGATTGCTTATGGTATTGTGTCTTAATTACTGGCGGTAATTTCAAGCGATTTATTTAAAAATGTTCATTTTATTTATTAATTACATTATCTTGATTTCTTAATTCTTTGTATTTTGTTATTTTATTTGTGTATTTTGGTTTTGAATTTTTGTGCAATGTAAATGACAAATCATAATTATGACATTTACCTGACTTATTCATTTTATCACACACCACAATGTTAATTTCCTATTTTGCGTGATAACATAAATAACCCTGTATGTTGTTTAAAGCAAAAAATTGGTATAAAAAATGACAGCTTTTTTAATATTAGGGGAAGGTGGGGCAGGTTGAGACATGGGGCAGCTTGTCACATGCTTATTTCTCAAAAACTATGAACTGTAGGTGGCAACACTGTATCACATTTTTACCTCCTTAGTTTACCAACACTGAATCAGTATTAAAAGGTTTGTTCTGTTATTTTGTTTCTGTGCTGTGACATTTATGTAATAAAAACAGAAAATTTTCACGTTGTTTCTCCTCATATTTTTTTTTTATAGCAAAAGCAATTTTGATTCGATTTCCAAGGAAGTAAGTTGTATTTTTTCATAATAGTACAATGACTATTTATAATGAACCAACAATCATTTTTTTACAACAGGTTTGTGTACAATTTGTTTCACGTTTTTCATTTTGGGGTATGTTGAGACAAATTTCACTGATAACAGTAACAAAATTACAATTTGATCATTTTTGTTAAGAAATTGGATTCCAATTGTGATGGGTATGATCTTATATGATGATAGTAGTCCAAAGTAATACTCAGTGCAAATTTTTTCATCGCTGCTTGATGTACAACTTCGTAATGCTGGTCTAAAAACGTCTCAATGTGCCCCACTCAAATAATTACACCACAATAATTTAAAAATAAAGATGTTTGGTAAATATGATTGTAAATTTTCAAAATACAGATTTTTGTTCGTTCAACATGATAATTTCTTCTATTTTTGTTTTTATCACATTTATTTTATTTGTCTCAAAGTGCCCCAATTTTTTTTTCTATATTGTGACAAGCTGCCCCATCAAATTTTCAATAGGGCAGCTTATCACAAATTTTTCAAATTGTAATTGCTCTGTTTGTACAATTCTTGGAAAAATATCTCATAGGTCTTTTGAAAGCTTACTCAAGTACCTACTAATTACCTTATAGTTTAACTCGACAGGTGTAATAGGAAAGCTGCTATGGGCTTTCAAAAAAAACCGTCTCAACCGGCCCCACCTTTCCCTTGTTACTTCCTTGAGCCTGCTAGAAAACCTATAATAACAATAGATAAAAATACGTGCAATATAATTGGTATCTCGACGCCTTAGCTGCAGCTTTTAACTTTTTACACAACTTTGACGAGCTGCTGTAGAAGTCGGATTGACAATTTTTAATTACTGTTGTATGAGTAGATAATACAAACCTTCCTTTTTTTTTTTTTTTCATTCATTGTTTTACCAAACTGGCCTATAACATGGCCTAAATATAACGCATTTCTGTAACGATTTCCAACAAAAATACTCAACACAATTACTCGCTGAAAATGTTTTCAACGCTAATATCGTCAGAGGGAAAAGAGCACCGCCTTGGGGGCGCATATACTGCACATTCATCTATTCGAACGCATCCAAATTCATCCACCCTCCCACATACCCTCGCCCATTGCTCGTAAACATCGCAAAGTGCTTTCATCCGCTTAATATCGAAGAACATTTATCATGCTATGCTCGACGTAGTCGCGAACTCTTTTTTTGCTCGTGTAATCAGTTCCGTACCCCCTTTAAACCCCCTTCCATTTTTTTTTTTTTGGAACATACAGAGTACACTTTGGAACGAGATTGGCGCGGGGACGACGCCCCAGTACCAGAAATAGTTACCACAGCCTAACCCCTCGCCCATTCACGACCCCCTTCGACCGTCCCCCTCACTCGAAGCACATCCAACAGCGTACGAATATTACGTGCCAAACGCGTTTTCGTCTCGCAGTAATTTATGAGCTTTAGAAATGTTTTAGATGACCCAGATATACGCGGAGGACATTAGCTGGTCGCAGATATTGAGCCTACGATGGGGCTGGCAGAGGATGGTGACGAAGTTTCAGAACCACACGAGAGAAAAAAGAGAAAAAGCCGAGTGGAAGACGAAGAAATTCGTATTTTCTATGCATAAAGCGGAATGCAACGCAACGACGTGCCTATTTGGTTGGGCGAACTTAGGCAGATGGCTGCAGAAGATGGGTGGAGAGGTCGAAAATTATGCATACAATACAAAATTTTACGCGCGATGCCGAAGAATTTACAAAACAATACCGTTTACATACGTGGAAGTGTGCTGCGTGAAGAGTACCAACGTATTTTTGTCGCTCACCACCACCATATTAGTCGTCGTTTCAAATTGGAAAAGAGAATGAATCGTATTTTACGAATGCTGTAGAACGGCGACGAAATTCAATTATGGTTCGTTATAGCGTTTTCTGCACCGCTTACCCTCTATATCAACCCACTTTCACCCACATCATATAATATCTCATCCCATTTATATGCAGGTATTCGAAGAAAATCTACGTATTAAAATTTATCTTGTATTAAGACGAACGATCGGGGAGCTACGTTCATTTTCGGTTATATGACCACAAGGAAACTTTGGGCACTATTAGCAGAAATACATAATTATGTAATATAATATTATACAGTGGCTGGTTCATGGAGCTTTGCTGGGATGTGGAAAATTAAAAAAATTTTGTTAACTTAAATCAGGGTGGAGAATTTCAGCAATATATTTGTTAGGTATATCCTTCGACATTATCCTGCATCTCGAGAATTAAAATCGCAATATTTAATCCATTACTTCAGCAGTCATAAATCATAATAATCATACGCAAATTAGGCCTAACAAAATTATGTAATAAAAACTTTCCAATTTCTTACCTTTAGGGTTAATCGCAATTTTTCATCGGGTGTTGTTATTTCTACCAGCTTGGGTGAGGAGTTGTTCGGATCTATACTGAATATGAACGAGATTGCTCGTACTTTGTGGATGTTTCTTTATTTTTCAATATCATCATTATAGTGAGGAAAAATATACGAAAATTTAGCAAAGCTGAAACTAAAAAATAAAAAGTCGGCTTTTCATTTCTTTTTTAATATTAATACTTTATAATACCTATTCACAATGTTTTAGTACAAAGATTTCATTCTTGACTTGAAGAAAAATTGTATCAGTTTCGATGAAGATGATAAAAATGTTGAATGAGTTATTGAAAGTGAAGAAAGTTTTGAAAAATTTTCACAAAAGCTGAAAGAAGCCGGCATTTCATTTTCAATCCTTTCATCAAATACTAAAAGTACATCAATGAATTCTGAAAAGGTATTTTCTTACCTACTCAATTAACTTCAGACCTGTCACACACATTAACTAAGCTACGAGTTGGACAGGTACTTGGGCTATTTTAAATATGACGAAGTTTTTTTGGACACCACAAGCTAATATTGTTTTCATAAAATATTCAACTGAAATTCGACATTACATCAATAATCTACAAAATAAATTGGGGTACTTAATTTTTTGGTAAATGTAAATTGAAAAGTGAAAAATTCCCACTCTCCAGTCTCCATTAGCTTTAATGATAAAAAAATCTGATAACTGAGACTTGTATTTCTATACCACTTTGCATGATTCACTGAATCATTTGAAAACAAACATCTCACCCAAACTGGTAGAAATAACAACACCCTTTTTCATTATTCGTTGTTATCACTTGCTGCTGACGGATAGATTGACAAGCATCTGAGATCAGACAAAGAGGATTTCAGAAAAAGTGTACAATATTCTTCACGATAGAAAAGTAATAATACTTTCCTTTTTTTGGAAATTTTTTATTTTATGTAATATACAACTCGGCTAATTCTTTCTAAAAGATACAACATGAAAATAAAACAAAAAGTTATTAATGAAAAAACAAAATTGGAAAAAAAAATTTATTTTGACAAGGATTCGAATATGGGTCACTGAAGTGGTAGTCCATTCTTCATGGCAAGGAGCTACTGGAAAGCTTGTAGAATAGCCTCATAGAACACCACTGTAAGAATACGTATGATAGCCTACGATTACACAAATAAAAATATACTCTTTGTCTAAACATAGACATTTCTGATAGATTGATATGCTCATATCTCTGTTCAATACATTTTCTTAAACTTGAGATCTATCTAGATCGTTTTTTTGTAATTAAAAACTTCTATACATACATACAAACAATTATTGATTGTATTACAGTATAAGATGTAGGTAAATTTACAATTAATGAGACGGAGTTTTTTCTCAACAACAGGTAATGTAGGGTATTTTTTGCAATATGACCAAATTTTTGGTCCGTCACATTACCACCCATTTTTTTCTCAGGAAAAAATGAAGATAATACTTTACCCCTTGAAGGTTTATTCTATTAGCGGGGCTAATAAGGTAAAATGGAATACGTATCACCTTTCAAGTTGATACTCCTCTTTCAACCTTTGAGATGTTTTAAACCATACTTCACAGCTGTTCTCCTGATTTTCTCACCTACAGATCGATCCTACAAAAAAGTGTATTCTTGGTAGTGAAATTTTCTTCCATAAAATTTTCTACAAATTAAGTCATTCAACATTTTTCATAGTTTTATAGTTTTAGATTCGAAAGTTGTCAGATATTTTATTGCCCGAAGTTTTGATTTTGGGAGGCTGTGAAAGGTAGTAGCATCAACTTTAGGGTTAGAAATGTTTATGTTGATGATGTCCATTAATCAAGAGTCAAACTCTATATAATAGGTACTTTCCCAAAACTTGTTGAAAAAATAATTTTTTTGAACTTAACAGGTGGGTAATATGGCAACCTATGTGAAAAAGTAAACTGCTCCTAAGAATAAATATCATCATTAGGAAAGAAAGGAGCAAGATGTACACTCCTATTCGGACAAAGCTAAGTGAATATGAACAATATAAAAGGAAAAAGTCAGCCACTACCTGTTATTTTTTATATATAAACATACATTTTTGCAACACATGCACAAAAAAACGAGTTTTACATGCATGTACAGCGAATGTAAACAAACAAATTTTTGGCCTGTGAAGTAAACGATAATTTTACAATTTCTCGCGCATCCAAATTCTGCGCAGTAGTGTGTAAAGTACTTTACACACTCTTGAGCATCCCAATTCTAATCGAGAGGGTGTAAAATATTCAAGCAAATAATCATTTTGATATTATTATTTAGTTATTTCATGAAAAAGTATTCGTCAATTTGCCAATCCAATCAAACACAACATTTAAATTTTCAAAAAAAACGTCTCAAATGATTCCTCAGCCTTTATATAAGTTAGAGAGCTGGGGTTTGTAATGATCGAAACTGAATAAAATTAAAAAATTTTCCATATAATTTTCTAATTATCTTTATTTATTTGACAACAAATAAACGAAAAAAACGCAAATTAATGGAAGATTTGCTATATTTTTGAATCCTGAATATTTTTTTCTTTTCTTCAATGATTCTTCAGTCGCTATTTAAGTTAGAGAGCTGAAACTGGTATCTCTGAAAATAGGAGAAAATTTGCCTGAATTTAGTTTCGTTTAAATTTTTAATCATCTTCAACAATTTGAAAATAAACAAATGAAAAAAACGCAAATTAATGGAAAAAAGTTTTTTTTGAAATCTGGAAACCTCTCTTCTTTCACTCAATAATTCCTCATCTCTTGTTTAAGCTAGAAATCTGAGATTTTACTTGAAACTAAGTACTTACCTTATAATTTGTTAATTGTTTTTAGCTGTTTGAAAATAAACAAACAAAAAAACGCAAAATAATGGAAAACTTGCTGTTTTTGTGTTTTTTCAGTTAAAATTTCCAAAATTTATTTCCTTTATGAGTTTTTTTTTATTGAGAGTGGGAGTTGTTGCCATACTTGTTTTTTGTGCATTAGTTGCAAAAAGTATGATGCGGGTCAAGTGCTTGTGGGGTATTTTAACTCGCGTCAAGTTTGCGACACTCGCCTTCGGCTCATCTGCAAAATCTTTACACTTGATAAAAAAATAGCCCACATTACGCACTTGTCACACAATATACTATTTTGTTTAACGCAATAATGGGTCGTAATTCTTTTTCGGTACACATGAAGTTTGGAGGAACCCTATTGTTTTTGGTTCAGACCGGCCAGATGGTACGTTCGATACATTCTATTATGTCCAATTTTTGGGACATAAATGAGATATGTACCATTCCGATGCAACCAAAGATTCGTAGATGGCTTACATTTGGTTAAGTATTGAAAAATTTTTCAAAAGCGCTACAAAATTTTGTATTCGATTTAGTGAAATTTTGATTCATCAAATAATCACAACATTTCATCGCATATGACTAGTATTTTACATCTAAACCACTATCAAATAATAAACTTCTAGTTAATTCAAAAAGTGACCGATTCTTCTTTTCTGCTACTTCATTAAGTTCTGGTATACATATAACGAATTACCTGAATCAATTTTAATTCCTGTTTGATTCCTTCTTCTTTCAGAGTTAATGTATCCCGGTTCCAGAATATCAGACTGTTTTATCTGAAATTTTAGCTCAGCTTTATCGCGTATTTTCGAGTGCGGAAGTCAAGTAGATTTGGTTCCAATTCGCTCAGTTTCATCGTGGAAATTCCGATTTCTCTGGTTTGTAACCGCTGAATATATTTCATAGACATACGTCTATAACACCTGTGTTATTTCGAAGCTCCATCCATTTTCATCTACCTACTCGATGATTAAATTACTGCCTGAGCTGTTTTCTAAATTTTCGTTTTTCATTTGTGTAGCTACGTTATTAGTTATGAGATTTTCAAGTTCAGTATTGGGTTATTTTCAGAAATATACGCAGAATATTTAACACGTATCTAATTATCTTTTCTGTATCCCAAAAAAATTACTTTGTAAGTTTCAATTTCGAAAATATCAGAAAAAGTACATCCAGTAAAAATCTTATGTTTCTGTTGTATTCGTTTGAAAATGAATACCAGTGGAATGTGAATTTTGCAGAAAAGAAAACTGTGAAAAAATGGAAGAGAAGAAAGATTGAAAGAAACGGAGAGACTAAGCAACAGAAAATGCAAACGACAAAACGAAAAAAAAACTAAGAAAAAAACCAGGTGGATAAGATTTGATAACGTTTTTTAGCCATGGAACCTATTACTGTGAAACTATCAATTTTTTTTTTATTTTTCTCTTTTCGTTCTTTTGAAAACGATTACCAGCTTATCGAAATTTAATTCAAGAGTCATTGTTGTTGTTATTTTTGTTGTTTTAAGACCTCGTTATTCAAAAAGAAGATGGCGGTCTGTCTGCAATCCTGAAGATATAAGTATTCAACGACCGTCCATAATAGTCCTTCGGTAATTTTGTTTGGACTTTCTCATCTGTTGCTAGATTCTTATTCAGGCAAAGGCAAAAAAAATGGTTTCGTTTACCTTTTTCTCCAACGAATACGACGAGAGACGATTGGAAAAAAGAGAGTATTTCTTAGCTCTACACGTATATTGAATGAATATTGTACACACGTCGATATTTTAAATAGCATTAGCCCGCTTTAATCTTATAATTATATAGATTGAGTGAAGAAAAAAAAAATTCATATTTAAAAAAAGAAATAACAACCGAATACATAGGCTAATGGTCGATAAAATAATGTGAATCATACGAATTATTGGTTCGCGTGGTCGCATTTTCCCGGCGAAAATTTCCATTTTTATTTCATTCTTTTAAATCTTTATGGAACTACAGCGAGGTCGTTGTTCCAGCACACATGCCCAATCTTTAAGAAATCTTGAAAGATGATAATGTGTTTTCAAGAAATGTCGATACGATATTCTCTTAGTTATATGCTTTACAATTGGGTATTTGACTTATATAGTCTCTGTAACATGTGATGTTTTTTGCTGGTGATTGCTCCATAAAGTGCTAAGGTCAATAACTTATTTACTCTGTATTTGGACTTCGTTTCGATAATAGTCTCGATATTTATGGATAAAGTATATTTTTCTCTTCCATTTGAGGGACTCGAAGAATTTTTTACGATGTCGCTGGTGTTTTGAGTAACATCCACTTTATAATTTCATTTTAATTTAAGGTATTATTTTATTTTAATCTGAAATATAACATACGTTTGCCAGTAAAATAGTTACAATAAGAGTGTAATCCTTTTCTTTATCGTCATGTTTACCCTACATAGGAATATAGATATTTCCAAAAGTTTCCCACTTGGCCAATTTTCAAGACTTTTGGAAAAGACGTGTTTTGAGAATTGGTTATGAAACATAATAAAGTTTTAGAATAGGTAGGTGTATCGTTTTCGTGACAATGACGAATTCAGTGTCTTTTTTGTTCTGGAGGGGGGAGAATGCAAATATTTTGTCAGTTGAGTTTATGTGTTTATTTATTTTCAAACAAATTTTTGGGCAGATTTTGTATATCTGATCCTACGTCATATTTTCATTTTTTCCTTTAATATTTTTTATCTTTTTTTTTTGGCGTTAGGGTATTTCTCCATTTCCCCTTTCCTGGAACTGCCACCGATTTTATGACGAATTTGAATTAAATTTTGATGAAATAGAGCCAGAATGGTTTCTTAAGAGTAGTTATAATATTTTAAATTTATACATCAAAAACCTTTTTAATACTTGTATAACTGGGTAGGTACTTATCCTTAAAAGTAAGCCTCCAAGTTAAAATGTGATAGCAGAAGCTGAAAACTGCTGGGCAAATTGTATTCGAGAGAAGTAGCCTATGACGTTTTAAAATGGTGATACGATAATACATTTTAAATAGGTAGTAAGTACTTATAGGGTTGACTGGTATGCAAGTTGTTTGGCCATGCCTTTGGTGATAAGTTTAAGAAATTTGTTAAAAATTGATTCTAAGATTCGAGAAGTTCATAAATTTTTCAACTTTCATTAAATTAAAACAGGTAGTAGGTGTAACGAATATGTTCGTCATATTTTAATATAGACGTACATATTTCGTTCACAGAAAAATACGTTTTTCTTACTAAGCAAATTCTTTCCCTAATATGTACTGTCAACTGGCGAAAGTACTGTTACTTCCTGCCAACAACCATTACACATTTTCTAATGGAATATTCGAGTACCTGAACATTCTGGTACCCGAATATTCTAGAAATAATTAAATACCTAAATCAGCAATTCCCTACTTCATACACAACACCATAGAAAACCATATACCTTAACAGGTATATAAACTCTGGTTTTCATTAAAATATTTGTATTGTAATTGTAATCTTGACACTCCGTAATAGTGTAATATATTTTATTGTAAATAAACTGGTCAGTCGTATACTGTACCTGCAATATTCTTCCAGTCTTAGACTGTGAATGAATACTTGTAAATTTAATATTGTGTTTTTTAAAAGTAAAGTGATAAAATTTATTGTGTGTTTCAATTTAATTAAAGTTTTTCATTTAGTTAAGGTCCACAATAGTTGTGGATAATAAAATTCAATTAGTTAAAATAATTCTCGAATACGATAATATTCCTGTGAATATTATCGTATATCGAAGGAAGTGTAATCGCCCCAAAAAAGGTTAGTTTCCAGTATTAAACAACCTCTTTTGGCCGTTACATTGTTGGCGCCCAACTGCTTTGCTTTTGCGATATCGAATCCTCGCTCAAATACTAAAAAAAAAAATTTTAAATTTTCTAAAAAATTTTTTTTACTGAAATTTTTTTTTTTTGAAATAAAATAAAAATTGTTCCTGCTCATTCAACAATGCGGATCCAAGGCTGCTGCTTCAAAGTTATTTTCTTCTTTTTCTGTGTCTGAAGGTAAGGCGCGCTCTAAGGAATAGGAAGTAGAGGTATACCACGAGTGGAAAAATACCATAAAAGAGAAAATAAACACGTAGTGGGACTACAGTACCCGGAGAAAAATTATATTTACAAAAAATAATTCAAACAATCGTAAATATATTCGCCGTCCATCGACATCCAGTTGCAGTTACCATATCCGGATCTTCAAGTTGCTGTAAAACACAAAGAAGAGTAAATAATTAAAATTAATTATAATTCGCGTTTCCTCTTATTTTTAAGAGTGTTTTTATAATCAATTTTTTGAAAAAATATTTTTTATGAACAAAAATTGGGAAAACTTAACAGAGCCCAATTCCCCTAAAATTAAATTTGATTGGCTCTTAAAAGCGACTAATCAAGAAATTTTAAATTTATGTAAAAATTTGAATATAAAGGTTAACATCGAAACATTCTCTCGGCAAAAAATTCAAGAGGATATTGTATTAACCATAAAAAATTATATTGAAATAAAAAAGCTCCTAACTCCCGAAAATATTAAAATAATGTTGGAAACTCCCCACGGATCTTCAAAAAAAAAGATCCCTGAAATTGAAAAACCTATCGAAAGAAAATATTTCGACCCTCCAATTTCATCAACTCCTGTTTTAGAAAGTAGTGAAAATCCTATTCCTCTTCCTAGAACAAAATCTGTAACAAATTTAGATATTTCAAATATTTCAGAAAATTCTGAAGAAAATTTTCGAAGTCCAGATAATGAACTTCTTCGAGAATCTTATTTCCCATTAGAAAGTCAACCTACTGTTGTAGCAGAAACTGCTCAACAAAATAAAAATTTAAATTTCCCTATAAATACAAATTTAGAAAACAATATGTCTAACGCAGTTTAATCAACGTAAGACCTAATCTTTATGGTCATACACCAGGCGAAGACATAGTTTCGTTTTTAAAAGGCTTTGAAAACGAAGCTGACTCCTTCAACTGGGATGCAACATTAAAATTCAAAAAAATAAAAACAGCTTTCACTGGAATTGCTAAACAAATTTTCAAAGATAAAATCCAAGATAATCCTGAATATAATACTTGGAATAATATTAAACCAAAAATTGTTGAAATTTTCACTAGGACTAAACCCCAGTTACGTGAATTATTATACGAACGCAAATACAAAGGTGAATATGATTTTACCATTTATATGATGTTCGTATCAAAAATTTTGAATCAAATCGAATCCGGAATTACAGAAAAACGTATAATTGAAAAAATAATTTCAAACTTGCCCGAAAAAGAAAGGGAATTTTTAATAAGGGAAAAGCCCAATACTTTACAAGAATTGGACAAAGCTTTTTCAAATTATCTAGATTTTAAAGATAAACTATTTGGCCACTCAGATCCCCTACTGAGAGCAAAAATAGAACAATTGGAAAAAACTATAGAGGAATTGAAAATAGGAAAAACTAAAGAGAAGAAATCTGAAAAAACTTCTAACGTAGTTTCCTCTGATTCTGATTGGAAATCAGAGTTTGAGAAGTTGAGCGCTGCAATAGCGAACATTTCCAAACCTCCGAACAACAAGAAGAATAAAAATCCTCAAAATAAAAATCCAAATCAAAACCCAAATCAAAATTCAAATCAAAATCAAAATCCAAATCAAAACTCTAACCAAAATACAAAACAAAACAGGAACAATAATAATAATAACAACAATAATAATAATTATAATAATAATCCAAATCAAAATAATTGGAATCAAAACCAGAATAGGAACTGGAATAATAACCAGAACTATTCTCAAAGTCCTAATCCTAATTACAAAGGAAATAATTATGACCCAAATTACCAAAGAAATAATTTTCGGAATAATAACGGTTATAATAATCATACCTTTAATCAAAATTGGGTACCAAACTGGAATAATAATAATGTTCCAAAATGGAATAATAATTTTCCTAATTTCCCAAATTATCAAAATTTTATTCCAAATGTACCCCAATATCCCCAAAACTACGTGGCTGCTAACACTTAAACAGTTGCATCTCCTGCTCCACTCATGTTAGTCCAGCCTCTCATTTCCCAAAACCAAATATCCAATTCCCTACCCTGTCAAAACGCTTGCTCAAAAAACTAAGTGTCCCCCTTACAGATGATTCATCAGCTGTAAGGGATGTCTCGAACAAAGAGTTGAAATTGGTCAACAATGTTAGTAAGGTGAATTTTGAAACAAAGGAACGTGCTGATCACACTGCCCTATGTAAATTTCATCTTCCTTTTGCTATTAATGGGAAACATATAATTAGCTTAGTCGACCCAGGTTTGGAACAGATACTAATTGCTGAAGATGTTTTGAATAAAGTCAATTTTAAGGAATTGATAACTCCAACCGATGTAAGATTTCGTGGTGCGGACTCTAAACTTTTAGACGTAATAGGTTTAACCAATGTGATTTTTTCCATTGATCATTGTGTTTAGCCTCATCCCACCTACGTTGTCCAAAATCTGGTCGAACCAGTCATTTTAGGGTACGACTTCTTGTCAACCCATAAAGCAAAAATGGACTTCAATAAAAACAAATTCACATTACCGTGTGGTTTTGAAGAGCGAACATTTGACATGCCTGAATGTCACAATTATCCCCTTGAAAAAAAATACCCTCCCAATTATATTAAGCCATTTAAATTTTATTCTCCCCAAACTTATAAAATTAATGAAAATTCAACGCTTATATTAGCGACTCTTCCCCAACATTTGGAATTTCATAAAGAAATTTCAATGGAAAATAAAAATAAGTTTTACTTAAATGTAAGTGATAACATTGTAATGGCTGTCAATAATAACGACAGACCATACGTAATTTACAAAGGTGAATACCTCGGTAAATTCGTGTTAAAAAATGCAATTGATTTTAATATTTGCAAAATTGAAATAATAAATGAAGATACGATATTAACGGACAGTTGTGGTAATACTATTCCATTAGGTCCAAAAAGATTTAGAAAAGAAAATTAAAACGTATCAAATAATTAATGAAAATAATCAAATATTTAGCGGAAAAACGGATGAAGTTTCTATCTGTAAAGTCTCTCCACAAAAAGTCAGTGTTGACGATGAAACATCATTAAGATGTAAAAACTTCAAGTTCTCTCACGCAGAACACGAAGCACTGCACAAACTGGTTGACAACCTAGTTAAAGCAGGTGTATTAAAAAAACAAAAATCGAGGTTTGAATCCCCAATATTTGTAAAAAAGAAAACTGACGGTGTTTATAGAGTTCTTGTTGACTACCGCAGAATGAACCAAAGGATAATAATGGATAACAATCGCGTCCCTACGAATGATATCATATGGCCTTATTTAAGAAATAAATAGTGGTTCACTACTATTGATTTGAACAGTGGATACTTACAGATTCCTCTGACCAAAGAACCTAAACAGTACACTGGTATCAATGTGGATGGAATCGGATATGTATTCAATTCCACTTCAATTGGACTAAGTATCTCCCCGTCTATTTTCCAAACTATCATGGATGATATCTTCCATGATATGTTGTGGAAAAAATGGTTTGTTACCTCGACAATATTTGTATTTTTGGCGAGACATTCGAAGAATGTTGGGAAAATACAAGGGAAGTACTTAGAAGACTAAGTAAAGTCAATCTAAAAATTAAAACAAAAAATGTCAATTCTTTTTTAATGAAATTGAAATCTTAGGACATACTGTCCGATATAATGAAATTTCCCCATTAAATAAAAATATAGAAGCAATTAAAAATTTAAACCCACCTAATACTTTAAAACAATTACGATCGTTTCTCGGATCGATAAATTATCATAGAAAGTTAATTCCTAATTTGGCTAAAATTACAGCTCCCCTTAGTGATCTTCTAAGAGGAACTGATAGCAAATCAAACGGTCAAATTAAATTGACCCCAGAGCATATAGAAATATTTGAAAAACTAAAAGAATTTATGATTTCAAAACCAGTTTTAGCGATCTATGATCCTAAACTAGAAACTTGTGTGGAAGTTGATGCTTCAAAAATTGCATTAGGTGCATTATTGCTTCAAACTAATCCAATTACAAAGCACAAACATCCAGTTGGATACTTTTCTCAAAGAGTCCAACCTGCACATACAAAATTATGTTCATTTAACCTCGAAATGATGGCCATAACGAATGCCCTGGCTCACTTCTGTGGATACTTACTTGCTCTACACTTCGTAGTATACACTGATCATAAACCATTGATTTATCATCAAAGGTTTAATACCCCAAGCCCGAGATTAATTAGATTAATCTCAAAATTAAATGAATACAGTTTTCAATTAAAACATATTGCTGGAAAAAATAATTGTATGGCTGATATGTTGTCCTGTCCCCATGACAAACCTGACAAAATTACTTTCGAATACAGTGAATTTTTGGTGGATAAAAAATATACACTCCCTGAAGGAGAAAAAAATGTGAATACTATTAGTAGAATTCACAATGAAAAAATGGTTACATTAAATTCGGTTTTTTATCAAAACCAGAACTTATGGTTTTACCCAAATAATTTCCTCAATACCCAAAACTACCATTACCCTCCTTCACCCTCATCAACATTCCCATACTACCCTGTGGTTTAAGCCACAAGTCCCATTCAGAATTTACACTCTGAAAATCCCCCAAATGTCCCCACTACATTAAACGTAGTTACCCGATCTGCATCAAACAGAGATTCTAATTAAACAAATCTCAATGAACAGATCCTCCTTTCCCCTACCAACCAAATTTCCCAACCCATGATTCCCAATCCCCAAAAGATCTCGAATCCAATTTCCCCATTACCTGATTGTAATGATCAAACAGAAGTTTCAATTCAAGACCCTGTCCCCAAAACAGAAATTGAACTTCCAAAAAATTTAAGAACAATGCAGGAAATTGATCCTCATTGGAAAAATGTTATATCATTATTAAATTATAATGAAGTAAAAAAAGATAAAAATAAATTTTGTAAATTAAATAGGTCTATTAAACTATATTTTCTTGATGAAAATAATGTATTAAAAAAATTACCTCATCCTACGATGAAGCGGTTACTGTAATCCCCGAAAATTTAGTTCCAACAATTTTAAAAAAATTGCATGACGATCCTTTGCATGGAGGTCATTTTAGAATTAAAAAGACCAAAAATAAGGTGAAAAATTACTTTTTCATTAAAAACTTGACACAAAAAGTAACGGAGTATGTTCTCTCCTGTTACGAATGTCAAATGATGCAAAACTCACCACAAGAGATTGGTCATCTCAAGCATATTGCAATTGAAAATCCAAAACCTTTTTCTCATTTGGAAATAGATTTTATTGGAAAATTTAATACGGACTACGAACACTCTAACGTGCTTGTAGGTGTTGATAAAAGTACCAACTTTTGTGCAATACGTCTGACAAAAAATCCAAATGCTCATTATTTAATAGAGTATTTGAAGTTTATTTGTCATACGTATGGCCCTCCCACAAAAATCTCGTGTGATAATGGAGGTCATTTTGCGAATGAATCCGTTCAAAATTTTTGCAAAGAAAATAATATTATGTTGGTCTATTCATCTTTCTACTCCCCACAATCGCAGGGATTAGTAGAAAAAATTAATGGCGTGATTACCAAATCACTTTCCAAATACAAACATTTAAATGAATCCGAGTGGATTGACACTATAAACAAAATTATTTTTGCTTATAATACAAGTCCAATCGATCATTCAAATAAAAAATCCATTTTTATTTACTTTATGGATACAACCCAAAAATAAATTTACCCGAAATTCCTGAAGAATCAAATAACACTAAGACTCGCGAAGAAGAGATCGAAACACTTCTTCAAACGAGAGAAAAAACGCCGATCCTAGTGAAAAATGCATCAGAAAAGAATGCAAAACATTACAACGCTCACCATAAGATCATTGACTTTAAGCCTAATGACCTAGTATTGTTATGACAATCAAAGAACGTTGTAAAAAATAAATTAAAATGCACTGGACCACATAAAATTATCAAGAAGGTCACAGAACTAAATTACGTTATTCGCATTAAAAATGATGACAAAACTGCTTACGAAGAAACAGTTCATGTACGACGATTAATCCCGTACAAGTCTGGTGAAAATATTCACGAAGAAAAAATAAAAATCAGAATGATGAAAATTCTGAAACCCCCATCTTGACCCAAATTGTGCCTAAACCGAGGGGTTGCCCTTGTAAAAAAAATGGAGAGGGTGTGTAGAGTCTACTACAAGTCCTTGCCTTAACCTTAAGTTTTTTTTAGACTAAGTTCACTCCCCCTATAAAACATAAGTCTTATTATTTTTGAAAATTAACTTTCCTTAGATAATTTTTGTAAAAAATCATTAATAGGTTGGCAAAAATAATAATAAAAAATTATAATATTAAAAAAATCGGTAAGAAGCTCCAAACAAAAATTTTATTATTTCTTTGTAAAAAACTGACTTCTTGCAAATTTTTATTGTAAATAAAAACCTGCTCTTAAAGCTGAATGAAATAATAAAATTCAAATTTTTTGAAACTATTAAACGATAAAATTATGGGACATAATAAAAAAATTCTGTATAAAAAACTCACCATTAAATCCCAAGTGTCTGCATATCCAGCAAGAAATTCTCCCAAATTGTCCCCGCTCATACTTGATTCTGAGTCCATTGACATCGGTGAATTTGCCACTGTGATTGTAGTTGGATCCATAGTTGAAGTAGATTCATCAGAACTCAAGGCACCAGCGATGGATGGCGTATCCTGCGTAAATGTATACACTGTTGGATCCGTCATCAGCCATCCACTTCGGATTGAAAGGGCAAAACTCCGTTCCAAGGCGTGGTAATGTCGAACAAATTGGAAACCAGCCTCCGAAGATGTGACAATGAGTCGAGGATGATAATATGCATTTAAAAACTGAACAAATTTTATCCCTTCCTCCCCCTGGATAAAATTGCTTACGTAGTGCTTTTCAGTGTGGACATATTCCAAGTTTACGGTTTCGTTGCTTTGCTGCGATATACAAAGCAACCCAACCGTAATACCTGCAAGTATGTCGACATTGTGGTGAATACGTAGGCAAAGTTCTCCTTTAAAAATTAGCCTAATTCCCATTACCCCAAATTCGATACTTAATCCTTGCGGGTAAAGGACACGTAAGTTGAATAGGAACTTTTGGAAAAATTCCTCGGACTCGGGACAGCAAGCAAAACAAATGCTATGCTGCCAGATACAAAAATCCTCGTGGATCTCTTCATCTGGAAACTGATGAGACTGGAACTCCCAATCAAAAGACTCTTTATTCAAGCTTCGCGATCCATGGGATAACAATGAAAACAAACGATGTAATGAGAAATAAAACCTTGCTTCACAAGGACAATGTTGAAAAGGCTTTACACTATCAAAAAACACTTCACTTAGAAGCCAAGTTTCATTTGCATCTACCACTCAAGTTGAAACAAAAACTCGCTCATCCATAAAACAAAAAGATGACGCCATGTTAAAAATTTTTTTTTCTTATTGAACCTTCCAAATATAACTTAAACAAAATTCGCTTTTAAAGAAAAAACTTAAAACAGACAAAACCTTTGGAAATTATAATACGAACTAAATTATAAGTCCGAAATAAGAATAACCTAAATGTACCAATCCTATAATTATGCTTAATGTTGCTATAATTTTTCCCTCGAATAATCAAATTTTACTTGATACAGTGAGAAATAAGTGAGACGTTGCTTCTTCTCTTTCTGTTTCAGTAAAAAAATGTTTGTTCAAATAATCGCTGTCATGTACGTATATCTAATTTCCAAAAATTCAGCACAACGACCGTTGTCTGACACATATCGGATAACCACGGTGTCCACAGGTGCCTATTTCCAGGAAATCAACAATATTTACGTATATGCAAAATCAGCTCCAATTTTGTACTCGTTAGAATTAGATTTACACGAGTCAGCAGATAAAATCCTATCTACTAACTTCAAGCATGCACTTTGTAATGCTACCGAATGGAAAAACTGCAAATACGCAGAAATGGCCTTACGATTAAAAAATTCCATAAAAAATTTAAAGAATCAAAATTTGGCACTCATCCAAGATTTTTATTCTACCCCATCAGCAATTCGAAACAAACGAAGCGTCTTTACTCCAATTAGATCCTTCTTTGGAGATGCGCTACAATTTTGTTGTCGAGTTCTTAATTTCCGCGATGGAAGAAATTTCCTAGCAAACAAAATTTCCTTAAAACATGAATATAATATAATAAAAAACCAATTACTCTTGGAACATGCATCTTTAGTATATACCTCTACAAATTTACATAACTTTATTGATCATACAAATCGCTTTATGAAAAATTTTGTTGCCCATACAAACTCTTTCTTGGAAAATTCATTGGAAGAGCATGAATTATTGATATCTTTAAATTATTTATAAGGTTTCTATGACAGTTACCTGGTGAATACCTTTAGGTTATCAAACATCCTACCATCTTGCAAGTCCCATATGATTCTGTCATCGATAATCCCTAAGACTATCCTTGAACAGTACATTTCGCGACTACATACAAAATTAAAAGACCTAGACTTAGATCTAGCCATCCCCACTGCAGATATTCAAAATTATTACCATGCAGAACTTGTAAACTGTAATTTCTACAAAAATACTCTTGAATTAGAAATTAAAGTACCATTAAAAAATTTTAATACGAAATATGAAATTTTTGATTTCATACCACTCACGTTCAAAAGTCATACTAATGAACTGTGTAGTTGGGATCAAGAGCCCTCTCTAATCATTCATGAAATCAGATCAAATACTGTCAGATACATTTCTGGAACTAATCTCCATTACTGTAACCCCGACAAACCTTTATGTTATCTCCCTTCAAATTATGGAAGTGATAAACTATCGTCCTGTGCGAAAAATTTATTCTTTCAAGATTCAAACCAAAATTTACTGCAATCTTGTTCATTTAAGTGCACAGTTAACAATAACCAAACACTTGTACACCCCATTGGACATGCTAAGTTTGCCGTAATAAATTTTAATACCCTAATTGCAACAAATTCAATAACAAAAAAATCTGAACAATTAAAAATAAATAATGACTCCCCTGGCACATTTATCCTAGTTGTACCTTGTCATATTCAGATCGAAAATATTGATAAAAATAATAAAAACAATATTATAATACCGTCTGAAATACCTTGCCTCTCCAAATCCCTCGAAGAGACAATAAAAATTGAAAATCATCTCCCTCTCCTGTGGACTTACTTCTCAAAAGCCACAGAACCTTTTGATTTAGTGGTAGATCTCGCAACATCAAAGGTATATAATCCAAAATGGAAATCATTTGTTCCCCATTCTATTCCCACTAATAAACTTGAAAATAAAATTAAAACCATTGAACCAAAAATCCCTAATCTTGAAAACAATAATAACTTTAATATGGTTAATATAATCTGCCTATCCTGGTTACTTATCTTAACTGTAATTATAATTGGAATAAGTAAATATTTGTACTCAAATCCCTATCGAAATAATACTAAAATGTATATTTCTAAAACTACAACATTGTAAAAAATAATGCAAAAAAATGCAAATATGTTAAATATAATATAAAAAAAAACATTAGGAACCTAAGAATTTTATGTATTAGTATGTATATTAAATTTTAGATCCTAAGTTTTTAAATTGCATTTTATGCCATATATGTTTATGTATTTACTTACTCATATATATAAAAGTAACTGTTAATTATAAATTTTTTCCCCTTAAACTAACTGTGGAAAAAAATTTTTTTTCTCCTTTTTTTTTCTTCTCCCTGGAGAATTTTGTAACGAATATGTTCGTCATATTTTAATATAGACGTACATATTTCATTCATAGAAAAATACGTTTTTCTTACTAAGCAAATTCTTTCCCTAATATGTACTGTCAACTGGCAAAAGTACTGTTACTTCCTGCCAACAACCACAACACGTTTTCTAACGGAATATTCGAGTACCTGAACATTCTGGTAACCGAATATTCTAGAAATAATTAAATACCTAAATCAGCAAATCCCTACTTCATACACAACACCATAGAAAACCATATACCTTAACAGGTATATAAACTCTGGTTTTCATTAAAATATTTGTATTGTAATTGTAATCTTGACACTCCGTAATAGTGTAATATATTTTATTGTAAATAAACTGGTCAGTCCTATACTGTACCTGCAATATTCTTCCAGTCTTAGACTGTGAATGAATACTTGTAAATTTAATATTGTGTTTTAAAAGTAAAGTGATAAAATTTATTGTGTGTTTCAATTTAATTAAAGTCTTTCATTTAGTTAAGGTCCACAATAGTTGTGGATAATAAAATTCAATTAGTTAAAATAATTCTCGAATACTATAATATTCCTGTGAATATTATCGTATATCGAAGGAAGTGTAATCGCCCCAAAAGAGGTTAGTTTCCAGTACTAAACCACCTCTTTTGGCCGTTACAGTAGGCATTTAAGTAAATTTGGTAATAGTAACTAATCTTCAAATTCCTCACCAACGTCTTCAGAATATTTTTCATATTTTTTCACTGTTGACACTTTCAAATTTCTTAGAATTCTCAGAACTATTTCCTACTTTTCAATAAAAAGACCTCATTAGCCTGTTATTGTCTGGCTTTTAATTTTTACTGTCTTAGTTTCTTTGCCTCTGTTTCAATCTGTCTCTTCTTTGTCAGCCCGCGCGTACATACACATACACACAAACATTATTTACTTTATACTATAAATGTGAAAGTATGTTTATATATACGTCCGTCAATTCAGAACTTATTTGTGTTGTTTCAAAGAAGGTTTTGGGAAAAGTTGTGACGATCGACTCCTCAACCATCAACACATTTTTTATGAAGTTTTTTCTGACAAACATATTGTTCTTCATAATATTAGTACATCCTCCAAATTTTATGCCACTAAATTATCTCCTTCTTGAGATATGGAGCTGCAAAAAGTTTCAAAATTTAAAATCAATATTATGTATCCTAGGTACCTCTACGTACATATTATATATTATATATTCATCACTTCAGAATGCGTTAACAGATCAATATGGAATTTTTAGGACCTAATGTTTGTTCCAAAGAATGTTTTAAGAAAATTCAGAATTTTATAGCCCGTCAAAAGCGGGAGGAGAGGGATAAAATTGACTTTATGAGTTAATTTTGCTTTTACTAGGTTAAAGAAAATATTTTTCTCGATCAAGTTTGAAAAATTGATTTTTCAGAGCAATTATCTGAAGAGGAAAAGAAAGAAAATCCTCTTTGTTTTTTTTATATCTTTGGTATACCACATCGGGTATATTTTACTTACTAAGCAAAAATTTTTCCCTCTATTTTTTTAAAAGGTATTATACTCCCTTGAATTCAAGACCCTCGTCATATGTAACACAGTGTATTTTTTATTTTTTATTTTTATAACCTCACAAAAATAGCCATTCAAAGGCAAATTTCACCCCATTCATGCAACCTAAATAACTAATAACTCCTGAATAAATTGATCAACTAAAATCAAAATTAGTAGGCCAGTTCTTTCTGTTGAAAGGAAACATTTGTATCAAATTTTATCACTATCGAACATAAATTACGCTATGTATCGTGTTATAAAGAATGGTACATGCATAAAATACATACACTCACACACACACACACACACACACACACACACGCACGCACGCACACACCAATGTAAAAAGAAGTTCTACCCCCCTAATACTGACGTATGTATTTATTTTTTGGAGGAAGTAGCCTTAGCTTTAGTTCTTGGTTTTTGGTCACTTTTATTTACATATACTCATCAATTTTACTATGGGTATTATTTTTATAAGTTTATAAAAAATTATATTTGGTTATTTAATAAATAAATTTACTGAATGATCATTTTTTTTTTACGTTTCAAATACGAATTGATTTCATCCAGACACAAATTTTAATTATATTTGTTTGGTTTATGTTTACCTATCCATGGTTTGCTTGAAAACAAGGTATAAGTATTAAAATTTATCTTACGGAGGGATTAGGAATGGGGATGAAAGAAAACGATCGTATTTATTTGAAAATTACTGGAAATAAAAAGATAATTTAATTAATTTTCTACAAGCTTACTCATATGTTAATTAGGTTTATGAAATTTTTTGTAAATATTACCAATTTTTTGAAGAACTTTTACTTAGCATCTATTGAGGTTATATTATGTTTCCAAGATTTTGAATGATGTATGAATAGAGCAATTACGTTTCGTAGCGAAGTGATGCTGCGCTCAAGTTTCTTAAATGTACTTTCCCGATATATTTATGATAGCAATTCAATTTGGTGGGTTAGAATTCAACAAGTCGAACCACTGACTCAAATTCCAGCATCATGGATGAACGCTATTACACATTTTGTCGTTCTTCAATCCAACAATACCATTACCAACCCCCTACGAACAGAAAACAAAGTCATCAAACGCAATCGCCGGCGTACAAACTTTACAAATAAGTTTTTCAGTACTAATCAACCCTCGAATTTGATACGCACCCACGATCGTAAAAAATCATCGTTCCAGTTCTGAAAAACAGCTAAAATACATTTTTCGTAATACGAAAAATTCAAGTATTTCTTCGCATAAAGCCCCAACTTCTATTCCATTTATTCATATTTCGTTTTCATTTTTGAGTAAAACTCCTATTCCTTCATCCCTCTTTTGACTCTTCTTTGCCTTCATTTTATCGTGAAAAATGCGCAACACTGGTGGCTTTCGCATTATGGATACTTTTTTTCTCTCTTTCTTTTCGATCTTTACACGCATTTCAATCGAAACGAATATTCGTGGCGCCAGTTTAAGCTTGTAAACATAAAATAGTTATGCTGATTGCTAAAAACTTTTATGGTTGTAATGAAATTCGTCGTCGTAATGTATGATTTTTATACCGTATATTTGGCGAAAAACTTACGATACTCATTATTTCGGGGTCATATTGTGTGTGTGTGTGTGTGTGTGTGTTTTTTTTTTTTTCAATATCAACTTCTATCAACTCGCAACCACTCATTTAGCTAGTCTCGTCGAATTTTTCTTGTCCTTGATTATTGTACTACAAATAATAATACTCGTTGTCAGTGTACATTGTGATGTTCTATTCGCATATCTATATATATGACCGTTTCGTTTTTAGTACGCCATTTTGTTGAGACGAAAACAAAGATGACACGATTTTTTAAATGGTTGCTTGCGGCGAAAAGACAACTTTGCTATCGAACGAAATAGGCGTAATAATAACATTGAAGAGTGAATTTTAGAATGTGTGTTGTGCAAATTGCATATCGTGTACGCCGTAAATAAAAAAATACAAATTTTAAACGAACCGTTTACCAAAGAATGCGGTCGGTCGACAGAATAACCTTACGATGGAAAAGGATTTTTAGAATAATGATAAATTTAATGAATTGAATCAAGGACGAGAAAATTAACCAAATTGGATGCGTCTCTCTGTTGGTTTAGCTTATTACTATTTAACTTTGCATACTGAAATAGAGGTTGGAGTAGCAGAACACACACTTTACACTATTTATTCGGCCAAATTTACATCTTTTTTTTTTTTTCTTGTCAAAGACTTTCGGTGAACTGCCGAAATCATATTTAAACTCGCACCTCTCTCTGAATGCCAGTGCCTATGACAAAATGTGAAAATTGTGTCCACCAATTAGATTTTTGAATTTATTTCGATTAATATTAATTTCTTCGCAAACATAGTTCAGTGAGGAAACGTTCACTGTTCAATTTTGTGCGAAATAAGTTGTTATCAATACTTATTTATCGGATATAAATTCAAACACCATCAAATGAAGATAAAAAATGTTGCTTTTTGCAGTTCAGTATGTTGCGAAATCTACCTATGTAAGGTTGACAAGAAGAGATGATTTTAGTCAGCATTTTCCATTGAGTGCTACACTTTTCTTCATTGAACTATTTTCGTGATGAAATGAATCTATGAAAAATTAATTTGACAGCCCGTAATATTTCCCACAGAGTATAAAGAAATGAAACCTAATTACAAGCTATAATTATGATGGATTTTAGAAAAGAAAAATTTTGCACAAATAAATTTCCGTTTTTCTCCTTAAGAATCTGGAAGTGAATACTAATTTTTGAAATGTGATAATTACAGTGCATTGAAACCAGGAACATTTGTGATTAGTTAGGTCACTTCTATATTTTCTTAAAATTACCTATGTTTTTCTTTGTTTTAATCAAAAATAGGAAATATAAACTTACATTCGGTTTATATTTACATTTTTGAAATAGAGTTATTCCATTTCTGCCATATAATATCAATAAAAATAAATAAAAGTAAAAAATTAATCTTTTGTAATGATTATGGTATTGTACTGAGTTAGCATTTTTCTTGCATTTTCCTACAGAGCAGAAATCTCTATATGTTAAATGTAGTGTTCTAGTAAAATTAGGTATTCTTATACCTCACCCCGCCAGTAATGAATATTATTTTATGCTGCAAAGGGTTTTTATTTTTCATTTTTCAAAATTAATATAAAAGGGTATATTTGTATCATTCAAGTATTAATTGTATATCAATTTTGAAGTATTTTGACTTATAAAAGCAGCCTGATAATACGGAAAATTGTAAAAAATAAAATTATAACAAGTTTTGTGAGAGAAGAAATTTAGTAGGAATAGTAAAAATCATTCATATCGTTTCTCCTTTTGAAAGCAGTATTGATTAATTCACCTATGATATGTATGATTGGGTTATTGTGTCCTCGTCTTTCCTAGTTTATATTTTACCTTCGTCTGAACAATTTTTGGATATCGAAGAATGAGATAAAACTTTGATGGTTCGTGATGGAATCTTTAGAGCTACAACATCATAAATATAATGTATCAAATTATGGTAATCGATTTAAAAGAGAATCTGTGTCGTACCTAAGACTGCTATAGTTAATGAATGCTAAAAGTTGAAAGTTAAATATTTCTTATGCAGCAATAAATTATTTTTATAAGAAATAATTTATTTTTCAGCCAGGTGTGAAGATCAAGAGGTGCACTCACTCACAAGGAGCAACTCTCGTTTACATGTTGGATGATGTCGCACATTTAGCTTATAAAAATAAAAGCACTGCTTGAATACGAAAGTCATCGAATTTTGGTGGTAATTTTCTTCAATAATCAGACAAAACCTTTTTAGACAAACCAAATTAAAGAGGAGTTTCTAAGGAATGAAATGAGATCAAAAACAACAAATTTTAGCCCTTAGAAGCAGAAAAAACTTAATAATGAGATGAAATTATTTATCGAATTGTAAATTTGACACGGAAGACAACAAATGATGAGTCTTAAAAACCGCGAATTGGTGAAAACAGGTAGGTAAGTAAATAGGTATCACGGATAATTTCTTATTATTCTTCAATTCATCAACTTCCAACTGCTCAAACTTCTTGTTCTTGATTGCATTTTGTTCCCTCGAGTTTCTTCTTTAATTTGATGTATCGGAAAAGAATTTAGCTTAAATTTGAAAAGAATTACAACCAAAAATTCGAAGAATTCTCTATACATGCGGTACATTGGAATCCAAGTCATGCTTTGGGGTTACGTTTTTATTTTTACCCAAGAAAGCACACCTCTTGATCTTATTCAGTAACTTTGTGTTAATTATCGAGTTGTTTGCGAAGTTATTTTCATGTTTTTAGGTGAATTATAATTTTAAAGGTTTTTCTACTACAATTAATCATCACCTTGTTAAAACACAGAATAGTGAAAATGTGTTCTTAATTTTCAATAAAATTATTTCCATTAAAATAACAATTTTTTTGGAAAATCAAGATAGTAACATTAAACTACGATGTTCTACGTCGATCACACCTCATAATACCTCATTTCTACTGAGGTATCCTCAGAATTTTCAGAACGTGATAATTTGCTACATTCTTCTTTTGAAAAATGGAGTTTATTATCTAATGTTTTTTCCCCATATTTTTTTTTCATTTCTGCTTAGAGTCTGGTCTTTTGTCCGCTACTATCAGAAATGAAACCAAATAAAGTGATCTGTCCACCTCTCACTAATTTTTTGGGCTACCTTTAACTTTTTGAGATTAGAGGAAATCCCTCCGTTTGGTACTTTTGCATATGCAAGTCCTATGAATTTTTTTATGTTTTTTGTCTTTTGTTTTTGTATTTATAAAATTTTCACCACATATGGAATTAATTTCTTCCATGTTTTTCACCTTTTGTTTTGTCTGATGTTTGATTTTGTCCATTTTCTTACTTCGTTTGGTTCTGGAATATGATCATCTTATGAAATATTGGTATGTTTATTATATTTTTGAATAATATATTATCTGGTAGTATTTTATTTTTTAGTCTTAGTTATTTTTTATAGAATAATGTCAGGCCAAGGCAGTCATTTTAGTAGAAAAATTGAGTGAAGAATCAAGGGTTAAATTTATTAATGGAAAATTTTCACAAAAAATAGAAAAACTATGTAAAATGTTTGGTCTTTGTGGGCTTAATTTAAAGTAAAATTGCAAGAGTTTTGCAAGAACAAACCCTGGGTCTTTCCCTTCCAGTTTTTTGTCACCACAGTGAATTTTAGGATTTCTCATTGTAGGATATCTAAAAATTTTCAATAATTAATCTTATAATAATTTTGCTTTCTTTAACTTCAATATTCTTTACTTTTCATCGTCATGTTCTTTATAAGTAGAACATATTTCTTCACTATGTGTATGGTATCTCGTTATGTTCATCTAGTGATTCAATTAATGTAAGTGTCTAGTTATGAAACTTGTGAAGTTGATGAAAAACAGTTTGTGTAACAGGTAATAACCAAATTTGGCATAGCCTACCACACTAAACCCACCAACTCAGTAGTTACTCAGAAAAAGCTCACCTCTGAAAAGTTTTGAAAATGGCACTTAGCTTATGTTCATAAGGAATGCTTCATTTGACTTTATTGATACATGAGGCCTACCACCCAAAATCACAACCCCAAAAATTCGCGATATTTTCCCTTTTAAAATTTTTTCAAAATTATTTTTAAATCAGGTATAAAACAAAAACGTATTTCTAAATTCTCACTCAGGCACTCGATCACAGTAAGAACTTGTCTTTTCCTTATTTTCTATCTTTCTAGTTTTTTCCATTTTTTTGCAAACTATTACCTTGGCTTCATTCATTTACTTCATCTCTTCATATATCTTGACTTCTATCTTATCTCATTCACTTCTAATTATGCCATTCTGGCTGCTGCTGCTTCTGCTTCATCATTTCACTTCTTAATCTCACATCTTTTCACTCTTCACTTCATTCTTCTGCCAGGTATTAGTTCTCCCTTCACCTAGGTTGTTAAACTTTTTTTTCTTCCTTCTTATTTTCATATTATCTTCCTATCTTCACAGGTCACCTTCGTGATCAGTGCTCTGAGTTTTTATTTTTTATTATTTAAAACTAATATCTGTATGTACCTATGATTTTGTACTATTCTGTACCATCTTCTTTTCACTATTTTTCTCCCACTCTTTCATTTTATGTAGATGAGCAGATATTTTTACCTGAATCTTTTCTAACTGTATCAACTGCTCATCATTGCTCTTTTAGCTCTTATTTAACCCAGCCTATTTTTATTTTTATGTACAAATTTTTCAATTTGACTTTTTGTTAATACATGGCTTTAATTGTTGTAAATATGCGTTGAGTTTTTCTGATTGGTATGGGCCATTTGGTGGTGTTAGCCCTGGCATCGAATTAATATTCATCAAGCAAGAGTGTGCCCAGGAAAAATGTTTAGCCCAGGATTAAATAGTTTTTAATTTCACCCAGGTTGGTCTAAATTCGAATCCAACAGATACCTGGCAGGCTATTCAGGTTGGGCAGTAATATTTTTTAATGTTGCTGTGCAATGTAGATGATTTCTCCCAGGTTCGTAGACTATGATTAGTTAGACTTGGAATTTTGAAGATATTGCTGTGGGAAATAGGTTTTACTGCCCCCATTCGCATACCACATTATCTTGATTTGATCTACAGGTGAAAAAATATGGTCAGGAACCCAGACACTGTTCATAAAAAAATTTTAATCGTTTATTGGATCTTCCTGAATTTAAACTTCTTTGGTAAATGTTGTCTCTACAGACGTGTTGGTGGTTACAGTATTGTTACACTGTTTATTTTCGTTCAAAACCATGGTCGTATGCGACAATTTTCCATTCAAAAACTTCCTCCAAACATTCTTTGGTACTTTGAAGAGTAAATATTGATAATATCTGCAATCAGTGATCTAAAGGCTAACCTTTATCTGCGTTTCAAGCGGCAGTCACGATCAACTTTTAAGGAATAAATAAACCGAATTTTGGCGGTGAAAATAGTTCAGAAGCTACAAGTAGAAAGTCGAACTTGAAATGGTCGTCGTTTATGAGCGTGCAAAAAATGTTAGAATAAAAAAAAAACGAAGAGCAGATAAAAAAAAAATACCGTAAAGGGTCATCTGGGAATGGAGCGTATGAAATATCCTTGAAAACTCCAAACATCGAGGGGTTGGTGTGGTGAAACGACGTAAAGGGGTGCCAGTTATATTGCCTATTCTTTATCAATGTTTTGACGTTTAAAGTCGTCAGCTGCGCTTTATGACGTTAAATATTAGCATTTTATTAGCGACTCATCACGTCGATGATATTATATATCATCGAAAAAAAAAAAAAAAAAAAAAAATTACGAAGACTATAAGGGACGAGGAGGAGATGATGAGAAGAAAGAAGGCAAAAGAAAGGGGAAAAAATAGGAGTGCGAAAAAAAAAAAAACATGCGTGGAAAAAAAGAGAGAAGAAGAATGAAAAGGCTTGCATTGTCACGCTATGGCAATTCTTACGCCTGTCAAACACACGCTTTACACCATCGCCCATCTTACGTCATTCACTTTTATATTATTTATAATAACAGTGGAAACCCTTTTTTTTTTTTTTTTTTTTTTTCCGAACGAAAGAGAGAATTACGTTTAACAAGATTTCTGTCATCGGTTTTTAAAAAGTTCACACTTAAACGATAAAGTGTATAAACCTGCGATCTGAGAAGAGAGTGAAACAGAAAGAAAGAAAGGGAGCTAAGCGAAGGTAATATTTTAGCCGTAAAATTGAATGGGAAACTTTTTTTTATTTATTTTTATTTTTGTAAAATATAAGTTTAAGTTTGATGCCCTTTTAGTCTCGCACGAATGCTGGAAGGTGGACATTTTTTGCTGTTTTTGTGCAAATAAAGGCGAACGAGAAGACGAATATCGTTTTCCGCAGAACAAGGTCATCGTCTTGACATTCACTCGTGCAGATTTACGATGGCTCAAAGTTATAAGGCTTTACCATATCGGTGTGAGCGACATTTTTGTGCACAAAATATGTTAAGTACAACAGTTTCATGCTTCAAAAAGCAGTGTGCAAAAGGCTAGGTATAGCTGACTTGATATTACAACGTTGCATTTCTCCACGAAGGAACAGCAGGTGCCCCTCGATGTGGGGACGGGGAGATTGAAACATCGCTTGATCCAAGCTGTCGTGAAAATTGACCTGGTATTATAAAAATTTAAAGAAGTGATAACCACTTTTATTTGGTCTTCAAATTGCCAAATTATGTTTTTTTTTTTTAATTTGTGGGTGATAATTGCAATTTTTTTTGGTTTCGTTGTAAAAATTTACCGGTTACACCCCCTTAAGAACGTCGCTTCTATCTACACCCTGTAAGAAATGTATTGTCTTAATTGTGTCACAAGGGCATAATATATTGTAAATAATGGAGGCATTTAACGCCATTTTTACCAAGCAGAAAATAAAATATACGTATTGGTTAGAGGTTTTTCACAATTCTTTGTTCGCAAAGAATTAGTTTGATATTATATTATAAAGTAAATGTGTGGGTAAAGAGAGTTCTGTTTAAAATATGGCACGATTCAATAGAGTTAGGTATCTACGTACATACAGGATTTAAAATATGTTTGATTTTGATTATCAATTGGATGTCCAATTCATCAGTACTACCGATTTATTTGACAAAAAAAAAAATTGTGTTCAGATGATACTAGAATATTATCTGTTTCCTAACGCAAGTAATAATTTAGTTTTAGAATGTATGAAAAGTAAATGCACGTAGGTACCTACGTGGTTACTCGGTTAGTATGTATGCAATGCTGATGAACTAGAATGTTATAGAAAATAGCCAAAAAACGTTTAAATAATTTCGTTTTTTTGTGTAAACAGCCACTCGTTTGAGTCAATCATTGTTTCAGTATTACTATAAGACTATTTTCAGTAGGTACCTATCCTAACTCTGTTTTCCTAAAAGTATTTTATAAAAAAAAAAAAAGAGTCAATTTTACAACAATCTTTCAGAGGTTTTACAATGTTTTTGAAAAATTTTTCACTTGTTTCACTTTCATAGTCTTAATATTTGACAGTCCAGCGTACGTAAAAAAATAAAAATAAAAATATTCCCACTGCAAAAACAGAAGAAAAGAAACGCAAAACTTTTTCAAATTTTTTCCAGACATTTGAACGTAGACAGGAGACGAAACTGGTAGAGTATAAGAAGAAGAAGAAGAAGAAGAAGAAGAAGAAGAAGTGGCAGCAAAAGAAAATACAAATGCTTGATGATTTGTGACAAGTGACATGTTCGCGTATAAATCCAATTCTAACAACAAACTACCAAAATGATTTGTCATCTTGTCGCGAACGTTGCTTTTTTTTTTCTCATATATTTTTTTTTTTGTCACATTTTTATTCGTAGCATCCGATAAAAAAAATGGTATATCTTCAAATTTTACTAAAAACTCGTTTACAAACCCGTGGTGAAAAAAAAAAAAAGTCGTCAAAATTTTTGAAAAATCGCTACATTATTTTCGTCGACATTTTTAATATCATTATTTTTTGCTTTTTTTTTTTTTTTTTTTTTTTTCATACATATTTTACTCTACTACAGCTTCTCGACAATTTGTAATTTTTTTTTTAACCTCATTCCACCAAAAATTGCCTCGTAATTAATATGTTAGTAACATTAATACGAACCGAAATAAAAAGGCGAGATAGAAAAGCCTTACACATAATTTTTTTTTTTTTATGAGTGGCAGAACAGAAATTATGATTAATGTTGTTTAATCCCCGAATAAATAGCGAAACAGTTTTCGACGTAAGAAAACTTGCAGCAATAAACGATGGCAAGTACAAAAAAAAAAAAAATCTAAAAAATAGGAGTTGTAAAGGAAAAAATGAGTTTAAAAAAAAAGATAGAGATAGATAGACAGATATAGAAGAGTGGTTGGAAAAAAAAAAAGGAAAGAAAAAGAAAGGAAAAATGGATTAGTTGTGGTACCCTTGGTGACGGAAGAAGAGGGAGGTGCTACGAAAGGGAAACAAATTATAAATTCGTTATTAATATCAGCATGGTATAAAGAGCAAGCGGCTAAGAGCCTCGTTAAAAGTATAATAACTGGCGATAAGTTTTGTCGAGTATAAATTTAATTAAACTTCCCTTCCGAAAAAAAAAAAAAAAAAAAAGAAAAAATACAGGAGAAAAAAAGTAAAAAAAAAAAAAAGCAAAAAAAAAATATTATCATTTATAGATGCTTAGGTCAGGTTACCCCCGAATACAAAAATCTCCATTATTAAAGTGTTTGAAGTTTTTCGATAAAAAACCTATTTAAAAAACTCGCCGGTATAACGAAAAGTAAATTAAAATTTTAACTTATTCGCGAAACGCTTTGTTCGAAGTATGTTACATGCAAATGAGAATACTTTTTTCCTTTCTTTTTTTTTCCTCATTTCTCTCTCTTTCTCTTTCTCTCTCTCTCTCTCTCTCTTTCTCTCTTACACTTTCTCTATAGTGACTACTGAAGCTAAGGTGCGTGAGTTCCTTGATGAAGAGTTTTTGATTTTTTTACTTTTTTTCATTTTCTCTTCTTTTTTGCGACGAAATAAAATGTAATTTCAAGTCTTTTGCATTACAAATACGAGTCATTCATTAATAAAGATCGAAATTGAGAGGGGGAATCATACAGAAGAAAGTAAGTCAGTAAATTGTTCTCTTTTCTGAAATAATTAAAGAACCAATCTGATGTACGGTGACAGACTTGTTTGGAAACACAATTTAGGATTTCGGTGAACAGTAATAACACAGACTTTTTTTATTTATGGTACCACTAAATATCGTAAAAATAATACGATAACAAGTTAGATAGCTTATCCAGTGGTTTTGATGTAGTTTAGCCATTGGGGGATGAAATTCTTAATATAATATATCAAATTTTTTTTCAACAAATTTTCCAAGTTTCGTACTCGAAACAAAAGAATTAAAAAAATCTCTAGCGCAGCAAACCTCGCTAGAAAAAGTAGGTTTTTGAGAAAAAGTGTTTTAAATTTTGGTGGTCATATTAATTGTCTGTAAGTTCATATACGTAAATGGTATGTTATAATTGTACGAAATTTGTTAGCTGCTGACGAAAAATTAGACAATTTAAAATTTAAAAAGCATTATTTCTTGAAATTAAAAATTAATTAAGATGATAATGTAGGTACATAATCATATAATTTCAAATAAAATCAAAGAAATGAAATAAATTTATAAAATAAAAAAAAAAGAAAACATTCTGACATCTGAAAAAGTCACATAACCTGAAACAAAACAATCCAACAGAAGGCAAGGTAAAAAGGTATAGATACCTGCATGGCCAAGTGTAGGAGAAGACTTTTTGGGAGGGAAATAAGAAAAAACCATAATTAACAGAGCACCAAATGCCAGCAAAACCAACCACCCCACTCCCATCACATGCCTATTTGTTTATGCTATCATTATTATAAATTTTGATTCCCAGAAAATAATAAACAAAAGAAAATCAAATAATAGAGTAACCGTATATTACTGTGACAGCATCCAAAATGTCGCAGCGGCATGGATGTGATGTTCAGTAGGTGTGATTCTGGACTTGCCCCTAGTCAATTCTGCTGAAAAAGCCCCGCCGACGAATGATGGGTTGACTGGAATCAGTAGAAGTTTGAAAATTCACAACTTACGGCACTTCTTAGCACTTGCTCTTTCTGCTCAAATTAGTTCCAAATGTAGAATCATGAAGGAAAAGCGGATTCTGCGGTTCCCACTAATAAAACTTAAATTTACCATTTTCTAACGATAATTTTTGTCAAAATTTTCTGAAAATATTATGAAAAGGTTTTAAATTTAATTAAATTAACAATTTTGAAAGCTGAAACATTTTTTTCAAGTCTAAACTTACTAAAACAACATGTATAAATTGTTTGTTCTTAGGTACAATTTGTTTCTTAAATTTGTAAAGAAGAGGAAAATGAGTATATTGAGAAAATTTTTGGTTCCCTAGTGGTTATTTGAATTTAACTTCATTATTCACTAAATGGATCAGTAATTCACTCTCCAATTTTTTAAATATCAACAGTGGTACGATTTAGGAAAATGTAGGGGAGACTAGGGTAATATGGAACAAGTGTACTATAGAAAAAACTGACTTCCCTTTAATTTTGGGATAAACTGGTCTCATAGAATTATGCACTATACACCTGGTAAATACTTCATTCATTTACTATCGTTATCCAGTTTGTTGTTCAACTTGCAATATTTATCAAAATTGTACCAATAGTAAAATTTTTATAACTCACAATAAGTGTGACCAATATAATATGGGAGAGAAGTTGAGCATTTAAATTTTTGGATATGTTTCAAAGAAGTTTAGTAGTCAGTAATTAATTATTTTGCTATCAATACTCAAAAACACTTGAAATAAATATAATGTTAATTTATCGTAAGAAGGTGAACTTGGTGTACTATGATGTAAGTTTTCTGGTGTACCATAAAACATACTAAAAATACCTTTCAGTATTTTCCGAATAATGTTCCTAATTAAAACTGCTCAAAAACATGAAAGATTGAATCTTGAAAAAGTTTAAGATATGCGAAAGATGTCTTAAATTATCAAATCCACGAGGAAAGTGTCACAATTGAAAAACATTCAATTTTTATAATAATAGGTACCTATATTATTATAATTCAAACGGCAGATATCATCTGTTATCTAAATTACTTTTAGATGCAGAGCACTTCATACTGTATTGGATAAAATAAATTTAATTTTTTGGTTTAAAAATATTTTTTTATTATGGAATTTGAACCTACCGCAACTTCTAGGTCTTAATACCGGTTCAGTTTTAATACGTTGATTTTTTTTGAAAATCTATATAACAGAATGATTAGGTAGGTACTTGAAATTAACTTTCTGACCATCTATCTTTCAAAGCTGACTCTCCAAGTTTCAGAACAATCCATCCAATATCTAGTGTCTCTTACATATTTCTTTGATTTTGAATTGAGGTTTGATTTGTCTTGATCTGATCACCTATATGTTACCAAATAATGAGATGCGATTATTTTAACTGTTAGAAGTGGACTTCAGGTAAATTATATGAATAAAAATGGTCAGAACAAAAAGATCAGTCATCCATTAGAATTTTACAGACTAGAGAGTTTCTTTTGCGAAAATAGTTGGAGTAAAGTATTTTTTCTTTTATCGAAGCATAGTTGTGATATTGTCTTCATAAAGTTTCCTTCGAGAATTTTTATCTGAAACGGAAAAAGAAAAATTACAAAGCATATTTGATTTATTTAAATTTTTTGTTTATATGCTAGGCAACTTATCTAGGTATTTATCACCTGCCCATAAGCTTCCTCACTCAATTATATTAGGGTCGAAAAGTAAATCGGGAAACCCTACATCGACGGTAATGCGGCTTAGTTTTCTTTTGGCACCATTTTTTGTAGTTTTATCGTACCATCAGGCTATTACAAATTCTTCCGCTAAACCATCTTCTATATTTTTCACCATAAGTAAGGTCTATTTGTGAGAAATAAAACAGTCAACTAATTTATAGTTCAAACGTAAATGTTCATCTAGTTTATGCTTTTCCAATATGGGCGATATCACCACAATAGGGGAGATTTTCATGGGCAAGTGGGGGTGAAAGGAGGAAATTGGAGATAAAAAGGCGGATGGAAATTCATGGAGTTTCTTTACAATTCTATGATTGAAATAAATACGAAGCCCTGAATTTGTAGTTACCTACTCAAGTGTAGGGGGCCATGAAAAAGTTGAGATTCTGAAAAAGGATATGTACATCGTCAAGGTGCTCATAAAAATGTAATTTATCAGCAGGTGTTGCGAAATAGTTATTTTTGATACAATTGTATAAAGTAGGTGATATTAGCAGCACGAGCCGAATGGTGCAAATCACATGAGTACCAATTACCTACTACATACACGTATGTCACATACTATTTTTTGAAACACACCTCCCCCTAAAGAAAATTGAGATAAATAAATATTTTTGCAATTAGGAAACATATGAGCGCAAACTATCCCCTTTCTTCCAATGAGATTTTGTGGCATAGTGGTTATAGGGCTGGATCTCTATCATAGATGCTAGAGATTGGAATTCCCATAGCGGGAGAAACTTTTATGAAAAAAAAAAAAAAATGATGATGAAGGCTATGTGCAGTAAAAACAAGATCAGTGTATAAAACGAAGCATGCGCCCAAGACGATGTATAAAGTGAAGACTGATGTATAAATTAAATACTTTATAGGTGTATAAATACTTTATACATTGGTCCTAAATGGTTCTAAAATTGTATGCATTATATATAGTCAAGGTATGTATAAAAACATATTTCAAAAAATACGTTTTAATGTCCCTTGACTGAGCAAAAAGTAGGGAAATTCAATATGATGCGAAAACATAATATTGTTTGGGGCGTGTGTACTTCTAAGTTGAGTCCCTCACACGGCTCAATCGCACTTTCTTGCACGGTTCAACTAGGTTGTTACTTTCTCAGTTTTTCGTTTTTCAAAAATTAAATTATTAAATTAATAACGTATTTGGTTTTAAAAAAATTTTCGACAAATTTCTCTGTAGTTTGGAGGGTGAAAAGGGTGAAGATTTTTTTGTTAAAAAACAATAAAATCATTCATAATTATTTTGTTTTCAGACAAACAAATATTTTACCCTTGTTTAGTTCTTCTTCTTATTATTATTGTTGTTATTGTTTTTTTTTTTTTTTTTTTTTTTTTTTGGGGAGGGTGATATTGAAAAAAATGATGTGCGACTCGTGTGATTTGCAGGGACTCATCTTTGGCTTGTTTTGCAAAATTCACATTCGTACCAACATCACCTAATTTTTTCACTTGTATGAAAAATAACTATTTTTCAAATTGTAACATTCGTATTTCGATGGAGAAATTAATAAGTATTTAAAAATAAAACAGAAACGTATTTTCCACTGGATGATTTCAAAATGTATAATTTATTAGTTTGAATACTATCACATATTTGAAGTCGTTTGAATGAAATTCAGTTGGATCATACAGGCTGGTCAACCTCACCATTCCCTTCCTTGATAAAAGGCAAATGAAATTCTAGACTCCATTAACTAGCGATGAAGTCAAGCTAAATTGAACGTGTAGGTAATTAAATTTTCAATTTTTTTTTTTTTTTTTCATACGAGATAATTTAAAAGAATGACCTGTGTGTGTGATAAGTTCATATACTTGTATTTTTTGAAATACGTGAATATAGTAGCTTTAGTCCAATTTTAGCCATCAACATGCCAACAGTAAAAATCTTATAAGCAGAACCAAGACTTTTCTTAATATGATCAAGATCAAGACAAAGCCTTAACTACGTACGATCCATGTCGAGAGTAAGATAAAGATTTTAATATGCAAGTTCAAGACTACGACCAAGACCAAAATTCGTATTCACAAGATCAAAACAAAGATAATTTAATTGCGGAAGACCGAGACCGAAAATATTCATGAAAAACCCTGACCGATGTTCAAAATCCAGACCAAGACAAATATCTGACTGTGTGAGATCAACACCAAGATTCGACTTGGTAGGTTCGACAATGAGCTGTTATTAATAAGAAACCAAGGCAGATGTACAAGATCAAGATCAAGACGAAGATTTGGCTGCAGATGATCGAGGTCATAACCAAGACGTAGATTTTACTGTGCAAGATGAAGACCGAGACCACCTCATCTCGAACCAGCGTCACCTTAAACGAAGGATCCTCAAAAACATTTTACGCTGTGATAGGATTGCTTCATTTCGAGGCGGGTGTTTTCATTCAGTTGCCGATCGAAAAGAAAACCCTTCAACTACCTTTCCCTCCAGTCGAAAACGAAGTCCAGCAACAATTGTGCCACATACTTATACGCACACGTAGGTAGGTGAAAAATACATTTATTTGGCCGAACGAGACGAATGTTCTGCGAAGTAGGTAATTTGACTGTCATTTTTGTAGCGCTCTTTTTTCTCGACTCAAAGAAACAGCACGCACAGAAAAGAAAGAACAGACGTACCTCTGACTGATGCGGAGTGGCGAAGAGGCAGGAAGTTAGGAGAAAAATCTTAAAAAGTTTCGTAAGAAAATCTTCTGGACTGATACTCTGTTTCAATTTAGCTAGCGTACCGTAACGTATTTATATGTTACGAAAGGCGAGTTCGTGTATATGGTTTTAATAGAAAGAAAGTTTGGTGAAAGTTTAAACGATTTCAACTTTTTTTTCGTGTAGCCTTTTGCTCTCTCTCTCTCTCTCTCTCTCTCTCTCTCTCTCTCTCTCTCGCTGCTCTCTGTCTGGTCTTTGTTTCATACGTTTGTTTCTGTTGCACTCGTACCTATTTTCTTTCAACTCGATGGTAGGAGGAATGTAGTAATTTTGTTGTTACTTAAAGGCTTCTCTGGGCTCGGCTTATTGAAAGTTTTTCCGCAACGATACGACTGTAACATGAAAAACAAAAAACGTCGAGAAAGGAAAAACAAAAAACAAAAAACCAAAAAAAAAAAAAAAAAGGAAAAAGTTGGAAAAAATAAAATAAAAAGTAACGTCTGAGCGAGAGAGACAGAAAGTAAAAAGGAAGAATGGAAAACGAAGTGTTTCCACACGTACTTAAGTACAAATGCTACCTACTTAAACGTTTTATATTGCCAAAAGTTTACAAATTTGTATGTAACCGGTAAAATGTTGCACTCCTCATTCCATTCTTTTTTATTTTTTCCCGTTTTTGGTTTTTTGTTCTTTGTTCTTTCACGAAATTTCTAGCGGATATCGATAGTTTTTAATAAACAGCACGTTATACTCGAGTTGTAAATCAGCACACAGACACAATCGTTAAGAAAAGTTTTTCGTGTCGAGCAAATTGAGAGCGTTTATTTATTTATGCGTTTTTATTTAAAGAAAAAAACCAAATGTTTAGTCTACCTATATATAGTTATTCGAAATATATTTCACGTGGTGGAAGTTATAAATAAGTCGAGAAAATTATTGAATTTTTTCATTCAACTGGGTCTGCGTCATGCGATGTGGAGGGAAGCATGCAGCAAGACAGAAAACTGAAGTTAGCTACGAAATTAAAGAAGTACATGTAACATTTTATCGAAGATAATAACTATAAAAGGGTAATAAATCGTAAGTATTACTTTTATTAATTGTGAATGCTAATAATTTGAGGTAACTGAATTTACGTTTTTAACTAAAGTAAGTATATTAATAATAAACTAGGTTTTACATTCATTTAATTCGTAATATGTTAATTTTTCAAGAGATAAAATAGATTATTGGGTAATGGGAGTTTAAAGTGGGATATTTTTTTACCGAGTATGAAGAGTCAGCAGGCAATCTTCACATTTTTATAAAAGCTAGGCACATTCTCAGATCTGGCCAGGAATAATTTTGGGCACTATTGTTTATGAACAAATATATGTGGCAATTAAATATGAATTTTTTTCCACTAATCAGATTTTTCGAAGGTTGTACGACAAGCTAAATATAGCATTAATTGTCTATTCCAGTCCCCTGATCCTATTGAGCACCACTTCAAACCCCAGAGATGATAACGTCACAGAGACACTGTTTCTGTTTGGAAGTTTATTTGCGTTGAATGTTTTTTGTAAGTTCTAATAATTTTTGTATCATCCGATGAGACTGTCGTTGTATCAACATTGAAATAATTTAATCTATGTATTTAACGTGCTACTTAAGCAGAACTTTGATTGTCTTCTGTACTTATTGTCCTTGTCACCAGAAACGCGTTTAACAGGAAGGCAATATTTTTGATTTTATTATTTTAATCGAATTTTTTACAATAAATGTAACGAAGTTGTAAACCTTTTTAAGAGAATGGAAGATTTTTTGTTTATTTTATCGTAGTTGTGGTATGCAACGGGGGTACGTACCAGTCAATGATAAAATTATTGACATACAACCAGTCACTCATTTTTTACACTCACTAACATTCACTAATCACGAATTTAAACAAAAAACTAGTGGTCAGTATCAGTGGCTGAAGCTGATTACAATTAATGTGATAACATTTTCATATTATTTGACTTTAATCCATCGATGGATTTTACTCGATTCACTGACCGATTTTCTTCCAGTAAATATTTTAGCTACTTGATATATTGATAAAAATTCGATTTCGATGTTAAATGGGAAATACATGTAAATAAATATCGATATTTTATCGATGTGTGAGAAAAAATAGGAATATAAAGAAACATCGAATTCGAAAACAGATCTCATAGAGAAAATAAAAATGTTATCACATTAAAAATAAATTTTCTAGTCCAGATAAGCCAAGAATTCTGGACACAGGTCCCCAATCTTGGCCACTATGTGATCGTTTATAACGTCATCACCTTTTTAGCAATAATGAATTCTCATCCTTAATCCCACCCCTGTCTCCCGGAGTATATAACCAAATTTTTCATCATATCTACCCAAATAGGAAAAAATAATTAAAAAATATGTAGAAAATTACACCAATCCATGAAAGTAATAATGATAATTTTCATTCAGTATTACCATTATGAATGGACATGTAACTTGTTGACTGGATAAATTTAAATCTAAAAATAAGTAAAGTATTATAATGCGTTTTCCAAAAACCTTGACTAATTCAATTGTCTCGAGTAATTCTCGAGAGACAGAAACTCGACCCTTAAAGATTCACAGAACTGACAGAAATGCATCGACTCTGACCAGATTGACAGAGCAGTTGATCCAAAAGTGGAATGGACTGGAAATAAATTTTTGTAAATGGCAAAACTCAACATCAAAACAAGTAATTTATCTGATAGAATTTAACTGTGATTTTAAGTGAAAGTTTTACCTACGTCCAATTTGTATTCTACACAAGAAATTCCCGAATTAGACATTTTCAGGTACCTAAGTTAAAGTTTGATTATGAAGCAATTTTCAATCGAAATAAATAATTTTCCTTAGGGCAACAATATTTTTATTCCAAAAAATTCAATTACCCGATTTTTTCTGTTTCAAATACGAAAAATTTATAGGAGCAACAACCAACTATTAACATAAGTATTACTCAAGTAAGTATCTCCCGCGAGTATATATTTTATTATTGAATTTGTTATGACAAAGTAACTCTGTTTTTTGATTTTTGCCAAAAACTCGCGCTGGTGTTTAGATAGCTAGTAGATCATCATCTACTTGGCTTCACAATCAAAAACTTCTGGACATTTAACGAATTTAGCCAATATAGAAAATTCAAAAAATTTTCATATTAATCGAAAATTCTGACCAGCAATCTGTTCATAGTAACCCCATTACTCGTATTTATACTGAACACTAAACTTTGATAAAACACAAACTTCTGCAACAATGGTCTAAACCAACATGCATATTAATTATTATAACTGTCGTCAACGAGATAATGGTTAGAAATACATCGGAATGAGTGAAAAAGAGTCGAATAGAATACGGAAGAGAAAATGGTACCAAAAAACTAAATACGGTGTTAGTAGAAAAAATATCTCCAAAACATTACTCTGATACCACATAGTTACTTATAGTTTGCATTTTAACAAATTTTATACCCACTTATTGCATTTTGGAAAATACTTTCCTTAGAACCAAATACTTCCATTTCTCAATAGTAAGTCGGTACATAGTGGTAAACCGACGAGAAGTGTACGAAAATCTAATTCCTCGGTCGTGTGGAATTCGTATGCTCCACTGCCTGCAGACCATACTCGACATCGCACTGAGCCATTTTAACTCTATACACTAAATTTCATTCGCACAGTCTCCGTTGACCGTTTGTCATTTCTGATTTAGAATGAACTTTTCGTACATTACGCGCGCTTCGTTTATTTTCGACTTTACACTCGCTGTTTGAATCGTGACCGTCGACCGTATTTATACTCAGCCACTGCCACGCTTTCGATTCGATTAAATTTCAAATCGAATTTGGCGTATTTATGCGACAAAATACAACGAGATTTGATCGTCTCTTTGTAGGCCAGTATTGTGTACCATCATTTCGTGAATTATGGAGAAAAGAATCAACAAAACGTACAGGTAAGCGATATATATATATATATACATAGGTAAGGCAGATCTATCCCACTTTTAATTTGATGTCATTTGATACCACGTGGATACCGACGACTTCCATCTCCCAAATCGCCCTATACGGTAGTACATACCTACCTACATCTTCTTTGTAAGATTAATAAGTATACTTAATGCAAGGTACCTATTAAATACATTTTGTTAACTCATCCAATTTTAGGAGTACGACGAAATGCGAAATGGATATTTTATGTAATTTACGAGTCAACATTTTCATCGTGTAGGGTATTATAAAAGAGCACCCCTCGTGACATTCGACAAAACGTGTTAGGTATCGAAAGACACTGTCGGAAATTCGATTAACAAATTATGTAGCGTTGTTTTGTGCCCCCTCCGTCTTTTTTCCTGTTTATAAACGTATACGATACGACAACCCTGCAGTACGTACAGCTTGAGCTACGCACATTCGAACACCCCAAATGCAACAAATTATAAAATATTTCGGAGGTTGAAAAAGGTCGATTTTGGCGTAGGTGCGTATATACCTACCTATATTTATATGTATAGTTGAAACTCTCTGTTGCGGAGGAGCTTTCACATAAAATGTGTATCAACTACCACCAGCACCACCACCACCACCACCACCACCAGTTCTTTCTCCCCAACCCACTCCGCCACTATTCTCGTCCCCTTTGTCACAGTAAAATTGTTTACTCTACACATTAGCATCGGTTGTTGCCGTACCCTATGTGTATAACCCATTTCCCTAAAAACCGAATGAATCTCTTCGTATACTACATAATATGTATACGGGTAGGTATAATATAGGGCCGGGATGTTGATATCGGAACTCAGATTGAATGTTAATTGACTTCGATATCATTTTGAAATGATACCTTCAGCACCCTAACGACCGAAAGAGCGTCGCTAAAATAATCCGGCGACTGTTTAATCGTATTTAAGGCGCTATTTCCGAAGCACGTTGCCTTCGTTTATTTAATAAATCAAACAACTGCAGGATAATTTGAACGTACCGCGACAGGTGGAGGTACCTACTGAACGTGTGTTTCGACAATAATAATTCATATTGTAATACAGGCTTGTTGGTGGTGCTTAAGACGAATGGAGCTGTATTATTACCACTGGAAGTTTTTCATAGCCTTGTGCTTCGTTCAATTTATTATTAGCTCGTTGCAAAGTATCTCATGGTAATCGAAGAAAATTCATACTCCACTGATGGAAAAGTGCACTAAAACAATTCATATATTCAGTTTCATCGGTTACCTGTGTCAATTTCGAAAAAAAATAATATAATTACGAATAACCGTAATTTTCTGACATACCCAATCAAATTTTCTCGAAAACACTAAATCATATATCGCGTCAAAACTAGTTACACCCCAGTGTACGGTACATTCAATCATATTTCAGTCCCGAGCCGGGTGATACTTGGTAACTGTTATGTGTTGGGAAGTGCCAAATTCATAACCAAACATCATTTTCTTAATTTGTTCCTAATAAGAACCGAAACCGAGTGCCTTTGCCACTCCCCTGCTTATAAGTCACTCTGTCATTGATGTTTCAAAAAAAAAGCTGTAGAGGGATTTGAACCCTCACCTCATGGTTGACGGTCCAATACCTAGAAACTGCGTCATTAACGCAACAAAACTATTGAAATAATTAGTACGTTTGTTTCCCAAGAGATAAGGTTAAATTCAAGAATGTGTACTCGGATGCACAAACGAACAGGCATAAACATTATATATATATATATACATTTATAAAGAAAGAGAACTGAAACTGAGTGCTTTTGTTACTCCTTTGAAATCTGTACTTATCAAAAAAGTCAGTCTATACCATTTTAATAATTAAAAATAATTGTTTATATCGGAGTTTTAACCCTTGCCTCATGTGTGATGACCCTACATCTCAACCACTGCGCCACAAACCTATGGTGAGAATTATTGGGTCTATTTCCTGAAAGATAACGTTCAATTTAGATATGTATACGCAATGCACAAATGAACAGATACAAGCTCACTTTGTATTATAAGTATAAGAATAATGATAGTAATTAGAGTACAAATTCACTGGTATTTGTCAAATGTTTTCTTCGAAGGGCGAAGGCTTAGAAAACAAACTGAAGTTCGTTTCATAGGTTGGAGAGCTGCAAAAAAATTTAATTTTGTCAAAAAATTCTGAAAATCAAATAAATGTCAAAAATGACGTGACTGCCAAAAAACTACCAAAAACGCCTATTTTCGAACAAAAACTGTAAAATTGTAGAAAAAATTTAAATTTAAAGCTTTTAGATGCTATTTTCATCGTCTATATGAGAAAAAAACTTAAATTGTAGGGAGCTGAATTGACGATAGGCATCCATCTTGTTGATGAACGACAGATGATCTTTCAAGCTATCCAAAAGTCTCTCTCAATGGTTCAGTTTTTTTTTCATTGCGAAGTTAGAGTGATTTGAATACAGATAATTGAGCAAAATTTGAAGAAAAAATTAAGTTTTCAGAAAAAGCTTGATAACATCTGAAATAATGGATTTGGAGCTCTTGGAATAAGCTCATTGAATTTCTCGTTAAAAAATACATCATATGCATATAGAAAATCGGAAAATTGAAAAAAATTGAATTTTTTTGGTGCTATTTTTACTGTTTAAAGATTTTATTTTTGTTTTTGCCAAATAATGCCGAAAATATAGCTTTCATTTCCAATTTTAACCTTAATAATGCTGAAAAATCCTCACTCCAATAATAATAGTAATAATATTAATAATAATAATATTAATAATAATAATAATAATAATAATAATAATAACACCTAATATTGATTTGACCTTGAATCATATTTAGTTAGTTTCTTTGGATCTTCCTCTCTTCAAGCCAGTTTATTTTCATCTTTCATAGCCCAAAAATTATTGAAGGATGACTGTTTTTTCAATACCAATTTCAAGAATTGAGCCTACTCAATAATTGATGAGCAATACTGGTCTGGGTATTGCAGACATTTTAAGACCTAATAAAGACAACAGTTTGACTACAAAACAAGATCAACATCTGTGGCAACCACATAGGCGGAGTCAACTCTCGTCACCATCACCCGGCGCCATGGCCGTATGTATACAGTAGTTATATTTTGGTGATGGTGACAATTAAGGTAGGTATTCATGTCGGTTGATGGTTCTATACCCTGGGCCGGTGGAATACCTACATTGGTGACTCCGACGTGATCTGAGAGATGGTGAGGGCAGTGCCATTTCTTAGAGGAATACGTCAGCTGCCTGGTACGCCTCCTCGCACCTCACAATGTGAGGGCATTGAGCACTAGTGTCGAGGTGGTAGGTGTACAAGGTACGATGTGGGGATGTATTGGAAGGGGGCATCCACCACTCCTTACACACACCTACCCTTCTGTTAGTAGCTCCGCCTCCATTGATCCGTACTGCGCACTGCTGTACAAGGGGGGAGTAGTGTGACGACCACATAGGAGGAGTCAACTTTAGTCACCATCACCCAGTGCTATGGCGGTGTGTATACGGTAGCCATATTTTGGTGATGGTGACGATTAAGATAGGTATTCACGTCGGTCGACGGTTCTATTCCCTGGGCCAGCGGAATACCTTCAACATCAAATAGAAAATTTGATAAATAATAATAAGAAATTGTAAAATATTCGCAATGTATGAATATTGGCATCGGTTCTTAGATATTTTTCAATACCTATGCATTTTGTGTCAGAATTTCTTCTAGTTCTTCTCTTTTGATCATTTACACATGTCTTTGGAAAGTCAACGTTCTTGTTTACCTATATTTTAGAGTGGTAACTCCTAATCCTTTGTTTGTGGCCTTACCAAAGCCAACTTCACTTATCAAGCTATGAAATAGAATGAAAATTAGTTCCTCAATACAGTTGTCAGCTTTACTTTTTTAGCACATGTTCAAGCATAATTTACGGAAAAAATGACAAAAACTATCAGAAATTTATGACGAATTACATTTTTGGGAATGAGGAATTTGAAGGTCAATTTAAAATACAATTGGTTCCGTTAAAAATGGGTCCCTCGGACATCAATTTTCAACGTTGCGATTTTCACTTCACGGCTTAATAAATGAAGTTGGCTTTGGCCTTACTTAACCTATCCTTTAATATCCAGGTGGCTCCTAACCACTCATCAACACTCTGATTCTCCCCTGACTTCAATACATCACCATTTCCTTCAATAGTAGTTACCATGCATACATAATTAAATAGTATTGAACACGAGGGAGCACCGCTTCTACTACTTCAGGGTTGGTCCTCTACCCCATGGTTGGAAACGCTGTTTGAGAACGACACGAATGGTAAATTTAATTTAGCAACAAAAAATAGGATAAATCTTGCAAGTAAGACTGAGCCGACGACCAATACTTGACTGTTCACATTGTATTACCAAAAAAAAGTTTAAGATTATCTCAGTCTTAGTCTTGTTTTGGCTTGTGACTACTTGCGACCCAAGGTGCTGGAATGAGACGATAAAAAAAAAAAAAAAAACTAGGTATGTAGCGTAACATATTTTCTCCATATACGCGTTTGCATTTCCCACAAAATCTTCTGCCCCCCAAATAAAACACAAAAAAAACACAAAAAAGTTAAACCTTCTCGAGCTGTCACTTATTACGCCACCCTTGGATTAGGTACGACTCGCATCCGAGTATTACGCGCAGCGAATTCCGAGTCCTCGAAGCTAAAAGCACCGTATATTATTTTGTCCCAAAATCTCAGCCTACGTCCTCCTAATATTCCTTCAACTCGTCAGCCGAACAAATTATTATCAAAACGAATCCTCACATACAAGCATAAAAAACAATAGGACGGATTACTCGACTGTCTTAATTCACCCCTTTAAATCCACTCTAAATAGTATTACACGTCGAGCTTTTATTTTTTATTTTTTACTTTATTTTTTCGTTTTCTACCCCCGCAACTTCTTCGCCACTTATATTTGGCGAGAATTTAAAAGGGATGCGTATAATATTGCTGGAGAGTGGAGCCACCGTTTAAGGAATTTAAATTTAATTAAGAGGGAGTGCAAAAAGGAAAAACAAATATTGCGGAACGTGTAGTCTCGATGTAGAAAATTGTCGTTGTTTCAGTTGCCGTTGTTGTTGTTGTTGTTGTTGTCGTTGTTGGCTGTGGTTGTACTGCTGCTTCTGTCCTTTGCCGCGTTTGTGTTGTTTATTCGAGGTAAGGGAGGAGCTTTCGAAGGGGCGCGTGGTACATGCCATTAGGTTCACGCGTAATTGATAATATTTGCATTTAAAGGAAGGCTTAAAACGTTGAATTAATTAAGAAAACGTTCGTTAACAGAGTGGAATGTGCGCCGTGCCCAAATTACGTGAGGATGAATTTCTATTTTACACCCTTACCCACGTTTTCGGAGTCGGATATCACGTAGCCAGCGGACGTTTAACGAGTTAATCTGAGTAAATACTGGGCGAGAGAACGGCGAACAAAAACGAAAAGCTGTTCAAATAATATGGCGCGGACCTTGCGCAAGTTTGCCGAATTCGATGAGAATCGTTAATTCCGGATTCTGGCCGGTTAGGACGTCTCCGAATCACATACTTGCGAACATTGGGACTGGTTTAGAAGCCAGTCGTTGTGGCGAATAATACCCACGATGGACAACAGAGTAGTCCGGTGTGAATCTTCTTGCAGGAATTCAACTCGAAAGAGGTTAGAAATTTATTAGGCTTTTGTCGCGGAATGGGTGATAATCAAAAGTTCGGTACAAGAGGTTAGCCACGACGAATTTACTACTGTACGTGGCCATAATATAATATACTGTATAATGAGACCAAACTGCAGAAGGAAAGAAGACTCTATTGCAACTCACAAAATATCAAATTTTGTTTTATTGGACGTGACGAATATTTGAGGTTAAAAAGGCTAGGTTAACATTACACCGTTGACCAAAATAATCAAATAAATTTAATTTACAGCAATCAGATGAGGGGAGAGTTCAAGGAAGCATACAATGGCGGAAATGTAATAAATAATTTGTACCTTCGAACTTGAACAACCGATGTTATGAACTCAAGTTTTAAGAAAAATCTAATTGAATAGATATTTGTGTCAAATTTTGTGGCTTCATAATTCTGGTCTATATTTATGAAATGAGCTTAGATTTTGATACGTGATTGTCATAGCTTTATTTGTGTTATATTAGTTTTAGGTTTTTTTTTTTTTTTGTAATTTTTAATAATTGAAGTTTGAATTAATTACATTGGTTGCTTTAACTGGGTCCTCAAATTTGGAAAAATTATCTGGTTCACCGAACTTTGTTTGGATAAGGACTCGAGAATTGTGAGTACGTGATGAAGAAGAACTTAAATCAAATGAACCGAATTGCATAATTATTGTTAATAAGAAGTAATATCATGACCAAAAGAGATTAACTTGAAAAAACTAACATCGATAAATTTCTAGTGTGATACAATTTATTAACACATGTAACAACACAACAGCTGAAGATCAAATGATGACACCACATAATAAGATTGTCATCGACAGAAGTTACAAAATTATCACGGATTGTAAAAAATCACAGTCAAAATGTTGAGACTTGATTTGTGAGAAAATAATATTCTCACAAACTTCCTACACAAAAAATAAAAAAAACATATTTTAAATTTAACGTCCAAAATTAAAATTCAATAATTATAAAATTCTATACTTATATCAGAAGCCTACGTCAAATTATTACTATCCAACTATTGATTTTCAAGATCGAGATTCACTGTGAGATATTTTGTATTCATTGCATTTAGTTTGATGATATGAAAATTTTAGATCGAAGAATTACGTTTGTCCCAAGAAAATTTTATATTGCGAGCTGTCATCACTTACTATAGTGTTAGGAAATTCTTGGAAACAAAGTTTTTGCTAGAATTTCTCGCAGATTTTTGGGGAATAAGAATACCACTGGGAATTCTTGGTGAAAATAGATAAAACACTCTCATACTTCATATTTTTACTGCCTACTCCTTTTGATTTCCAGACAGCAGAACTCAAGTAAATTAGGAAACAAAAAACAAAGTCCTAATAACATTGATACCTATTAATTATTGCCAATAGTAGGCTAGTTATTAACTTATAATTCTAATTGGGATCTAAATTCTAAGAAGTCGTCTTCTGGTGGTTCATAACATTGAGAACATAATAAAATTATAAAATGAAAGTAGATAATCGAAAGAAATCTCACAAAAACTGTAACTGGTAGAAAGCTGAAATTTTTAGGAGACATCTATCTTCACAAGTTAGAAGAAGATTTCCTGAAAATTAGGCTAAAATTGCACATTTATTTGTCTAATGAAATTCTATTCAAATCCTGTGATTTAAGTGATAAGAATTCAATCAAGTTTGGGAATATAAAAACTCTAGAAATAAATGTTAGATTTCAGTCAAGTTTTCAAAGAATTTTCAGATAACCTATGCAAATGTCTGCTAAATATTTCAGCTTTTTACTATGTATGGTTTTTGTACAATTGCTTTCGATAACTTTGATTTTAAAAGTTCTTAATTCCAAGAAATAGCTCATAATCCTCAAATCAATAGCACTTGTAGTGCAGTCTAGCAGAGACCTTACGACCTAATTCTCATATTTTCTGACAAAATTACAAACTCCACGTCTTTTCTAGTTATTTTAATTATCTGGTGAGTATCTGCCGTAAATTACAGATGTAGGATCATATTGGTCCTCTTTGGTATTCACTTATGCTAAGGGCATTTAGCTAAGTAATGTGGTATGCTAAGGGGGGCCAATTTGGTGATCCCCTTACAGTCCCAACCGCATTTTTGACCCAATGAACACGCATCAAGAAACCAAGATATTACCTATCTACACTGGATGATGCCCACAGAATCAGCATCACCCAACCCGCATAGCCTACCAGGAATTTGTAAGACTCAAATTTAAACCATGCTGATCGAATTTGAAAAAAATTGTGAACCTTGGCTATGTACCTTGGTGTATTCACTTACATTTTGAGATCATTAATTTTCAGCTGTGCCTAGGAACAACCTCACCAGTGGCCATTGTCACTAAATAAATTTAACGAACCACGATTATGAAATTACACAATATATTGATTGTAAAACACATTATCACATGAACATAAAACAAGATAATATATATTAGTGTTCCTGTGTGAACAAACAGAATATGCTGTGTGACAAACAATTGAAAATGTGAACATATAGAAAGAGAAATTTAGTAAGCTGTTTGTCAGAAAAAATAGAGAATGGGAAAGAAAAACTCGGCGCTTCGCGCCTCGGGAGGGGGCTCCGCCCCCTCCACCCCCCGGGATGTTATTACTTTAAGCCTGACGGCTAAAATGTAAAATACCTGACCCTTCAGGTTTTAGCCCCCTCTCTCTCTTCCTCTTTCTCACTCACACTGTAATATTATAAGATACCACTTCTTAAGTGTCTTTATTATAATGTGTGGTCTTATATACGCGCTACTTTTGGGTCGCTCTTTTCTGTCGTTTTTTGGCTGGGGACCCATCGCTAAAACCTGAAGGGTCAGGTTAAAACCGCTTATGAATAAGTGGAAATATTAATTTTTTTATCAACCACAAACATAGGTTGAAACCAATGAAGTGCGATGAGGGATTAATCAGAAGGAAAAAAATAAATAGCATAGGTAATGCAAGTTGCATATCCAGCCATATTTAGGGCAGAAACTTTGAATTTAAAATTTTAAATAATTTTGTTAATTTTACTTTAGGCCAGATGCGTTAGTAAATTGACTTGAGCGACCTTCTGACCAGACTTGGGTTTTTTGTGTATTGCATACTTTTTTCTCCCTCAGTAGTTCTCTCTTATGTAAAGTGACCTTCTGAAGAATATGACCCATAAACGTCTTTGCAGGGTTCCTCTTATCGATAAGTATACCTACATAATAATCGGTTCCATATCCCACTGCCATAACTAAAAAATTCCATCATTCTGAATTTTCTTTTTGCTTTCCTAAAAAATATTGAATTTTAGGACCTCGGCTACTTTAGTAAGTAGGTACCTACGTATATTCGTAGATTTTAGAATAATCAAAACGTTAAAGAACCACTAATAGGATACCATGTGAGACTGAATTACAATATCAGCACATCTCAAAACCACTTCTCTGAAAATTCTTTATTGTTTCCCTTCTCGTATTCCGTATTTTTCCTACCTATTTTAAAAGTTCATTATTAGAAAACCTATTTCTTCAGCTTCCCGTTTCTGCCCTTCATCTCGTTCGTTTCACTTCTCGAGACGAAAGCACGTTTACTCGATGATGAGCTGAACTTTAGCAGGAGTTAATGTTAATTTAATCGACTAAAATGGGTGTGGAAATACATTTCAATGAAGATCGTTCAAACGACCAATTTAAAGACGGTTCAAGGCGTTAAAACTGAGCAATTAAATATATTTTCTGCTTAAAAGAATATTAGAAAGGCAAAGAGTGGCGTCAGAAAAAGAAAGGAATATAAATATTCGAAGCTTTAATTTGAATACGCAGGTACGTAGCAGATAAGTCTGTAAATAATTGCTTTGTTATAACAATGCAAATTCAATTGGTAGTTATAGCGACGAATAATCATTATCTTGCTTCTTTTTTTTCGCTCGCTTTTTATATTTTAATCAAACTAAGACAGACTTTTCATCTTGATTGAATTAAAATTTTTATCGAATGAATAATATTCTGACAGAAAATATACAAAGTTGAGGATGAAAGCATGAAATGAAATTAAAAAATTCTCATATTTAGTTTATTATACAGTGTTTTTAAATTAGATATGGAAGTATCTACTATACCTACCTTCCCGATATGTCCGCAATGTTCAAATTTTCTATTCTTTTATTTTTATTGGAATTGGCATATTTGTTCAGTTCTTGTGGTACATAAGAAATTATGGATACCTATTTATGTCGGATCACAATCAAATCTAGTCATAACGATGAACTTATTCATCTTGGTGTTCGTTAACATTATTCACCATCAATTATCCAAACGTGAGATTGAAAATTTACAATCAATGTCACTTGAAAAAATCAACCAAAAAATGTAGGTACTGATAAACACTTCACGTTACATCACCTACGCTGAATAACAGAGCTAATGTTTGCTTTTTTCAGTCAATACTTCTATCCTTTGAAATGAATTTTGTCTGATGGATAAAGGAATAAAAGACATCCATTGCTTTATTTTATTTAAAAAAACAACCCACCACACATAACCGCACATACTATGATGAAAAAGTAGAACTTTTTTTTCATAAGTATTTAAAAATATATTCACAGGTTTCACACTTTTTAAGAACGAGAAAAGAGCATTAAAAAGGAATAAAAATTAAAAAAAAAAATTGTTCATTTTTTCATTTTCCTTCAGTTTAGTATTTGTTCCGGAAACAATCCACTTCATTTTTCATAACTAATTTCTCCCTCCACTTTTTTTACCATCATTATCTTCACCTTCTTTTTCTCTTCATGCATGAAACATTTTTGAAAATCAGTAGTGGAGATTGTTTCACAAACTGACGCTAACACCCGTATTCTAGACTGTTTCTTAACGTTAAGTTGGATTTAGGTACTCCTTTGACCAGATTTATTCTGTGCTTATACGTGGGAGTTAAAGATAAAATATTATTTTGGGTAGCCAATCTTTACTTAAGTATTGTTCTAGAATACGGGGGTAAAAACATTTTCAATAATAAAACACATTTGTTTCTAAATAATTTTTTCTTAATATAAAATTACTTAATTTCCCTATATACTGAAAAATAATTTGTTCTTCAAAAGTGAAAATTTTTTCAATCATTATTACCTACATTTACATTAATAAATAGAGAAATTATTTTTTATGACACGAGTGCATTTAATAGTATAACAGTCATAGTTTATTGTCAAAAAATAAAATATAAAAAACACATTCCAATTATTTTTCAAGAGGTACCTTCAAACTTACTGTTAATACATATTTATGCATATTATTAAAATAAACTTTTTACTCAAGAATGAATATAAATTATTACATCTGAATAAATTGAAAACTGGTCACGTGTTTTATTTGTTATAAATAGCACTGAATTCCAATTTTAAAAATGTTGCATCAACTTGATAAAACTGAAAAAAATTTGAGAGTAAAGGGACGTCATTAAGGAGTATGTAGTGAAATTTTGTAAGTATACTGTAACACCAGAAAAAGTGTGATATAATGTTTTTTTACCTCTTTTTGACGTTGACACTTTTACCAAGTATTTTATGTGTGGAAAACCGCAAAAAAATACTTTGAGTCAGTAAATAAAATAAACTTTAATTAAATATAATAAATTCCTAGTTATCCACACTCTTATGGTGGACCTTAACTTTGTTTTTTTGAAAGACTTCAGAATGATTCGAACACGATTAAATTATTCACACTTTAATATTTTTCATCAATTATAATACAAACAAATTTTAGCAAGATTACTAAGAGATCAAAAATAATGAAAGTGATCAAAAATAATACGAGTGAACATTGTGTTCTTCTGTGCATTAGTTTAAACAACATTCTTCAAGACATAATGTATGAAGAAGTAGTACGATAAAATTTACTATGATTGGTTCTTACCAATAAGAAGGAGGAATTGACGTTTTTGTTTGATGGGCAGATATCATGAGGTTACATGTGCGTGTAAATTTAATAAGGTCAAAGACAATTCTTGCATTCAAATGAATTATGTTCATCGAATTCTAATGGTACAATTTATTGTTAGATTTTGTGTCAAAAAAGAAGAAGAGTCAGTGGAATGTGATAATTTAGGAAAATAATGAAAATTATTTCGTATGTGTAGAATATAGTTGTACAATTGAAAAATGTCCAACTATATTCGTTACATATACCTTTAACGGAACATATTGAAACCACCGCCATTTGTAATTTTCTTTAATTTAAAAAAAATTTTTTTTTTTAATTTGGGTCAAGCGAAAAAAATATTTGATTTAATTTACCGATAAGATTTTTGAAAAAAACTGACGAAAGACTGTCATCAAAATTAAAAATTCATTTCCAAAAAAAAAAAAACAAAAATGAAAATCAGGTTTTTCTCGAATAGTTGGGTTAGAAAGCTGAAACTCTCCGGAAAATTTTATTTTTTAGTCACAATATAATAGGCCAAGTATCGTAAAACCACTCAATGGAGCACTTATACTATACCTTTTGGATGAATCACCAAGTAAACTATTGAGAAAAATCAGTCGTAAAAAAAAAATTCAGATGGAAATTTGTCGTTTTTTATGATATAGAAAAAAAAGAATAAAATATAGAATGAAATTAAATTCCAACAACTTTTCTGGAATTTTGTGACAATCAACTATATTGAAAAATAATTTATTAGTAGCTGGTAAGTATTTTTTATGTTTCTGTTTTCCATGTTTGATTCATTCATTCTCCTCATATTTAAATCATTTCACGTGTGGACTCGACGATCACGGTGACTAATTTTGGTATTTTTATTAGTCTACCGAACTTTGACTGGTATCTTTTGTGGAAGGGATAAGAGATGCAGGCGAAACCATAAAAACTACGAAAAATGACAAAGATAATGAACGAAAAGAAAATTTCACCGAAGAGAATAATAAAATCGGAATAAAAGAGAGAAGCCAGTGGCAGGGAGTTAAAAAAAAGAAAACAACATAACACTACTGACTGGAATTGAGGGTTAGAATTCCAGGATTACAGATACGATATAGCGTTTAATAAGCGAGGAGAAGAATGAAAAAAAAAAAAAAAAAAAAGGATGAGAAGCCAGTATCGTTTTCCAGCATGTTGATTTAACTGACGCCATGGAAAACTTTTTGATCCGAAGAAAACGAAAATGTGTCCTCATTCAAATCAAGTGGTTTCGCAGACCATCGAACAATAACCATTTATGGTGTTTTACTTCCATCCTATAAACTGCATATTACTTTATTTTACAGCAGACAACTAGGGTGTATCTTACTCCATCTGATGTTTTCCTTCTATTTGACCTTTTTTTTCCGCTCTTTTTGTCCTTTAATTTTAGTTTCTACGTGTGGTTGACGATTTTGAACTTTTCTTCATTATCGACGAACGAAAATTGAATTGTTGACTCAAATCGAGAAGCTACAGGCGATTTCAATTGAGTATGACTCAAAGAGCATAGCAGGTACGCCCAATAAAACGTGGATGTTGGAAAAAAGAATCGAATTTATTTTTTCAGAGCATGACCCACAGTTTGTTTCATTTGATCGTAATTTAGTCGAAGGGTCTTCAACGTTTGTCGAAAGAAGAGCAATTTGTTTTATGAATTCGAACTTCGATTGAGACGAGAAAACATAGTATAGCCTTTGCACGAATTTATGAGATTCTCTGACTTTCTATCGTATTTTATATATTTCTTGTAAAAGTTCGAAAGAAAAATATGAAAACAAAAAAATGTTATTCCAAAAATTCCAATCAAAGTTAGTATTTTGGAAATAGTTTGCTGAAATTTCATTCGAATCCCACAAAAAATAACAGTATAGGCTAGACTATCAGAAAAAAAAAAGCATGAATTGTGAATATTCGGCTGTCGTGTAGTAGCGGGAAGGGACTATGAAGGTTGCCGACGAATTTTCTATTCAAAATCAACAAAGATATTTAGTCGAAGATAAGTGGGGTTAAGGGGTCAGTTTCTCTTTAGCAAAACAAGGAATATTGAAATCTAAATATAATGTATCATTGTTAGTGGTGGTGATGTTGATGCGAGGGGATGGGTTAGACGAGACTGTAAAGAAGATGTGTACCTTTAGTAATTTAATAAGAAAGTTATAGTATAGACACTCTTGAAAGACTAACTGAAGAATAACATTTGTGGATTTTTGAGAGAACATTATTTTTCCATGACTGGTAGCATTAATGAGGTATAAGTTTACTCAAGAAGCAGTGCCTGGAGAATATACCTGCATATATTGTGCAACTTTTAAATTTGCATAATGAAATAGTTTTCGTAACAATAATAGTAGCTTGCTTACCGATATGATCATAAAATGTCATAATACTCTCATAAGTTCTGTGCTAGATATAATGATGCTATTTTTTGACTGTCTAAGAACTAAAATTGGTACTATCTAATATAATGATATAATATACAGTATACATGTACATATATCGTATCATGATACGAATTTTCTTTCAGATAAGAAGAACAATAGGTAGTAACTTTCTATACTTTTCATATATTTTAAGATGATACGATTCTAATAACTTTTACGCATTGTTCAAATTCTTGTCTATGCTCGATCTTGGCATCTCATATACCAAACTGTTCGCAGGTAATCTTCTCTCCTGGCAGGAAACCTTTGGTTTTCATAAATACTTTTTTCTAAACAATGATTTAACGATTTTCCTATTTCTCACTTTCCATTTTTATGATATCAAAAAAACATATGGATGGAAAGTATCGAAGGTATGGATTTATAAAATGGTAAAAAAAAAGTTAATTGAAAATTAAAGGGCACATTGATCCTAATTATAAATATATATAATTTATTGAATTGAACATTTAGATTATGAAGCTTAATAAACCAGATGTTATCTGCAGGAATTATAAATTCCATTTTTCTTCCAAACTTCTCCGGCAATAAGAAATATCCAAGTGCCTATTACAAACTTTCTTCCTTCGAACTTTAAAAAAAGAAAATATTTGTAAAATTAGATTTGAGATTTGTCGAAGGCGAGAAATCGTACAAAAAAAAAAACAGTCCTTACTCAGAGTTGAAATAAAAATGCAATACCTATTAAAGGAAAGTTTTCTTTCTTCGCAGAATCTATATTAGCATCGTAACCACTAAGTAGGTATTTTAAAAGAAAGTAATTAAATAACCTTCAACATCATATGTTCTGATTCAGTAAATTCGGACGTGTATGCACCTAATTTTGTTCAGACATCAAATTCAGAAATCGAAAAACTTGAGCAATCTACTTTCTTTAGATGCCTTCAAAATCGACTGAAAATTAAGCACAAGCAGAAAAATCATTGGAGAAAGTAATAGTTCAATATTTTGCAAATGTAATCAATTCTATTCGATCTCAATAGGTTGGGTACAGAAACCAGAGGAATAGCAAATCTTCTTTATTCTTCGAAAACCTATACGTTAAAATTGAGCTGGCGCTAAAACTCAAGGGTGAAGGTTGGTTCACTTTTCGTTTCATGACCGTAACAAACTTTTGACACGATTAGCTGAAATTCATGCTAGTATTATGTCTATATTAATATGTACAAGCAGCGAATTCGCGACTTCGTCGCTCTTTCGAAAACAAACATTTTAAAATACCATGAACTTTTTGAAGCATTTAACCAAAATTTCTAAATTCATTCCTTCATTTTTTCATTTGTAACTCAAAATCTTCGACCTTAATTACAGCTTTTAATGTGGACCTTTAAAATCCAAAATTCATGTAAGCCTTCGAATAAAATATTTTAAAGAATAAACGAATCTTTTAGAAAATATATTTCCATTCGATCATAATTATTGTAATGTCGTCAAAACGTTTTAACTTAACTAAATTCTCAAAAAACACTGAAAACGAAACTTTCAAAACACAAATGAAACTTATACACTGAAAACAAAACTTTTCAAATCAAATTAAAATTTTTTCAAGTGAACCCAAATTCTTTCATAATATGTGATGATGTCATCAAAATTTTTGAGCGTAAGTTAATTACAGCTATCAGATCTCAAAAACAAAATTTTAAAAAGACTCTGAGTATGAAACCATTGAAGGAAAATGAAACCTTACAAGGTTAAATTTTAATTCTTTCATATTGTGTAGTTTCATTACAGATTTCAGGGTGAATCATTCAGAAGCAAAACTCCCAAAATACCCTCAAAATTAAACTTTAAAAATTATCAAAACATAAATGAAATTTCTCAAATTTAAACTTTGATTCTTCTACATATTATGACTCCATTTGAATTTTAGAGCTTAATTATAGCTTTCAGGGTGAAGCTTTCAGAACCGAAAATACTCTTAAAATGAAAACTTTGAAGTTAAAATCAAACTTTTTAAACTGAAAATTTGATTATTTTACATGTGCAATCACTGAAACTTATCAGCTTGTTTACAGCTTTACTGGTGGAGATTTTAGAACCAAACTTCCCAAAATACCTTGAAAAAATATTTGTCAAAACAAAAGTGATACTTTTCAACGTTGAAGATTGATTTTTCCATAATCATGTGACATCACTGAAACTTTTGAGCTTGATTACAGCTTTCAAGGTGAAGCTTTTAAAAGCAACTTCCAAAAATACCTTGAAAATGAAACCTTTTGAAGTAAAAATGAAACTTTTCAAAGTGAAACCTTCATTCTTTCATAATACCTGACATCACTGAAACTTTTAAGCGTGATTACAGCTTTTAAAAATTTCTCAAAGGAACCTAAGAAATAAACTTTTTGTAGCATAAACGGAACTTTTATCATTTTATGCAATAGATATCATTGAAATATTTGACTTAAATTACAGCTTTCAGAATGAAGCTTTTGAAACAAAATTGCGCAAAAGGTATTTAGACGTAAGAACCTATGTTGAACCAGAATTTCGTCTAAATCCTTAGGCAGAATTTTCTTGATTCTGTTACACAAAAAACCCCCATCATTTTATATAATAGATAAGTAGTTATATATATATACCTACATTTCTATGTAACACCATTCAGATCGCAATTTTTATCCAATAGTTTTGAACTTTTATACACTCGTTTGGATTTAGACAAGGATGCACTCTACAGTAATATAGTCCAGATCGACACCTCCAGTACACTATATTATGTTGCAATTTAGGAGCTTTCATAGTTTTAAAATACGTAATTTTCATGCAATTGACTCAAAATTTGGTACGTACATTGATTAGGTACCTATATTATATTCTAACATTCTGAAATATGTGGTTTCAATCGGCTGCGTGGTTTACCCGTAGAAATAATTTGAAAAAATCTCTAACTATTTCTAAAAAGAGAAGTTAAATTTCAGATGAATTAAAGAGGCTAATCGAAAAGCATGCTTGCTTTTATATTTTATTTCTTAAGCAATAATTTAATAATTTTCGTGAATTTTTTGGAACTCCACAATACAATTATTGTTTCATTATGAATTTCTTTGACACTTCATTTTAAATATAAGTAGATAGGTAAGTAGGTAGGTACCTAATATTTTTAGCCAACATTCTGTCAAATACGTTTGAAAATTTAGTTTTTTTTTGTATTTATTAATTAATTTATTTATTTATTCATTTAGTTTTTTTATTGAAGAAAACCTGAATGTTCTGGGATGGCTTGCAGCCCTATAGTTTTGTTTTTTCGTATGATTCGTTCTGTGGTAGTTGGTAATTAGTAATTAACCTATATTCGTTCATGTCTGAAGTCAACTTTAATCCTTTCAAAAGATGAAATTATATAAATTTTTATACAGCCTAACTACGCCTGCTGTCTCTAAACGAAACAAGTGTTGTGTAGAAGGGGAATAAAATAGAAGCACAATTGGCTAGTTCTAAGTGAAGACATCAGAGATAGGTGACGTAGAAAAATAGGAAAACAAAAGGCATTTAAGAGTGAATGAAAGAAAAACCTAGTAAAAAAATCCTCTACATACTTTCTGCGTGTTCGCATTTTGGTGACAAAGAAAATCTTCAAGTGGAATAGACAACGGAGAATATTGCAGGTCGTAAGAATGGTATGTGTGCTCTCTCGACGAGTTTCACATAAATGGATGAAATTGGATGTGGGCGGAGAAAGAGAGAGAAATTGAGAGGAGCACGGAGCGAGGAAGACGAACAGGCAGACGGAAAAGGAAAAAATGAACATTTTTGGCATTAAATAGACCCTTCTTAAATAGATGCCCGAGTTTGCAACATCGTCAAACGTTTAAAAGGCGTGTCTCCTTTTAACGGCGAGCAATTTCTCTTGTTTTTGTCGTGTGTCAAATGCATAAACACAACTGTTCGCTACACTTTTGCAAGTTCGCTTTCTAATTTATACAGAACGAGAATCGGTTAATTATTTGTAGGCCAGAGCTCAGCAGAGGATTTAGAAATTTGTCAAGAGGGGGAGGTTCCGCTGAGAGCACAAAAAAAAAACCACAAAATCACGCGTATTTTCTATTGTAGTAACCACTTCTTCGCCAGGAGCAAAGTCTAAATTTTCTCATCCTTTTTAGGAGTCACTTAGCACACCTACAAAGCTACTATTAATGAAGCCAAAGACGATTTTTCAATTTCAAAGTAGCTATGAATAATGACCAGAATCAGTGTCGTTAATGGCTTCATAATTCTTAAGGGACATTGTGGTATGTCAAGGGGGCCAATACAGCAATCCCCTTTCAGTCCTAATAACATTTTTAATCCAATGAAACACGTACCAAAGAACCTAAGTACTAACCATATGCACTGAATGGTACTACCCAACCCACATAGCCTGCCAGGAATTGGTTAAACTTGAATTTAAACATTACTGATAGTAATTTAGAAGATAGCAAACCTTAGCTATGTTCCTTGGAATAATTTATTTACATTTTGAGACAATCAGTTTTGAGCAGAATCTAGGTAAAACACCACCAGTGGCCATTACCACTAAAGATATTCAGACTGTCATGGTCCAAAAATTACACGTTGTGTTATAGATAAAACACATTAGTGGATGAACTTATAAAAACAAGACATTAAAAGGTGTGCTCCTGCCTAATTGACACATAAAGACGATGTGTGGCGAGCAGAAAAAATAGTCAACATTCAAAGTGAGAAAAAGAAAGCTGCTCATTAGAAAAAATAGAGAAGAGGAAAGAAATAACTGGTTATTAAACAGTGGGAACGTAAATTCAGTGAAAAACACATACCTAGGACAGTAACAAGGCAGTGGCGTGAGTGATTGATTCAGAGAAAAAACAAAAAAATAAATAGCCTAGGTAATTACTGTTTGCATAACCAGGCATATTTAGGGCAAAGACTTTAATTTTGTTTTAATTTAATTTAGTTTTTATTTTAATTTATTGAAGGACAGATGTGTAATGTATACTATACCTAAGGATATCAAGTACCTAACTAAAATTATTATTCAGTAAATTTTCTTTAATTTGTAGGCATAACTACAATATTATAATATTTTGAATATTCTGAAAGTTACACACTTACAGTCGACATTACTTGTCTCGCAGTAGGCTATTTTATTTTAGAACTTTTGAAGCGAAATTTCTTTAGTATTAGCAGTTAACTTATATGACCTTGACATGACGAATCTAATGACAAAAAGCGAAGTAGTCAATAGATGCCAGTGCTTGAAAAAATGTATTTAGTATAGTAGAATCGTACTTCCATTGAATTTTAATAATAATTATAGATTTTTATATGTTCTAGACTAGCCCAAAAAATTTTACCGTTCATTCTAATTTACAAACTTGAGTATTTTCATTTACTTTTTTAGTGAGTGGGAGGAATTAGTAAGTATACTCAGTACCCTGCAGCCATTTGTATAGTAGAGATGTAGGTATACATATTGATTCTGGTTCAAACCTAATGTATGATGGTTGGGGAGACTGTAGTACTTAGAAATAATTTTTACATTTTTCAACTTTGAAGGTGAAATATTTAAGATAGAGAATTTTTAAGTAGACACCTGAAAAGAGTTTACCTTTTTCAATAAGTTTATATAGCGATATATTTACTTTCATACAATTCACATCATTATATCGTCAGATCCTTTATAATCAGTCACGTATATCACAAATATTAGTACACTTACATTGTCTATCGTAATTTGTCGTACGTCGGTCTTTCATTAGCCTGTACATTGGCCAACATACCCTAACTGGGATGGTCATCTCGAAGTCATTTATTGCATCACCCACTCTTGTCCACACCTGCACAAAACAATACGTCCCTATTAAATAATGCTTATGTCTTGATTTCTGGAAGGAACTATTTGCATTTCATCAGCCTTGTATCAGTATTGCATCAGAACATTACTTCATTCTCATATAATTGTACTGGACCACACCAGTCCTATTGTTTTATGTATTCATCCACTCAGACTAATTTAACTTCGATTTAGTGATGCCTAATTTGGAGGTAAATCACTTCTAAAGTAATCATTGAAAGGTTAGCATCAGTTGTAACGAAGCTACATTAAGGGGCTCAATCATTCGAGTCCACAGTTTACATCAATATTATAATTTTATAATTGTTACTTTGAAGTCAAATATAAGTGCAGTAATTTAGTCAATTATTTTATTCATTTTCGCAAAAATATTTCTAACCAAATTGCCATCACAGTTTATCCGAAAATAATTATTTTTCACCAGACATTTATATTTCTCACAAATTTTTCAGAAATTCTCAAATTGTACAACTCGAGATACATTAATTAAACGCTAGTCTGGTTTAGCTGGGAAGTGATAGGAGATGCATTTATCTCTCATGAAATTCACATCAAGTATATCTTTACTATTTTTCGAGGTAATTTGGACTACGAAAAATTTATCATGCTCTTTTTTTTTACATCTCAGGAATAATTTTATACATTTTTATGGTATTTTTAGAAGTTTCTAGGTACAACATCCCCACTTTGGGAATAAAAATATTTGTCAGTTTTAATACGAGTGAATTTACATAAAATGAAAGTATGTAGGTATAGTGAGTACGAATACTTATAATAGATAGGTATTCAACAATTTACCTGGAAATTCGAAGTATTTATTAATTTCACTATGCACTTTAGAAATTTTAAAGAAAAATTTACTTTTTCCAGCTAAAAACATAAATGTGATGTAAAACTTGCGAAAATGCTAAAAATCATATTATGAAAACCTTAAGATTTTACCACATTTCATATTATATCACCTCATGAGGGTTGTTTTGTTCAAGATTTATTGGCATGACGTTACGTGAATAGTTTCTAGATACGGCCGTATCTAACTGTTTCCCCTACATGAAACTTAAGTTAAATCAGTTTTAATCCTGAAGTTTGAGTTGACACAACTGACCATCAATGATATTATGCTGTTGGTAATCAGGATGTATCATCGTTGACATAATTATCATTTTGACACATCCTACTTGTATTTTCAAATACATAGGGAGTATAGTAAGATGACGAACTCAATTATTATTAAGTTGGTCCACAAATAAATACTATTTAATATTGGCTAGTCCACAACTCACATAGATCAATAATGCAATACTGAAATTATAATTACAAATTAAAACTGATTTAAAGGAGGGGCGCATTTCGAATACAAAATCTTTCCATATTTTTTTCTGTAGTACTGATGAGTTTAAATAAAATGTTCTTACTTTGGGTGTCGTAGGCATCGCATAAAAATTGTTTTCTATTTTCATTTTCTATCGAAGAGAAAGCGGAAAATTGCATGAAAAAACTAAAGGTAGCCTACTGTACGATTATTAAATAAAAGAATGATAAAAAAAAAAAAATAGTAGGGAAAAATATAACGAAACATTTTTTGTTCTTTTTTTCATTGACCCCCTCAGGTGATGCTTATTAAGGTGATAGATTCGATCTGACGATAGGTAATGGCGTTGTTTGAGCCATCAGCACCACACCCCAATCAAAGTAATATTTCTTACATGTTGTGTAACAGGAGACGGTAGAGAGATGGTGGAGAAATGAAAAAACTAAAATAAAAAATGGTTTGGGATTCGTAGTTACGAATTTTCTAAATAAACTTTGCGTGCTGGCGTCGTCCAAAATGCTTTCTGGCATTTTTTTTTTTTTTTGGTTTTCATTTATTTTTTCATTGATACTCAGAGAAAAGCAAAATTATCATCTCGATTTGATCGTCTCGACGAAAGTCCATTTTGAACATAATTTTAGTGTAGACGTTCGCCGAAGTTATAGGAGTCGTTTACGAGTGCATTTCTATAAATATTTTCAATTTAGAAAGAAGAACATTTTAAGGACGGTAAGTCTCTAGCATAAAAATTTTATGCAATAGTGTGTTCTCGTTTGTGAGAATGATTACGTATGTAATGTTTCATAACATGTGTACAATGTGTGTAGATTTCAACAGACATTTTTTTCATTTTACCACGTACCATTAATTTCTTTCATAACTTGATTCAAAAATGAAATTACAATAGTATTCAACGTTTATTAAATAATAAATAAATATGTTTTCTTTTCAACTTTCACAGATTAGTGGTGGAGGCCATTGTACAACATCCTTTTGATCATGGTACAACACTGTGTTGTACCATGGTCAAAAATAGAACATTTATGAATCATTTTATGTGGAGATATAAATTATATTTTTGGCTATTTAGGTATTTAGGTATTTATTTATTTATTTATTTATTTTTATTTTATTTTTATTTTTTGTCAAAAAGTCATACTTTATAATAAGCCCCATTTTAATTTTTTTGGTCAATCTATTGTTAAATAATGGAGGAAAAGTCAATTTGTAGTCTGTGGTACAAAACTTTCCTCAGTTATTAGCTTAATTGTTGATAGCTACCCATGTCTACTGAAACATGTAGTAAAATGTCATGGGCGTAGCTCCTTCCTAAATCTTTGCAAAAAACAATTTTAATGTTGTGGAATACATTGTCGTGAGAAAGATATTCTCACCAGAAGGTAAGTTCAATAGAATTTAGGCGTGTTCAGCCACTTCATACTATAAGTATGGGAGAGCCAAATCCTCCGCAAACACTGGCAATTTTGTAGCCAGTTTCGAGAGTTTATATACAGAATTGGGCACACACACACAGACACACATAAGTACATATATGTATGATGTTGTGTCATCTGTAGCGTCATTTCCTGCCTCCGTTGAAGTGATAAGAAACAATGTGATGCATTTGGTATTGGGCTGTGACATCACCAAGATCGTTATCGGGTAATTGATCACAGCCTGTGCAATGTATCGTACTTGTATATACATACAGGTAGGAACATACAAACTCTCGAGTATAGTATGTTTAAGGTTATTGAGATGAAAATTTTCCAGCCCTTTAGGGTGGCGACTGTTGTCGAGGTGTTCGAGCCCCTATACCTCGTACCAGTGAGTCCCCACAAATATTTTTTTTTCTCGTATTTATCAAAAAATCTATTTATTCTTTCAAAAAAAAAAAAAAAATTTCCCCTTGAAATATTGTCTGATTTTACCCATGCTAAGTGTTTCCTATATTTTTATTACGAACAGTTTAAAATATTGAAACTGCTAGTGGATCGTTTCTCTGCAAAAACGTGTAGATAAAACTTTCACTGACAGATATAGACAGCATAAACTCAGAACTAACGGAATTTTTGGTCATATTAGTATTGATCAGTTCTGCTTGATGTTATAAATGTACTAAATAAGATAATACGGTAAATAGGTATTTATGCCCTTATCTATTCGATAGAGTTAATTCTATGAGTTACGGTAGCACAGTATCTAATAAACCCACATTATATTATTAATTATATTCAGGACATAAATTTCAAATCATTTACTCCGTAGAAGCACGGAAAGAAGGACCGGAGAGATGGATAATGTAGAGTTACAAAGGTTATGAAACTGTTAAAAAAATTGTTTGCCCTGTTTTCAGTCAAAGCTTAAGAAGGTTAAGAAACCATCTACTAAACTCCCACCCAACTTAAATTAGTCAGCAAGTTCTGTAGTAAGGTATGCCTATATTCATCAACAGAACATGTTTTATTAATCCCAAAATTAAATATAATTCATTAAAAGCAACTAAAAAGTAAAATAGGTACTACAAATTAACATAAAATTCGTGTAGAACCCACAGATGCCTTTCTCAAACGCAGACCAATGTGCAGTATGCGGCCATTTGTTCATACTGAAGTAATTTGAGAATGTGTATAAGAGTCACTTCGTTTTATCAATGTGACTATGATCCTGCTCCTGTTGTCAGATTAGTAACGAATAAAGGGACTATTATTTCGAATGTTTTTGTTTATTGTGACAGGTGCTTACTCAATAGCATCAGCCAAACATTTGCTATTTTTAAACCGAATGACTAAGCCCAATTTTCCCAAATGTAAACCTTTTTTTTTTTTTTTGCGTTCAACAAAATCGACCAATCGACAATTTCCTTCTTTGAAATATTAAATCCTTCACTGATTTAATAATTTATTGGATTTTTGTTGTTTGTTTTCTTCCACTTCCTTTTTGCAATTAGAGGTCTACAATCTAATTCGACTGAATGTCAGATCAATGTGAACTTTTCGCCTTAAGTGGGATGTTTAGGCACACATACAACTGAATAGGAATTGGTTTATTACCTTGTTTTTTTTTTTTTTTTTTTTTTTTTTTAATAGAAACTATAAACTCCACAAGACATCAGTTGGGGTAACTTAGCTGTCATATCATTCATAAACTATCATTTTTTATATTACGTCTTTTGTATTTCAATATAATATAATTCTTACATTATATGGTAATCATTAATCATAATTTTTCATCATACCTTATACTTTTTACGAAATGAATTTCCCCTTGTTTTTATTTCGTCTCATCCACACGTTAACTCGCATTCGATAAAACTTTTCGTCTTTTCTTTAGACTTTTCGTTTTGGATGATTTTCTTTTGGATTTTTTTTTTTTTTTTTTTTTTGCACAATGTTCCTTCACTACTAAAACGCCTCTTTTTATTACTATATACTATCATTTAATAAGAGAATAAAATAAAAAAAAATTGAAAAAGAACGATACTTGAAGGGAATTGTCAAGTAACTTTCTTTCATAAAAGTTTCGTCGATGATGAAAAACTAGTGGAAGGGGAATGAAAAAGTTATGATAAATGAAATTTTTTTGCAAGGTGAACAATTAAGAAGTTAAAAATTTAGCTCAAAAAAGTACTCTATTTTACTTCATTTTCCTCCCACCAATCTTTTTTCGTTCTATCTCTAATTGTTACTCATTTTTTATTAAACTTCGTTGTACTGGAGTAAGTTATTGTTAATTGAAACGGAAATTCATATTAGGCTAACGTTGCAAAATTTTTTAAAAATCGATAAAGTTTTTTAATTACGAACTGATGGGAGAGAAAACTAAGATAAGAAAAGTTGGGTGCGTTTAAAACACGCTCGAACGGATAAAGGATCAGAATACACAACGAAGCTGTTGAATTGATTTATAAATAATATTCAGTAGCCTCACACATTTCCTTAAAATATCTCTTCAGTAGTAAGGTAGACTGGGCTGCATCTGACATTGATAATTTTGTTCCAGTCAAACAGAGTGTCCAGAAGTTAAACTGCATAATTTTCAGGATCGATTTATTTAGTCAAATTAAAAAAAAAAGTTATAGTTGCAACATACTGAGAAATACCTGTGACGTGTTAACGCAGTTGAAAGTTGAAAAAATTCGACAAAAAAATATGGAGGAGAAACCAGTAGGAGTTTTTACAGCTACGCTTTAACTCAGTACCAATCAAGGATGTTCTGTGAGTTTCTGAGATGTATTCCGAACTTTTACAGCAGACAGTATCCACAACTCATAACAAATAAAAAAACGTTCAATAAACATACGTCACGTTCTCTACATTTTCAAGGAACTAGGTACCTATACTAAAAGCATGACATCAGGAAATTTCCTCGAAAATTGTAATTTTACCATGTAAAACTACAGTGTTCGTCACGAATAACAAAAAATATTCTTTTCACTTTTGCTCTATCAAGCATAGCAACGGTGCTACAAGTTCCCAAATTTGTATTAAAGAAAAATTCAGTGATGTTGATAGACTGGGATACCATGGAACAAATGTGCCATGAGCAAAACTGACTCCCCATTAAATTTTGGACGAACTGGTCCCATAGAATTATGTATCATACATACGGTAATACTTCATTAATTGTTAACTATTGTTATCTAGTTTGATGTTAAAAACTTACAGAAATATTTATTAAAATTGTACCAAAAGTAAAATTTCAATAATTCACAAACAGTGAGACCAATGGGAGACAAATTGAGCGTTCAAATTTTCTAATGTGTTTCAAAAAATTTTTATGGTCATTAATTAATTATTCAGTGTTACCAACACTCAAAAACCCGTAGATTAAAATTAATATAATTCATGTCTACAGCTACCACCCCCACTTAATAACAAATAAAATTTATTTTTATTTTTTCCTTCTCGAATTTTCGTATTTGTGAAACGCCGTGGGGAAACTTTCAAACAACTTACCAGTTTACACTCATTTTCTTTTTCTTTTTTTTTTTTGTCATGAAGCCGTGGTTATTGAACTCTCTTTAAGATAATTTTTTCCCATACCTAGCAAAATTTTGCATCTTTTAAACTTCATCTGGGTTATCTTACATTATTCACACATCTTTCACTTTTTTCCCTTATCATCTCCACGATATATATTGTTATAATTGTAATATTAAATGCACTTGCCTAATATTCCCTAAAGTTTGACATCAATTTCTTTTACATCTCCCATTTCTTGTAATTTCTCATTTTTTGTAGTGAAGATAATGTTTGTATATCCTTCAACACTTTGTTTTTGCTCATGATTGTGTTAATACATTCTGCCTTCCATATTTTATTGTACATTCTTACTATATTTGAATATATGGTTGTAAATTTAAAAATGAGTTGATCCTTCAAAAGGCAATGGGTAAATACTTGGTGGTGCGGTTCCTGGGTTCTATCCCAGGTTTATTGGCAATGTGAGTAAAAAGTCATGAACATCCTCAGGTATATTTTGATATAATAATTTTTTTCAATTTCCATGTTGACAGGTCCACATTATTTGGAAGGACTAAACCAAACACTAAACTAAAGAAAATTTAAAAAATTTTGATTTGAAATTTTTTTCATTAATCCATCTTTTGCCTAATAGCATCAGTCGTTTATTAGGATCATTTTGTCTTGGTCCCAAAGTGATTCTAATAAGCGGGGTCTACTGTGTTAGAAATTCTGTAATTAATGATTGAAATATGTGATTTAGAAAATATACATTTCATATATATGTGGAATTTTAAACCTGCAAAAATTGAAACATGAGTTTGACAAATATGCTACCTGAAGAGACTTGTATTGAAAGCCTAACAGAAGTGAAGTTTTTGTTGTCAAACTTTGAAAAAATTCTTTTCATGTATAGAATTTTTATAATGGCAACACTGACTGAAACATGAGTTTGAAAAGCCTTAGTCAGAAATGTGTTTTTCATGCGCAAATTTTTTTTACTGGAAACAATGATTGAAATATGTAAGTTTGACCAGTGTGTTGCTCGAGTGGATTCGTATAGAAAGCCTAGCAAGAGTAAAGTTTGTCATCAAGGTCTGAAAATATGTTTTTCATGAGTAAAATTTTTATACTGGCAACACTGATTGAAACATATGAGTTTGAAAAATGTGCTGCTTGAATGGATTTCTATGGAAAGCGTGGCAGGAGTAAAATTTTCGTGTTCAAAGACATACTTTATTTTATTATAAAGATTGCTTTTGTTATAAGGATTCTAAATTGGTGAACTCAAGCGAAACGTCGAAAATACGCAAAAGGTAGGCTGAGTTTCCTACTTTTACGCTGGCATGACTTGACATTAAAAAGTACATTGATCTTATGGAGCTTTACTGGTCCAGTACTATAAAATCAAAGTGCAAAGTGTACTGAATTTGTCATTTTCAACCTAGGTGCAAGGTAGGTATTGTTCGCTACTTTGAAATTCACCTGAAATACAGCGGTACAGTTTGAATCACATATATGTCTTAAACATAGCCTCAATTTTGTCTTCACCATCCTATAATTATGAAAAAAAGCCATTATTTTTTGAAGAAATCGCACTGAAATTTCATCAACAATCAGTGGTTTTTTGTTTTCAATGGTCAGAGATCTATTCGTATAGTTTATTAAGATTAATTTTAAAAGCTATTATTGTTTTTATCGTTTTTTTTTTTTTTTTTTTTTTTAAGAAGTATTTTATTGTAAGTTTTGATATATTAGCTTTCTTATCAAATATAGTTTACTCTCGGGCAATTTTTTGATTTTGCAGTAAACAGGCCCAAAGATATGTACTCGTGGATATTCACTTTTTTATTTTCTGTTGAAACTAAACTATGAACGAAATCGAAGCTGAATCAAGCTTTTAAATTATATATATATATATATATATAGACAGATATTTCGAAACAATTTTCTGCCTTTATAACTGCATTGTTTCGCGTAAAACCTAATAAGTTAAGGCACGTTCCACTATAACTATACATACACGGATGAGTATTATGTGTACCGAGTCATCTCAATTTTGTGTTTTTCCTGAGGCGTTATAGTAAAAGCCTATCAGTCTGTGGGGAGTTGCCGAATATTTCATGGTTGCAAGGCATAAATACGATTGCCATATATAATACATCGTTGCACTGGCGCACAAAAATGTTTTCCAGTTTAAGCAAACGGTAACTTCGTATAGCGTCAAAATTTTTATTGTAGCATAGGGAAATGCCCTGTAGAACAGATGCATCTTTGATAAATTACTTTTTTTTTTCTCTTTCTCACTCTCTTTTTTTTTTTTTCTTCCTTCCTCACAGCTTCACCGTCTCATACCTATTCACTCTCTCTTTCTACCGTACCATCCGCCATCGTCGTAGTCGTCGCCGTCGCCATTTCCCTCGTCCAGAGTAAAAAGTACCTAAGATGTTATAATTTTTTTTCCTGCTTTTTCTCTGTACCCTCTCGATGCCTGCAGTATTTCTTCGTCGGTTTTATCGCATCGTCGACAGTAAAATATGAAGATTTATTTTTTATTCGATAACTGTCGATATGCATTCGTTTTCGTTCGTTTTTACTCTGTTTTCTTCTTCTTTTTTTTCCTCCCGTAAGTTTGAGAAGACTTATTGAGCCTTGAAATTGGGGTTTATTTTTTTTATTTTCTTTTTTGTCGTCTCTGGAGATGAAATTGGCTTTCCTTAATTTTGGGTACATTACTGAAGAAAATCGCTCGAACGTGGATGGTGCGTCGAAAATGAATTTACTTATTAAAATATTGGGTAGGTACCAAACATGATTTTAATCGGTAAGACGCATAAAAAGTTGAAAATTTCACCAATTAATCACACGAAAGCCGTTCAGATCGTTTTCACTTTGAAAAGTTCAGCATTTTAACTACATCTGTTTACAGGTTACCATTTGTCAAGTTTATGGTAGGCTGGTTTCAATTTACATACCTATCATCTTTCTCTCTCTCTCTCTCTCTCTCTTCTTTAATTTTTTGTAGTTTTCTATTTATAATGAATTTATGATCCAAGAGCCTTATAATTTAAAAATTCATTGAAATATCGCATATTATAATATATTTTATAACAGCAAACTAAGAAGACAGGATGAGTATTTTCCGAACCATAAATTACAATATTCATTTGTATTTTAGTAATGCTGAATCACACAGACTTTAACTGGTTTTTATTTCATTGTTGTCAAACATCACATTCAAATATAGTCGAACTTCTATTTAACGAACTTCCATTTAATGAGATTCTCTATAATTTAACGAATTTTCCTGGGGAACCGAGGAATTTACTTACAAAACTGTTTCTACCGAACGAAAGTAATTTCTACTTACTTAACGAAGTACCTAAAATAATGTTAGCTTAGCAGCTTGGATCAAACCGATATGAATAATCAATGACATTGAAAGGAAAATTGAAGAATGAGAAGACACGGATAAAGCAGTAAAAGTTTTTTAATAAGTGTCGACATTTTTACAATCAATAGGTACTTTACAAAAAGAGTTCAGCAGGACAAAGAAATTTGTTTAGGCTGATAAGTAATCTTTTTTTCTTAGAATTTTTTCAATATTTCATGAAAGACAAGCTTTTTCAAGTGTGTTTTTGCCATTTCTAATCAACCCTTTCAGTATAGAAATAAACAAATCTAAATTCGAAAAAACCAGTCAAATCATAAAAAAAGGAATTCACGGAATTTCTATTTATTGAAAGGTTTTGAAGAATCATCCAGTTTTTTAAATGGAGGTTCTACTGTACATTAAATTTCTAAACATTGCAATTAATTATAAGTGTGTATTCATAAAATTAAACTTGTTGTCATCGATACCTAGGATGAATCCCTAAAACGTTCTCTTGTATCACTTCTCAAAAAACACGACAGGAAATGAATTCAATGGTCAAATCCGCAGACGAAATAACCTGTGTAATTCTGGTACATCGCAAAGTACAAAATGGCCTAAATGCTTCCCAAGAAGGTACAGAACGTACATCCACCAAATATGATGACACTGTTCATGTCGGCATATTTTATGATGTGTATCCCTTTAATACTGACAGAGTTTGACGTTGGCTCTTTTCGACGAATTCATACAGCCAATGAAATTTTCTGCATGAATTTGACTGAAGAAGTTAATATAGATTTATTTACTTTTTGGGTGAGATTTTTGTCTAAAATTATCAAAAAAAAAAAAAAATTGAAGAAAATTTCATAAATTTTCCAAAAATCTGTAATAAGTATCTACTTTATCCTCAGCGGTGGTCACGACGACAATTATTTTAAATGAGCATTGAAAATATGCTAAATAATATTCAATGAATTCCTTCGATTAGGTATCCAAAGACTCAGCATCTACGCTTGAAATTTATTTCTTCATACTTCACCCTTGTTTTCTATTCTCGTTCAATAAAATTTTATTCGAAGTCCATGAAAATAAATTTCATTTTTGAAAATAAGAAAATGTTTCGGTAGTTTTATATGTCTTGAGCCTAAGTTTTTGCGAATTTTCAAGAATTACTATCGTTAAATTTTCGTATTGAATGAGAAGAATAAAAATACGTTGGAAATAGAAAAAAAAAAAACAAAAAAACCAAACACTATTAGTTACTTAATATAACCGACACGGAAAAGAGTAATTAGTGAGTACGAATGTAATTTTGCAAAATGAGTTTAAAAATTATAATGTCGTGCACCAAATCATAGCATACGTCCTAACGATAGTTATAAAAATCACGCGAAATAGAGTGCAAATTCATGACGAAAGTGCGTTTGAAAGGGTAGACTACCAAGCCAAGGTGACCCTTTCTGCTTGTCTTGTTCCTTAAGTTATTCAAATTTATAACATAGTCTTCAACTACTTAGCACACCTCATCGAAATTCAAGAAAAACAATGAGATAGGTAGTTGATAGGAAAAGAAACTCGTTTTATGCACAGATCGATGTTTATGTGTAGGCTATCATTCAGTGAGAGACATGTGAAGTTGGTACTTGTTATACACTATCTTCCAAATTTTTAGTTGGAAATTTGACCCGTTGACGGGAATTCTAAGGTGAATTTTTAATATACACTTCTTCTAATAAAATTTTATGAGAGTCTTAGATCAGAAAGTCAGGCAAGCTCACTTTTTTATGTGATTTAGGTTTAGCTTGAGTAAAGAAGGAATTTTAACGCTACTTTTTTGTTTTATTTTGGGGGGACGAATTTAGAAGGTCGAAAATTCATAATGGAGGGAATTCCAACTTTGGAGGGAGAGAGAGAAAATTACGTTTATTATATCTGCAGTATTATCATGAGCCAAGTTTATTATAGGTTGACACATACGGCCTTGGTATTTACTTCACAAAAGACGAACAGAGAGAGACACGTAATCATACGTACAATTGATAAAAGACTGACTATAATTTTAACCAAAAATGCGGTAGCTGATCGACTGATTAATCAGTGTTGCCTATGAGTTCCCTAACAACATGTATGTTCCAAAAATAAAAAATTTTTCACTAAAAATAATTCGCCAGGCTACTTGTTACCCAGTTTGCTTGCAAACGGAGTATTAAAACTGACGATGAATTATCCGGTTCATGAGAAAAGAAAACGATTATTACCATTTTTTCATTTTGACCTAATTTATATATATGTATATATATCGACAAAAATTTGGTGTTCACAGTTATGAGAAAACTACCAGATGGATAGAGCAGAAATTTTTAAGAGAGATAGTTCTCATACTGGAGCAGGTCTGAAAGTAGTTTTTGCCTATTGGTTAATCGGTTTCCAAGAAAAACTGAAAACAAAAAATTCCGTGCAAAGTCGTTTTTCTGGGATTCTAAGAAAATGAAGAAATGAATAGGACTGAAATTTTCACAATAGACTTTCCTTATGTTGGTGAAAATTTCTTAGAAGTTTGGTACCTTTTAATTAGGTAGTTTTTGAGAAAACTGAGGAAGAAAAATTTATGGAAAAAATTTTGTGTTTATAGTTTTGAGAAAACTATTAAACAGATAAGGCTGAAATTTTTATAAAAATATCTATTATATGGGAGCAAGTTTGAAAAAAGTTTGGTGATCATCGGTTCAGTAATTCCCGAAAAAACTGGAAACAAAAATTCTCTGGAAAATCATTCTTTAGCAATAAAACACCGATAGATCAATATTTTAGTTAAAGATATGGTTAATTGGCGATAGTTTTTTGTAATATCTTAACCTGAAATATAGATGTGGAATACCTTGTCGTGAGAGATATTCTCACCAGAAGGAAATTCAACAGAATTTGAGCGTGTTCAACCACTTCGTACATAAGTACGGGTAAGCCAAAACCAAGGCAAACACTGGCGATTTTAGAGCCGGTTCGGGTGGTTTATATACAGCTTATTTGCAAGCACACAAACACATGTACATAAGATAATACGTACGTCGGTGAGGGCGGCCAGGTCGCATCATCCCCTATCGAGATAAGAAATGGCTGGCTGGTTCGTGTACAAATCGTGACATCATCTTTTTGTGTCACAATTCGGTACTCGTACATTACCTGCAAGTACGTACAGGTAATTACGATCGAACGTATTTTGTGTATTTAACGTCACAAGGACAATTGTTTGCCTGCCCTTTGGGGCAGCAACTGTCGTCAAGGGGTCCGAGCCCCTATACCTCATATGGGAGAGTCCCCAAAGCTACTCCCCCCAGTTTTTGTGCCGCAAAAATGATTAAAATGCGCAAGGCCTGGGGGATGTGCGGGATTAATGCCATTATTGATCGCCCTCCCACTTCGCCAGGGCACTACCTACTGCAGCCCTGACACACTCGTAAGATTCCTTACGAGCCTGTGCTCGGGCCAAGTAGTTTGCACGGCTGTCCTCTCCCCTACCCCTCAGTGGTTGGTTTTTGGTGAAGGGGTAGGGATGACAGTGGGAGTGAGGGGGCAGCAGACGTTTGAAGTGTGGCTGCCTAATCATCGGGGAGTTTGAATTCCCCGCTGCCAAGGCAGTCATCTTCGCCTTTTCGTTGGCTGCCCTCTCTGCCGTAAATAGGAATCTCATCGGTTCCCTGGTCTCTGTTGGCTTTGGCTCTGGCATCGGGGGTTCTGTCATCGGAGTTGGTTCCGGTGGAGTCTGGGGAGGAGAGATGACCAGTGGAAGCGGAGTTGTCATCTCTGCGAGAACACTCTCCACGGCTGGTGCCGTGTCCATCAGGAGTTCTTCCTCAATCCGATCAAGTTCCAACTTCTATTCCGGAATTTGCCCAGTGTTCTTGGCAACTTTTGGAACTTAAAGGTTCTTGGTCATGTTGTGGAAGATTCGGGTTGGTAGAGACATTGGAATAGTTGTAAGGAAAATGGGGAGCCAAAAATATCGTTCAGAAAACACATCTGGGAGCTAAGACGGTTCTAAAATGGGTGAATTTACTGCTATTTTCGATTTACCATTAGTTCCGTTTCATTATTTTCACATCTTCTTATCAGAATGTAGAGGGGATAGCGCTTAAAATTCTCGGCCGTATGCAAGTTTTCCGGTTAAGTTCTGATTGGTTCAAGCAGAGTTATGCTCGAAATAAACTCATAGAATATTTTATTCAAATTTTATTACAAAGGAATCTCCGTTTGTGACGTCACAACGTTGAGATTATCTTTGTATTTAACGGTAAACGCACATTGCGATGTTTATTTCCGTATTGCACGTGGATTTGTTTATTCCTGTCATTTTCTTTTTGTGGTCATTCCTCCTTTGCTTATCTCCGGAGTTTCTTTTGTCTTACAGAGTTCCAATTTTTGTCACATATTTTTTAGCGGGTTTCAACTTACGTAGCAGATATTACTTTTTCGGGAGTAAATTTTATTTTCTTTGCATTAACCTCTCAGACACGCGAGAAAGGTGGGAATTTTTTTTCTTTTTACTGCCTAGGGGCCTGCCTCTTTTTCGTGGGCATATGGGGGCCTTGGGATCGAATGTTTTGGTAATAAAATCGTCCAAAAACTTCACAGACTTTTTTATTTTTGGTGTTTTCTCGATTTGTGAATTTGTTGTTTCACATTTTTCGACAGATTCTTCCGTATTTGTTTGGGAATCTGTCTGGATATTTTCTATATTCTCCCTTGGTATCATTTTTATGTATGCAGGCTTCAATCTGTCGATTGAAATTGTTCGAGGTTTGCCTGCAATGAGTATCACAAAGTTTTTCTCATCTCGTGGTACTACTTTGTAAGGACCGGCGTATGGTTTCTCCAGCGCAGATCTCATTTTTTCGTCTATAACAAATACACGTGAAGTATTGGCCAAATGTTTCGAGACGTAAATCTTGGGCTGGCCATGGCAAGCTGCCTGTTCAAGAAAGTTGTTGGCATCATTTCTTATATTTTGTACCATAATTTCGGGGCTAACTTACTTCGATTTTGTGAAGAAGTCCCCTGGAAGGCGTAGCTTTTTGCCAAATGCTAATTGCGCTGCAGAATGACCTGTATCCGTTTGTAGGGCAGATCGAAGGCTTGAGAGGATGGTAGGAAGTACTTCTACCCATCTCTTGGTATCATGGGACATGATAGAGGCTTTGAGGGCTCTATGCCATCTCTCGATTTTGCCATTGGCTTGAGGATGGTAAGCTGTGGTATGACTATGTTGAACACCAAGCTTATTGGACAGCTCTTTAAAGAGCGAGCTCTCAAATTGGCGGAACTGTTTTGGCATTTAAGGCCCTGTAGTATCCAACAATTCGCCACTCTCCACTTGCTTTTTTGGTCATGTGGATAGGGGAGCTCCATGAGCTTTTTGAGGGGTGACATACACCCTCCTCGATGATGCAATGGAAGTACTCTCATGCCGCTTTGAGTTTGTCAGGCAGTAACCTTCGTGCTCTAGCATGGCAAGGCGGTCCTTTTGTCTCTATGTAATGAACAGTGTCAAGTTTATAGGTAGGATGCCTTCGAATTGATGGTTGAGTGACTCCAGGATAGTCAGACAGGATCCGTAAGAGTTGTCCGTCGACTTTGGTACAGCTGGATATATTTGTGTCCAGTCTGTAAGCTAGCGTTTTGCCATCCACACAATGTTTAGATTCACTATCAATCAATTTGCCATTTTTGAGGTCAATGATCAGGCCAAAATGTGCAAGGAAATCTGCAGCCAGGATCGGGTTTGGAACATCTCCAACCGTGAAGGACCACGTCATGATTTTCTTGAGTCCGATGTCAACTTTGCTGGTTTCTAGTCCGTAAGCTGGAAGGTTTTGACCATTCACAGTACGGAGATAGTATTTTGGAGGAGTACTTTTTGGGTTTTGTTGACTGGCAATATGCTCAGGTCTGCTCCCGAGTCAATTAAGTACTTTCTCCTGTTTGTCCTGTCCTTAATGAACAGGCGGCATGAGTATTTTTCCAAGGGGTCTTCGGCCGCATAGATGGCCCCTCGTTCTAGTTTGACGCCTCCTTGGTATAAGATTTGCCCCACCATCTGCACCTGTTGTTACATTTGGTGGCCTCTGCGCCAAACCTGTTCTGGAAAAATCAACTTTTATCATCCCAATTTCGAGACTTGTTTTGGAGAGATGATGTTCTCGGGGGAGTTGAACTCTGACCCCTGTTACTGGAACTAGATCTGTGGTCTCTGGACCGGGACATTCGTCCTTTGCTATTGCCACTGTTGTTGTTGCTTCTACTTTTAGATCTTTGTCGCCAGCTACTATTGGATTTCGTGGAGCTTTGGCCTTTGTTCCTTTTTACTTCATCAGTCAACTGAGCTATTTGAGCTCAAAGTTGAGCGATCTCTCCAGTCTCTACAGACATTGCACTGACCATGGGCTTTGACCTGGTGTATTTGAGCGCATTATCTGCTGATTTTGCAAGGAAGTCCAAGTCTGCGGATTTGTTTATCATGGTCGAACCTATGGCGGCTAGGCATTGCACAACACTTTGGGGAAGTTGTTTGCAAAACTGATTGCCTATGACAGAGAGGGCTACGATGTTGTCCGCCTTCTGCCTCAATTTCGCCATGAAGATTGAGGGTTTGTCGTCCCCCATCTTCATACCACCCATCACATCGTCAATGATTTGGTTTTTAGTTTTACCAAACACATTTCTTATCTTCTTGACAAACCAGCCATATTTGTCCTCTTCTGTCGAAGGGCATTCCATGATGTATAGAATGTGGCGGATTATCCGTGGGGGCATGCACAGATGTGTAGATACCGCTGGTTCAGGGTTATATTCTCCGTCTTGAACCTGCCTTCTAATAGGGTCAACCATAACTCTACCTCATTGGGCAGAAATTCCAGGATCTCTATCCTTTGTCTGTAAAAGTTGGCGTTCTGTCCTGGCTACAATTGCAAAAGTTGCATAATCTGCGCCAAAACTTCGGGCGTCAGCTGTGACTGAGCACTTTCTCCTTGTGATGGTTGTGGGTTTTCATTTCCATTGGGTGGTGGGACCATTGCTATGTCTTTCTGATGACAAGCGTATTCCATAGAACTACTTCCTTCCTTGCTGGTCGAAAACACTGGCTCCTGTGTTTGTAGGACAGGTGTTTTCGGGTCTGAACTTTGGCTTAAAGTTCGACCACTTCTCAACGTTTTTACTGCTAGTTGATCTTTATTTATTGCAGCTCCCAGTTGTGCTAATTCTGGGTTTTGAGGGCCTTCTTCAGTATTTGGTAAATTCTTATAGTATCGAGTCAAAGTCGGGGGTTGCGGATGAGTCCAACCTTCTTCCTCCAGGTCTACTGTCTTGTTTCTCTTTGTTTATATATTTTAAAGAGAGGGGTGTAAGTTCCCACTTCAGCAGACTCTACTTCGACAACCTAAAAATGTGTCTTAGTCTGCAAAAATTTTTTGTATTTGCCGAGCAAGCGATTATCTCGCCACCACACCGCTTCAAATTTTGTAAAAGTGCAATGCGCCTAAGAACACCTCACAACGTAGCCAAAAATCACATCGAGGTCACCACTGTGGAATACCTTGTCGTGAGAGATATTCTCACCAGAAGGAAATTCAACAGAATTTAAGCGTGTTCAACCACTTCGTACATAAGTACGGGTAAGCCAAAACCAAGGCGAACACTGGAAATTTTAGAGCCGGTTTGGGTGGTTTATATAGCTTATTTGCACTCACACAAACACACGTACGTAAGATAATACGTACGTCGGTGAGGGCAGCCAGGTTGCATCATCCCCTATCGAGATAAGAGATGGCTGGCCGGTTTGTGTACGAATCGTGACATCATCTTATTGTGTCACAATTCGGTACTCGTACATTACCTGCAAGTACGTACAGGTAATTACGATCGAACGTATTTTGTGTATTTAACGACACAAGGACGATTTTTTGCCTGCCCTTTTGGGCGGCGACTGTTGTCAATAGGTCCAAGCCCCTATACCTTATACGGGAGAGTCCCCACAATAGATATATCAATAAATATCCATATAAATATCGATTATTATCGATATAAATATCAAGAAACTGTGTTTTCTAGCGAAGCATTGATACACTGGAGTTTTTTGGCCTAGATTCATCTTGCTACGAAAATTCTCCCTCCATTTAAAACTTTTTTGATCTTTTTCTTGTTTTTAAATTTTAAATTAACTTTTCTCCATACTACTGCCTCCTTACTCTCAGGGGAAGTCGATATAGCTTTATTTAATAATCTGTACCATCCGTTACCTAACACTAAAACTGGTTTTTATTTTCCTCTCTCTTAAGTTTGTTATCCAAGGAGAAGTATTTTGTCAGGCTAACACTACGTTACGCTTTACTTTTTTTCATCCAACGTTATGTTCTCCACTGACAAACATCATTAACCAATTTTCTTGTGGTTGGTGTTAATACAATATGATTTGCTTTTCTAATATGGACTGATTTTTTTCTACTGGCAGTGGGTCAGTCCTGAGTTAATTTAATGGCAAATATCAGCTAACATTCTTTTCGATATGATGTTCCTCGAAGCATATATGCTAATTTGGTAAACTTTTAATAGTTTATGCACCGTTGTCAAACGAATACCCGACTGTCTGTGTACATTTAGGCAAGACTTTCATATCTCTATAGGATTCTGCTGATAGATGACCTCCTCGGATTCATACAAATTGATTGTGCTGTGAAATATATATTGGTTTTGTGATTTGTTTCCGTGGGATTTATTCTACTAAGGTTGCATACCACAAAGTACTAATTATGAAATTTTTTTTTTGGGGGCGGGCTAAAAAGACACTTTATAACCACCTAATTTTCGTTGGAGAGTTATATTATACCCTTATAACTCCTCGTTTTTACGCTACTAGAAGCAATATCATTGCATCTTCAGTCTCGTAGGTTCAATGAGTATTCTTAACCAGTTCTCAAACCTGCAAATTGCATACAGTTTGAATGTTTTGCTTTACGAATTGACCATTGCCACACTAAAGAATTATTAATCAATGAAAGAATGACCCAAATTCTAAGGAGAAATTCAAATTGTTGCTATATCAATCCGATGACCATACACTCATATTTTTGTCAAATACATCAGCTATTTATTGCACATGCCCTATTCTTTGGGCCATGTTAGTAATTTCTGTACTTGATAGAAAATAAATAAAGTTGAGATTTTTTCAAAAATTTTGGCCGGATAATCAAGAAGTTAATTTGCCTTTGATATCCACCATCTCATGAAGGGAAAAAAAGGCACATGATGGTTATAGCAGAAATGATTTCATTTTTGAATGACTTAACTGTGACCACAAATAAAATTTTTTCATGAACACCCAGCCGATCTTATGTTATGGCTACTTAACCATTTACATTCTACAGCATCCTTGGAACCAAATTTATTGGTATATTGTTGTACCTAATTTAGAATATGTTTGTGAAGACATTTTCATGCGTGTTATGTTATCAAAAAATCTAATTCAGTGAATTACAAATTCTGTCGATGACTACTCGGAGTCATTGGTTCCTACGTCTTTGAACGGTTGTTCTAGATTCGAAAACGACGTAGAAACATGAACAGTCGACGAGAAGAAAATCAAACGAAGCTCAGCTGATATCGAACTGGAACCCAATCCCCGAATAAAAGGCTATCGTATCCTTCCACTTGCTAAACGAAGCCTATTGCAATATACAAATTCTAAGTAATTAAAGGGACTCGATTAGGCTACCCGCAATTCCACGACGGTATACTGTCTATTATGGTAAGGCATTTTCATACTACTCGCGTTGCTTTTAATTTGCTTTTCTTCCACAAAATATTCCGCTCGAAAAACCACACTCATTCAACCGTCGTCGTCGTATTTTACGTTTGAAATTAACTTACGAAACACACGCAGTCACTTGTGGCGTAAATTAAAAGCCATCCAAAACGTTGATAGTAGCATCCCCCTAACCCCCGTCGCCCAACCATTGTCACCAAACCACCGTCGTTCCTCGTACATACGTACAAAGAAACTAAGTATAGTAAAATGGAAATATATTCGACGCGCTGTATTCGCCAATGAATGGAAACGTACATAGGCTCTGGGGTACCGGGGGAGTGAAAAATAAGAAAAACGATAACCTAGAAAATTAGGTTTTACAAATCAGAATAGGCTGAGGATACCTTAGTAAAAGTTTGTAAAATTTAGGTTAAAATGCGACTATACTTTCTTGTATTTTGGAAAATGTCGACGAAATACGAAAGAACTTTAAAATAAATAGCACGACGATGACGACGATGATGGGGGGGGGTGGTGGTAGACGATTTAAAAGGGTGAATTTTTCGTATTTGACGTTTAACAGGCGTTCCCCTACTCGCTACTTTCCGCTGGAACCCTTACGTCCACCTTTTCTGCCAACTGTATTAACGTGTGCAGGCTTTATACGTACGCATGTAGCATCTATTACGGTGGCGGATGATTTTTAGACGCACGTTTTTACGAATTCACGTTAATTTAATTTGGCCAATTCCCCAAAAGATCGTGACTTGGACGACTTTTACCTGCCTTTCTATCCACATGCTCATATTATGAAAATTTTCACTCGTAACCGAAAGTGGAATGAGAAATGTCCAGAATGAATCGGGTTGAAATTATTTTTTTTTTGCCAACTTTTATATGACTCTCGCTTAGTTTTGAAGTCGAAAGTTCTCCGTCAGTTTTTAACTGGTTTTCGAATGCTTCGGTGGAGTGGTTTTTCAGTCGTTGCGAGTTTAACAGTATTTCTTCAACAATGATGTGGTATAATAGATGGGGTGACCGTGTGTCATCACAATCAAATCCAATTGACAACACCAAATCTTACACTGCCATTTTGCCAACAAAATCGACGTATTCAACTCAAAACATAATGGTGGATAACCAGCCATAGGTTCAGAATTGTATCACCAAGACCTCCATATTTTCGATTGTTTTGAATGTGCATTCAAGACCAGAAACAGGCTGTCTGTTGAAAGTGTTTTACTTCATCATTGAGACCATATCGCTGTATGAATCACACTTCCCTGCCTGGCGGTTGTCCAAATTACCCTTCTAACAACTGAAAATAGCGCAAACGAAAACAGCCATGTATAAATTTTAAAAACCAGCGAGTATTAAACATGAATATATACAATATTATGACATACTAAACATTAGAAATACAAGCAGTGATCGAATCCAATGTTGCAAAAGAGACGAAATAAAACAATCAGTTTGAATCAATTTAACAAAACAGGTTGCATACCTAAAACTACGCATATAAAACGTATGAGCAAACTTCTATTGGAACTTATCTCGAAAGCAGATAGAAACAGTGATTTCACCTACAATTAAAAAAATTCTAATATACGGGCATACAAAAACCCGCAGTTTTGTTCTTTTTCTGTTTTTAAGGTTTACAGGTTTTCCTTGCTTCCAGAGTATAATTTATAATTGAAAATTGATTAATTTAACAGATTATTACAATTTTTGCAACAAAAAAATAACAAAGTTTTTCCATTTTTAATGATTTTTAGATGTAAACTTGTTTGTTTTCATTGGAAGGTGACGCATGCGGCTCAATGTCCAAATACTAATTAAAATTAAAATTATAAAATAAAATAAATCTCACTTTTTGAACGCCCCTTGATTCAAATAGTCCGCAGATTTTTTCTGCAGCCTGTAACTTTTTTCTTTCTCTCGTAGCCTAGAAGTTAGGCTACGTGTATAATCTTGCTTCCCTTACACAACTCCGTCAAATAGAAACTTTTTCTACCTATACATAAACTTCCATGGACTGGTTTTCTTTTCTTTTCTTATTTCACGTCAAGTCATTTCATAATTTCATAATTTTTCCTGTCTATTACCATTCTTCTCTTTCCATATTTTTTCTTATCATCCACCACGTTCATCATACTCGTCACATCACTCTATTATTCCCTCTTTTTCCTTCTAAAAATTGCTGCCGTGGATGAATTTCTGTTCCGTATCTTAAGTGAATTTTTAACCCTCCAGTTCTTGTCCATTGGTACCTTGACCTTCGACGCACTATTAATACAAATCTTACCTTTTTTTCATCCCCTCTAACTTCCACAAACGGACTGATTTTGAATCTGGGCTTTGATTTTTCTTCTCTAGTCACTTATTACTTTTTTTTTATGCTAAATTTTACACACGCGTTTTTCTCAACAATGTTATATACATATATTAATTTTAGATGACATATTTCATAATATAAATGAATTTAAATTATTTCGCCCGTGTAAAATGTCCGTGTATTTTTCTTTTTTACAATACACTGAATTTTTAAATATGATGTGTTAACTTTATTATGGCAAAGGGGTAAAAACGTACGTACAGTTTTTAATTCTTAGTCCTATGGTTTCTGTGGTGTTTTGTCTGCGATGTTAGGAATAGCTTTTAGTATGGGGATATAACAAAATGGTCCTCTGACATGGTCTAAATTCGAGTCCATGGACACCTGGCAGGCTATTCTGGGATGGGTGGTGGTAATTTTGTGGCCACCATCCAGTGTAGGTGGTTTTACCAAGGTTCCTGGGCATTGTCAATGGTTGTATAAAAATATTGGTTGGTCTTGCACGTAGTGGTGTCCATTTGTGACCCCCCCTTGCATACCACAAAGGAAAGTGGAACATCAGGTGACTTTTTTTATCATTATTTATGCAATAAATCGCAGCACATTCACCTAATTTGAATATTAATGGAGACTACTCATCAGTGAATGATATATTAGATGATAAATTTAATTTATTCTTTCTGAGACAGAAAACAAGAGAAATTTACTGACCATTTGAAAAATGTGTGAGACCTGGTATAAATGTCATTCAGGGTAAGTACAATGGTTTGCAATGCCACACAAGTTTGTCATTATTCAGCTGATAAAAATAAGGTTCCATTCTGCTAAAATTCATCTTAGCTTTCTTCGTTAGAAAGAGACGTTGATATGGAACCTAAACAATCTAACTTGTACTTCGTACCTGCAACTGGGAACTGATAATAAATGAGAATTGAGTGTTGTATGTATCGTAATTGTTTTAACTGTGTTAATTTTCTTCTTAGAATTCAAAGAGCTCGTTAAAGGCAATAATTTCAGTAGGAGTGATTATTGTGAATATTTTGTGATGTAATATTTTTTCCAAGATGGTGAATACTCCTAGAATTGTTATCAAACAAATGAAAATGCAAATGAATGTTTTAAGTGTTGCATATTGGTACATAAATATTCAGAATATTCAATTTGCAATGATTTGCAAGAGAATGTTGTAAACTGGCAAATTGTATTAAAAATGGAACCCTTAGTCAAACTGGCACAAGTAGTGTCGCTTATGGGATCACTGATTTTACAAACTGGAGGACCATACTTTTAGACATTATTTTTCAGAATGTAGCTTTCAGTGTGGTCAAAAATTATTTTCAATGACATTTTAGATTTTTCATGAGAAATTACTTTGGTTTGATTCATTTTTATTGACATTTTTCATTTGATAAGCAATATATAGTGTTTTGAAGTTAACAAATTTCTTAAGGCGTTGCCAAATTGTGCACTCACCCAAGTAATTTTTCAACAGGTGACTAGACAAAAATATCAGATACTGTCTACTAAAATGACTGTTGTACAAGTGGAGTAAGTTTACTGACTGAATTTTGGACGTTCAAGTCGATAGAAAAGCTGGGCTAATAAAAAGCTACAGACTGCATTGTAAAATTAGGTACCATCAAATTTTACCATTTTTCTGGATCTTTCTCCATGAAAAAATTAAATAGACTAATTTTGTGAAAAATCTGGACCAATAACATGACCATGGTAGTGTTAGTCTTGTACCCCTGACGCTTTTATATCTCTAATTTCCATCAATTCTCTCAGTCTTGGTCTTGGTTTTTGTCTTCTAACAATACTCGTGGTCATGATCTTGGTTTTGGCCAAAGATAGTCAAATCTTTGTCTTTGTCTTAAATCGATTCTCTGAATCTTGGTTACAGTTTTGCACAATCTAGCGTTGATTTCATTTACAGAATATTTTTATTTTCATGGTTGCTAAATTGTATTATGAGATGAAAACTCATCTATGTCCATTTCATATTATGATGTAAAAAATTAGTTTTAGTGGTATGACTTCAAACATTGTATAGGTAGTTTAATCGTACTTTTAAGGACTAATTTCTTTCTGTGCTGGTCTGGCACAGTCCAGTTTTGATCTTGGTTATGGGTGTAAAACTGACCAATTTTGCTTATCACTACTCTTTTTTAATATTCTCAAATTTTTGTAGTTATTGATCCAAATTTAATTCGATTTCATCAATGTAACAAAGTGTCTTTTTAAATTAAAACATTTTTATATCCAAAACATACATTACACTGTTTTATTTATTTTTCTTTTTCAGAAAAATGCGGTATTTTTTGTATTTATGACAGAGGAAAATTATCAATACCAAAAGGGATAAGGCTAAAATTTTCACAAAAAGTAGTTATTGTATAGGACCAGATCTGAAAGGAATTTGGTACCTGTGGCAACTTTCTACCAGTGGTGACAGGTGTATTTGTACACTTGCTGGTAGTTTATGTGGCCAGTCTCAACATTACGTAGGGCATTGTACACTTTTTGGTTCATGAGGTATATGTACATCATATATAGTCTAAATTTGTTACTGAGCTAGCCTCACACATACACGAGGTTATATTGTAGATGTGCGCATTCCCTTACCAGTGTGCCCTAAAGTATTTATTAGTTTTAGTAGTTTCTGAGAAAAGTGGAGAACAAATAATTCCTGGAAAATTGATTTTTCCATGTTTACAAGAAAACTATGAAGGGGATTAGATTGAAATTTTTAATATGGATTTCTCTTATGTTGGTGCAAGTCTGATAGAAGTTTGATGCTTACTAAAATAGTAGTTTCTAAGAAAACTTGAAAATAAAATATTTCTGAAAGAAATTTCTTGTTCTCGGTTTTGAAAAAAATGATCAAAGGGATAATGCTTAAATTTTCATGAAAAGTGTTTCTTGTAAACGGAGGACAGGTTCGATTGAAGTTTCTTTCCTATTTATTCAGTAGGTACCTAGTTTCCAAAATAACTGGAGAATAACAAATTCCAGAAAAAGTGGTTTCTCTAGGATTTTGAGGAAATTAGAGCAAGGGTGGGGCTGACATTTTTACGATAGGATCGTTCTTCTGGATATGCAAATCAGATGAAAGTTTTGTGCCTATTAGTTCAGTAGTTTCCGAGAGAACTGTAAAAGAAAAAATTGACAAAAAATTGGTTTTTCGAAGATTTTTAGGAAACTATAAGAGGGATAGGACTAAAAGTTTTCACGAACTGTTAGTCGTATATCGCACCAAATCCGATAGGAGTTAGGTGTCTATTGATTCAGTAGTTCCCGAGAAAAATGTAAAACAAAACAAACTGCTGAAGTAAAGCCAGTGGCCATTGTTGCTTGAAGTATATTTTTTGTGTTTACGGCGCAAGAGTTTACAAGCGTCTTTTCTGCATTTTAATAATTTAAGTTATAAGTTTTTGTTTTTATTGCAGATGAAAATTAACAAACTGTGTTTTCTAGCAAGGTATTGCTTCGATAGAGTTTTTTCTCATTTTTTATAACACTTCTCTACGTGAGAAAAGGTGAAAGTATTAAACAAAATGAACGTCAACTGGAGGGCAGAAGTTTGAATTACGTGTAAGTTTTATGCGTTTTTTTGGTTATTTTGAGTCGTGAAAACATGTTTTTTTTTTCGCGGTTGACTGAGCCGAATTATCAAAGAAAAAAATAAAATAAAATAATTAATACACAGTTTCCGTCCACGGAAACACAAAACGAAAACTGAAAAAAATATAAATAGGCTATAGGTATACATATACAGTAGGTAGGTAGGTAGGTAGGTAGGTAGGTATATTATAAAATATGGCAATAAAAATCAAATCGTAATAATTCACGTGATGTCACGAATTAGTAATAACGGCGTATATTTTAAATAAGCCGAAACCCTTACCCTATTTGAACCAAAAAGGAGAAAAAAAAGGAACGTAAATAGGAAAGAGAACTTGAAAAAAAAAAAAAAAACTTCTTATCGTAAGTATCGATTAAGTGCTAATTTTTGTTTTATTGTTAACATTCAGTCTTCCGTTTTGGTTTTTTTTTTTTCTTTACTATTTTTGGAGGTACATTTTTGTCATGCAACGACTGTTCAAAAATCATAATTTGTTTTAGTTTTTCTTCTTCTTTCATTCTGAATAATATAACACTAAGGGAAACACAAAAAAAAAAAAAGAAATGAAAAAAACTAAGTAAAAAGACCTCGACAGTATTTTGAATGATAATCTGTTGTAAGCTATACACGAAAATTTTCAATTATTTAAGAAGGTAGCAATAGTCGTAAATTTTCTTCAACTATTTTAAACTGTTTGAGAAATTCGAATGTTTTTCTGTTTCCGTATTTTTTTTTTGTTTTTCTGTTTTTCCCCTACAACTTTTATTTTTTCGCTCTACTTGTGTATACACGTAAGTTCAAAGAAGTAAATACCTTACCTACGGTGAAAACAAAAAATGAAAATACCTATATACATTATACCTAATTGAAACGTGAGGAACTCTTAACAATTTTTACTACATGAAAAACGTGATGGCCTTATTCTAAATAAAAATTGTAATTTATAGGTAGGCCTACTCAATATACAAACCATCATTGTCTCTGTCTTACAAATTTGTCGGAACGTGCTTTCACACACAGACACCTGCCAATATTCAAAATGCCTAAATATCGTCATAATTACAAATGTTTTTCCATTCTATAATGTTCTGAAAGTACTATTTCGCACAAATATTCCATACGAATTACTTAATTGTATTAATCTGCTCGCAAATTTCTTGTCAATATCACTGATCCAAATTTAGTAGACAGTCACTTCTTTTGTAATATGCCAATGTTTTAAGGGTCTCAATCTTGTAAGACTATAATGTAAATCAATTTGTTTCAAATGGAATGTTAATTCAGTTTTGTCAACATATCATTTCCCTTAAATGTAATAAATCACACCCTCCTACACCATATATTTTTTTGACATATAAAATTCCCTTCAAAATGTCTCTAAAAAGTACCTTTGACACTACTATGAAAAACAAAAGGCAACGACGAAGGAAAAATTTATACAAAATTGAATTTGCCAATCAATGAATAGGCACTGAACAGAAACTCAGAGTGGCAATATCAATAACAGTACCTACTTACTGGTAAATATTAGGTACATTGTCTTGAAAATTTTTTTGCTAATATAAGTCTTCTTATGGATATCCATTACTACGAAAAGAAAAAATGTAGAAGCTATTATTCTTAATGGAACTTGTTAAAAATTTATGAAATAACTTAAAGACATTGTTCAGACTGGATAGTGTTGCTAGCATAAACAGAAATCAATCTGACCATTTTTCCAATTAAAATATAATTATGGAAATAAGAACTATTTTGGTTGGTTGAAAAGTGGTCAGGTACCTATATTTGAAGAATAAAAATCAGTGTCGCAACTTATGAGGAACCCAAAATTTGTTATTGGTCCTTTCAAATTTCTTTGTTGTTACCAACTCATCCTTCCATTTATTCTTTTTAAATTTTATATGAAAGATGTTATTCAACGCTGAAACAGTGTTTATGAAATCAAAAATAACATGAAAGATACAAGTGGTTACATCCACAATATGGAATTTTTCATATAATTTATGAATATATATTTAATTTAGAGATAATTATTTAAAAGAGCTTGTTATTGGAAATGATAGGGGAGATTATTATATATCAAATAGAAATAAAATCAAGTTCTTAATATTGTTAGTTATGGAGTTATTTGCTGGTTTGATAATTTTTTTCATTTTCATGGAATGACTCACCTATACTGGCTGTTTTAAAAAAAACAGCGAAATAATTCTGATTTTTGTAACTTATACACCAACGTGAGATTAACAACAAAGTTATTGAATTGATTTTGGTTAGCGAAGTGAAAAATTTCGAAACCAATTCGTAACAGTGCAAAATAATTTTCATTTCCCAACTAGTGTGAAAATTAGTTTTATTTCATCGGCATTTTTGTTTATTTTTCTTTACGACGCTATTTACACAAACAGAAGTGGTGCAATGTCATGAAAACGGGCTGTTTTACTTGGTGATGCATATAAACAACAACATTTCACCTATCCCTAATTATTTAATATTATTTTGTAAAATTATGTTAGAACCAGAAATTTAGTTGATATACCTAATTCATTGAATACAATTACCCAAACTAATTTTTATGTACTTGTTGCAAAAAATATCGTACGCCACTTGTTTACCTCTTACAATTCCCTTTGACTATACAGTACTGGACCATTAAAAAACAAAGCTCTTTTGTTAAAAATACCAGCGTACCACTTGACGAACTTCAAAATATGTTTATATGTACGCTGTATTTGCGAATTTGAGGAATGACCTTCATCAAACATATTCTAAACTGGTGAACTCAAGCAAACAACGAAAGTATGCATTAAGTACCCTCTGCTTGCCAACTTCTATGCCACCATGTTTTGATATTACAAAGTAGCCTACATTACGCCTACGGAGTTTTACTGGTCAATACAAAATACTGAAAGAGTGTGCCATAAAACAAATGTAGGCAGAGTGCAGGTTTAAAAATATAATAAGTATGTACTAAAGTTATTTCTCAACACTATTCTGGAATTTCCAACTTTATGTATGCTTTGCGTTCTGTGCACAGATCGTTGACTATATAGTACTGGACCAGTAAAGATTTATATGACCAATGTACTTTTTAATGTCAAGATATGCCGGCGAAAAAGTAAGCAATTCTGGCGTACCCTCTGCGTATTTTCGACGTTTTGCTTGAGTTCACCAATTTAGAATACATCCGATAAAGATATCCCGTACATTCACAAGGACAGCGTTCGTATACACAAAGCAAAATACGTCAAAAGGTACACTCTGGTTGCCTATTTAGCGCCGACATGTCTAACCATAGAAATTATCTTTCTCTACTGATTCTATACTATATATGTATACTCAAAGGCACAGATACAAAAAAAATATAAGTGTAAAACAGGACGTATAAATAAAATTAAGATGTTTAAAAAATGAATGAGCTGAAAATTAATTCATAAATTTAAACAACTGGAAAAAAAAAAAAATTCTTAAAGTAAGTTCCATAAAGAAGTGCCTAAAAAGAATATAATTACGAGAGATTTAGAGTGAAAAATGATGGAATATAACAATATTGTCCGTTCATTTTTTCGTAGATATCCAACACCATTTTATATGAAATCAAACAAGAATATCTGCAGAATTCATCGGCACCAGTCTAAAGATAATTTTACGGCTGCGCCATTTAAGGGCTCTTCGTTACCGGTACATTATTTTGATTTACCTACTTTTTATTTTTCGGCCTAACGCTGCATTCGTTATTTCTTCTTCCGTTTTTTCGGAAAAACAATGGTGCCGAACATTTCGAAGTGGGTAAATACGAAATGAAGAGAAGAAGTTTTTGGGCGAACTAAATTTACATAATATCTGAACGCGATCGGAGAAAACGACGACGCTCGGCTATATATTTGGCAAGTGGGTGCCATAAATCGCGAGATAGCGTGCAGGTAAGTTCCCGAATTCGTAGGCCCAGATAAGGAAATTCATTACCATTTGCGAGAACGATTATCACTTTAATTGTGGTAGCATTCTGTCCGTACACACAGTGCCAGCTTTTTTTTTTTTTTTTTTACTATCATTATTAATATTATTATTATTATTATTATTATTATTATTGTTATTATTATTACTATAATTATGGTATGCTATACCGGCAGGGTATCCTTTACCTGGCTTTTGTTTGCGATTTTGCCAGCTAAAGAGATGATATTTTGACCTCGTTCTAATTTTTTTCAAGTTTTGGTACGTTTCCGAAGGCTTTTTTTTTTTTTTTTTTTTGGGGGATTTTTTCGCAGCGGTTGCGAATGGGTGGCTGGCAATGGCGAAGGAAAAATATGAAGGACGTGAGGCAGAGGTTGAAGACGGTACGGGTAAGGGCCTTTTTGTTCGCAACAATTTGCGAAATTCCGCAACATGAATGAGGTGTCGGCGTTCGCAGCGGCTCCAGCAGCCTCCACCATCCCCTATATTGTATATCTGCGCGAATGGTTGGGCAGCCCAAAATGCGGTCGCATAACTCGACGATAACGAGCAACCCTTCGTTTTGTAATTAAAATAATTTTAATTCGTTCTCTCGACGACGCCGAAGTGCACCGCGCGTACGTATTATTATTATTATTATTATTATTACTATTATTATTATAAGATCGCTTAGAGTCCGCAGCCTTCTTGAGGTAATTTATACGCAGCCTAACCCTAAACGAAAAAATAACCACATTATTCCAGGGAACTTGTTTTCTACAGGCTGGCGTACATTGTTTGCGAATTGGTGACATATAATTATTTTAGTCGGCACGAATTTGCACTGTGTTCGAGTGGTGTACCCTGTTGAATGTGGAAGGTAGGATAGTTTTTGCACTTACGTAAGCTGCGTTTTGGTTGGACTGAGTACGTATGGCCGGCGTTGCACGGTGCGGCTATGCCAAGAATTTCGGGTTCGAAACTATTCATAATTGTGGCCATAAATTCTCCAGTGTCACGAGCAGCGGTCGGTTATGTCGGTGAAACAATATTCGGAGATACTCGTATCCGGATTTTCATTTCGATATAAGCAAAGGCCGGTGTCGCAGTTGTTAGACATTTTCGTTGATGAAGGCTAAAATAGAGCAGTTTTATTAAAGTAGGTGAGCGTAGGTTTACGCAGGGATATGGAAGAGATTATCATTTCTTTAATATTCGGTAAGTATACAATTCGAACCAATCGGCACCTATTCTATGGGCGTTAAACGAACGATTAAATTTTTATTAGGCCTCGATTTAAAGCTTCTCAAAGAAGTTCACGAAACATTTGTGGTCCATATTCAAAATCACGATGAAAAATAGTTGATAGAGGTGCTCAGCCATTTTGGGAAAAGTCGTTACAAATCTGGAGAAAGGTTTACGTTCAGACAAAGAGTATAATTTTATTTGTGTTGTCATAGGTTATCAGAGGTATTTTATGGTGGTGTTCTACGTAGTGATGTTCAAATGGGCAATTTTTTAAATTCCTCCGGGGTTCCTCGCCATGAGGCATGGACTACTAATCTGAAAACCGGTGTTCCGATCTTATTGGTATAAAAAATGTTTTTTTGTAATTTTGTTTTTTCGTTATGTTTTTGTTTTATTTTCATGTCTTATCTTTGAGAGTGGAGTAGCCAAATTGTGTATTACATTCAAATAAAAATAAAAAGCTAAAAATGGTGAACGTCTTATTACTCTCGTTTCGTACAATTTTTCTGAATTTCTCTTTGTCTTGTCACAGATGCTGGTCAAATTTTGACTTGGACTATTTGAAGCAGTTTCTCAATAAGACTCGAGATCTTTATTCAAAAAGTTGAAGAATTTCTAGATAAATTGACGAAATTATTTTTCGAATACGACTGGAATAAATTTATAGATTTTCTCATAAAACTTTCGGATGATATACCTATCTAAGTAGATCAGTACCAGTAAAACCGTTGGACAAACCTTTAGATTTTCTATAAGAAAATAATTTAGTTAGAAATGAATTTTTAAAAATATGCTTTTATAAACCGAATAAAACTCGTCTCACCAAAGTTCCATGTCAATAACTCCTAAAAAAAATTATGGTAGAAAAGAGAAAAAACCTGACACTGGGAGAGTTTGAACTTGACAATACTCCATTTTCACGACAAGAAAATTTCACAAAAATCAAATTTCACGACATTCATTTTTACGAATCAACTTTCCTAACAGCAATTTTCATGGATTTGTTATTAATTTGTGGGTAGTAGATTATTATTATTATTTCTAAATTGTAAATAGTTATGTATCTACATGTAATATTTAATCAGTTTTGTGAATATTACTATGTAGATGTCAAAACATTTTATTTTTCTGATGATCTCTTGTTGTGGAAACAGCTGTTATGACTTTTGTTTCATGGAAATTAACAGTAATTATGAAAAATACTTTGGGTCTTGCAGTGACACGTCATTCGAGCAGGTGGACCATTGGGGAAAGGAAAAGGTAAAGATTCATACCATTTAAAGAAGGTTGAATACAAAAATGGTCTTTAAAAACATGTTTTTATGCATTATGTCGCTTTGAATTGTGAGCCTATCTCTATGATGTCACGTCGTTCTCATTTTAAATAGAGTGTATGGTTGGGAGTAAGTTGGTTTTTTATGACCCTTCAAAAATTTTGTAAGGAAAACGCACATTTATATTGTATAATTTGCTACAACTGGAGTTTGTTTTTATTTTGGATTTGAATTTAGCTACATTTGTCTTTTTTAAAAGTTAGAGTTGGTCATTTTACTGTGGTAATTGGTGATTTGGCTGAAGAAAATGTCTTTTTCAAATTTTTTCTTTTATATAATTACGTAATTCAAAAAGCTCAAGTTCGTCAGAACACTTTCACTCGTAATGTAGGTACTTACTTCATTAAGAATAAAATCAAGCTTATGGACAGTTGTGGAGCAAAAATTAAGATAAGTAACAGAAAATATACCTAAATGAACATGAGATATATACGTTATTAGTCAATATCAAGAACAAGTAATATCCTGATAAGTTTTTGTTGATTTTATTGATTTTGTTGAATTTAAACATTTCAAAGAGGTAATGTCACCAGTATCAAAACGCTATTCCATTGAGAATAATTTGAAAGTAGGTAAGGTAGTTTGCCAATAGCCACCATTTTGTCTATTTCCACCAATCTAAAACAAACACATTAATTTTAATGTGTTAATGCTTCGTCTAGCGTCACTAACCAACAGTATGCCGCCTATCATATTTCCTTAGTTTAATCATTTCAGTTATTGTTTTTGTTACATATGTGTTTATGGTGATATTAATTTAATGTTTTTTTCTAAAAAAATTCCCTGGAAATCAATGAAAAATTAAAAAAAAAATTAATGAACATGATTCATGTAACACCATTATTTTTGACTCGAATTTAAAATAAAATACAATAGTCTCATGAAATATGTAATATGAACTTCCAGAAATGTTTCATTACAGTAGCAATCATATTGCTTTTAAATTCAGATAATACCAATTGTAGAGACTATTGAAAAATTAATGATACAATTTGCTAATTTCCAACAAAGATGTCAAACATTTATTTTGGACCTAGGCTGAAAAACATAATACAACAGAGTTGTGGAATATATAACATGAACTTCCAGGAATGTTTCGTTACAACTGCAACCATATCGGTTTTTAATTTAGAGAATTGCGATATGCAACCCCAGTAGGCTAAATCCCCACTGATATACACCAATACCTCCCAAACTCATTCCACTAAATTGCCAAGGTGGTGGACTGCCAACTACATCTGACAGCCACCAAAATCCCTATAAGCTCACACCACTAGCCAGGCGATTGCATTTTACCCATTTTATACCATGTAAATTAATTTTAAAAAAATACCAAAACAGCCATGCACCCAAGCTGGTGCTTAAATATTAGGTCTCACTTTACCGAGGTTTTTTCCGAGGTTTGGCCATGCCAGTTAAAAAAACACATCGTTTAATGATGAAAAGGCAAAAACATGAAAAAATTACAAAGAGAAAAATAATACTATGTGTTTGTCTATCGGGTGGCAAATGCTGGTTGATCAACCTGGCTAGAAAAAGATTTTACATCGGTTGTGAATTACAGCTAGACGATAAAAAAAAAAGAAGAAGGGGATATGTACCGAGGTACAAACACATATATTTATTGTATTAGACCTCCGAGGTGGTTTTGTGGAAAGAAAAAGTAGAAAAAAATCTTAAAATGGAGGGAGAAAGTTCATTCATTGTGAACAAACCTAGGCTAATACAGTTAGCCTAACCTAGGCGCTCACAGCGAATTTTATTATTATTTGGAAATTAATTTTAATTTTGGTATTTTAATATTATTACGTATTTTATTTTTATAGTAAATAATACGTCCGAGGGCGCGCAAAAATTACTAGGGTGTAATTTTATTTAGGGGATTTATTATTATTATTTTCATCCCGCCGTATCTGTCAGAATTTCAAATGTGGCGGCTATTAGAAAATAAATTATATAATTTGCCAATTTCCAACACAGTTATCCAAAACTAATAATTAAGTTTCAACTTAATTGATAACATGTAACTTCCTCTACTTCAAGTCATTAATTGTTCATAATTATATAAGGCTATCTTTTTCAATGTTCATTTTTTAAACGTTTTACTAAATATTTTTCCTAGATTTATTCATTGATTAGGATGATTGTAATTGGGGATGGGCTATTGCAACAAGTTAATTTTAAGTGGCAGTAATTGGTAAATTGGAATTTTTTCTTCAAATTTTTGTAAAAAAACTTTGTATGAAATATAAAAATAAAAGATTCGTACCACGCACTTTCAATATTTCAAAGTGACTATGATCCAATTTTCATCAAATTGTTATAAAGATAAATTTAATGAGGCCCCGCTGAAAAATTTTTTATAAACGGAGAAAAAATAAAGTATATTAAATTTGTCGTCATAAGAAAAAAAAGAGCGCTTCAGTAAATGCCAAGTTGGACTGAAACATTTAATGTGGTACACATTTTAATTGGTGCACAGTCTTCACCTTATAAGAGCGCATTTAAAAACAATTATCTCTTTCAAAATCTAAACGAAATAAATTTTTTGGAAATACCATCCAACAGATCCACACCAGAATTTGTGGCCAGCATATTGCAATAAATTATAGTTTTTATTTTTTGAAAATTTCTTAGTTATTGGTTAAAAATCAAGTATTTTATAGCCAAAATAATGTCCAAAATAGCTGCATCGTAAGTACCATCTGGCTGACTCACGCCAAAATTAGTAACATATTACAATAGGTCATAATGAATGTCACTGAAATCATTCCCTAACCAGATATTAGTCAGAAAAACCGATGATAGGTTTTCATACCTACCTACACACAAACGCTAAATTTAAAAATAGATTAATCTCGATAATTATACCTACTAGAACAATATTATATTGATGAAATAAGAGGAAAACAAATCGAAATTTACTTTTCAAATAAATTTTTATACTAGAAGTTCTTACTTCAGGCAACCATTAGCGACGAACCGAAAACCTGTGCGTGGTTGTTATCTTAAAATTCGTGTAGCAACAATTTTTTTGAAACTTTAAGACATAATAAATTTATTACAATATTTTTAAATCTGATTTAATGCAATTTTCTGACGTTTATATTCTTGAAAATGTTTACAACATTAGCCTCACGAGGGAAATTAACCTCGGGTTAGCATAAAATATAAAGTTCCAAATTTATGGTTAAAGCTTAAAATTGAAGAAAAATTTTTCAGCGAATTCCTAAAAGATTGTGTACGAGAAAATAAATAAAACTAGTACTGATTTATTGTCTGGTAGAAAATTTAGAAATTATCTATTTTTGGGCAAAGATTTGACGATGATACATGCAATAGAAAAAATCCGAGTGAAGTGAGTTCTGACGGAAAATAAAAAAAAATGTTAATATAAAAATTACGAGTATAAATAATAAGGTATCCATTTCCATAAGATACGAAATATAGCACCTACTATAAAAATTATAAGTAGCATAAATGTACCGTATATTGGGTACAAAATTTTAAAATTGTTCATAAATTAGAAACATCAATTTAAATTAAAATTTACGAAGGAATCAGAATCGGTGGTTCTTAATGTTATAGTTTGTAACATTAAAAATTTTATGGAATAAATCTTTGATTTTACCTGAAATTTTTTGTCTCATCATTCAAATTAATGTTTCCACAAAAAATGTTCCCAAAATGGGATACCACCCTGCCGTACCTCAAAATGCATGCAAATCATTAAAATTATGGTTATAAAAATTAATTTTTCTTCCCCACAAAGGTTAAAAATGTCACTTACAATATTCTGGTTCAGTTATTGGTTTTTTTTAATTTAAATAATTGGTATCCCATATTAGATTCAACTTGTCAATTTTGATATGATGAAAATAAAAAATTACTATTGAATCAATCAATTTATTTATCTGACAATACCTACTTGGAAATAGAAGCCAAATGTACAAAGTTTCTCTTGATATTGATTATATTTTAAAATATCAATTAATATTTTGTCCAATAGTTACGAAAAATTTCAAAAAATTTAAGAGAACTGTGAAAAAAATCAAAAAAAGACAACTCATTTTAGGTGTGTTCTTTCGACTGTTTTTTGTGGAGTCTTACTAAGTATCTTCAATTTTTCAACAGAATTTAAGATCAACAATGATACCCCGTATTTGGTGCATACCCCATAATTGGTACATTTACCCTCTAATTAGGGCTTTATAAAATTTTAAAAAAATTACCAAGATACTGCAGGCTATAAATTTGATATTATGTTGATCTGCTAAAAACTGCAAGTCAAGTGACACATACAACTGATATGGAGTTTCTTTTGACCTGCAAGGAAGAATCTGTCAATGTCCAAGCAAAAATTTTCGTCTATAAAAGCAGTTTTATTGAAAGGTTTTGTTTTGAAAACCTGCGAATCATAAACATTTAAAAAAAAAAAAGTTTTAGTTTAAAATGTTAGTTTTCTAGCATTTTTTAGAAAAATTTTGCATCTGTTGATGCCTTGAGACAATTATCTCGCAAAGCCAAGCATATAACCTCTAGGCTACGCCGACCCTCGTTTAATTTACTTAATATTTCACAGACTTGAATTATTTGATTATGAAATCCATCAATATTGAATTTCAGCCGAATGAAAATTACAGCTGTTATCAAATTAGCAAGAATTTATACTTACTTAACATAGACTTGTATATTTGGGTGCAATTCCTTTAACCTTGATTAAGAATCTATCTCTTTTTTTTTTCAAACTTCATTCATGAAGTTAATTTTGATAATAGGTTGGTTTTTTTGAAAAAACTTGGTACGTATAAATTTCTTATCTAACTTTCTTTTATTGTGGAAATCAAAAATTCGGGAAGAATAAAAGTATAAATGGTTAAAGGCGTATGAAAATTCGTAAATTTTTTTCTAAGTCAAGAGTTCTTGGATAAAGCAGATTTTCTCTTCATACTATGTCCAGGAATTTGACGTTTGTTCGATGCATATGTTTCTCACCGAGTTCGAATTCTGATGGCAAACATATGACAAATTATCCATCGACAAGCTCACATTTCAATAAATATATTTTATTTTTTCAATTTTGTTTTTTTTTGAGTTCCAGAATATTTAAAAACGTCTAAATAAATGCGAAGAAAATATTAAAATAAACAGTTGACGAATGAATTTGCGAGAATTATTCGACAGTGACTATCCTATGACGCGTCCCCCATTGCGTGAAAAATAAGTTTTCTTATTTTCATTTCAATCGAAAAAGTATTAGCCAATCCGCCTGAAAAAATGTACCTACGTTTCGAGCTTTTTCAACGAAATAATCATCTAATTTCAGGCATTAGCTTTTTTTTTTTTCGGTTACCTACGCACATTCATCGAGTTCGCAGCTCGTTTTCTACAGGTCAACATTGGCAACAACAACAATAATGAAAATTCCTTTGGAAACGAACGACGACACGAACGTGTCACAATTTCCATCTAAATTCGACCATGCTTATCCTACAAATGTGCTCTTTATCGTTTTGAAAGTTCTCCATTGAAAAACACAGGTTGTTTGGTACTTTTTTCCTTTCTTTTCTTTCTTTTTTTTTTTTTTTTTTTACGCTCCACTCTGATCTTTTTTATTTTTGTGTGTGCGTGCGTGTGTGGGTGTGTTTTCTTTTACCTTCTCTGTGTTCGCTTCAAAATGTGACGGGAATCTTAAAAACAAGGCCAATAATAACAAGAATAGCAACAAATATTGCTTTTCTATACAAGCATAGCGCAGCTGGCATTAACTTTCGAGAGCCTGAAAACCTGGCACAAGGCTGTACCAGTCACGCAAACGATAAGGATTGTTGCTTACGTTATTTGTCGGTGATCCTCTTCCCACCTTCCTAAAAGTTTGCCCTTTAAAAAAAGAAAGTAAAAGAAAAAAATTATAAAAAAAAGAAAAAAAAGACAAAAAGGAAAAGTAAAAAAAAAAGTAATGAAATTTACAAAATACCCTAAAGTTAGAAGCCTAAATATTAACGTTCGTGCGAGTGTGTGTTGTAACGTTGAACAACTAGCTGAAAAGTTTCATGCAAATGCATCGATATTTCGTGTGTTTCTTTTCAGTCTCGGAGTATAGTTTGGAATATTTTAACGTTGAAGCCTGAGATTTGATATTATTTTTGAATGGCAGCTTTTAGTACTATAGCTGTTAGCTTAAAGAAATTAATTTACGAACTATCTCACATTACCTATGTACATGTTAAGATCGTTTCGGAGTTCTTAAAGTCTATTTATTCAAGCTAAAATGAGTGAAAACCATAATATTAGTCCTTATCTTGGAATTGGACTTGCTTACAAAATTTTAGCTATTATAGGCGGCTTCGTTAAACTTACCTTCCATAATTTATTATACTTTCGAAAATTCACGTGAAAAAAAAAAAAACTGTATATCAATTTATAGCAACTTATTTCGGTGATAATATTATTATAAAATTAATATTAAAGTAAAGGATACAGAATCGGAATAGACGACTAATTTGGAATAGTAGCTTTTTTGGATCTGTATAGGCAGCTCACCTAGGCAAATGTTGACCTAACTAATGTATGACTGAAGTAAACAGCTACACAAATGATCGAATCTGGGTGGTCTAGATTATTTAAAGAATACTATCAGGTCAAATTTGATTTTGTGATTTTCAAAATTTTTTATGGTTTGCTAATTAGATTTTCTTACCAATAAATTTTTCCAACTCTCTCAATTCCTCCAATATTTCTATTTTCCGTTTGGTCCTCTAATTTTATAAAAAAACTTTTCCTATTTCCATTTTCGAAGAGAATATTTTTAAACTGGAAACAATCCCCATACATTCCTTAAAGTATTTGTCATATTAATTTTTGTCCTTGACCTTTAATTCCAATCGTCATATTTCCAAGAAAATTAGTCGTTTTTGAAGCACTTTGGGTTGGATATACTTCATCAAAAGATTTTTTATGAATAATATTTTGGTTAACGACGAATGAAGGTGACAAATTCTTTGTTTTAAACCTTCTATTATCTATCGATCCAGGTCTAGATGACACATTCGGCTTATTACAATTTATTTAAAAATTGATTTTTAAAATTTTTCCATAAATACCTCTTTACGCAACCCGCTTTACTTTTTATAGACCTTGTAATTTCTTGAACACGAATCAAAAACCCAACTCCTTTTATCTTCCACAGACACCCCCTTTGTCGAAAATGGAATTTTTTTCATTTTTAAACGTTTCTCCATTCCTTATCTTTCTCAACATATGTTTTCCAAGATTTCAAACTTATTCTGGCACTTTCCACGTATTCTTTCTTTCTTCCTCCTTCCCATTCTTAATAAAAGATCGTCTGTGGAATTAGATAGTAAGACTTTGTACATTTTGTAAACTGGTTTTTATTATCACCACTTTTTTCTTCACCTAACAGACAGATAATTTTGTACACCAACTTCGACTTGTTTTTCATATTGTTCATTCAGTTTTCTGTTTGCAGTCACAGTTGAAACAATATGTATTTTGTTCATAGTTTCCCAAATGTATATTTTTTCTGCAGTACATGACATGTGTTTTTATACAATGATGAGTTAATTTTTCTATGGGGCAATGGAGAAAATTCGGCGGTATTCTGAAATGGTTCCTGGTTGAACGTTATTCGGTGAGTCTTACTATGGAATAAAATACGTATCCGTGGTGAAAAAGGCATACTATAATCACATGCACATGGTGTAAATTTGAGTTCAAGGACATCTGGCAGAGTTATCAGGCCAGGCAATGGTAATTCTGTGGCCACTGTCTTGTACGTGTGTGTTTGCTGAGGTCCGTGGTCTTGTGAGACTTTGGAATATAAAATTTTGTAGAGACTGCTGGGAGATTGCCAAAATGGCCGCCCTGGTATACCACATAGAATCTTCTTTTCTCTATTTTCATATCATTCCTTTACATTTAAAGATGAGTCAACTCTTTCACTCATCTAAAGAGGATGAAGCCTTCATCTTTCACAAAAAAATCCCTTTGATTTTTTTCCATAGTTTTCCAACCAATTCAAAAATGTAATACTCATTCAGAATTCTCTTTGTCTGGAAAGGAATGTCCATTTACACTCTTGATTTTCCCTAGTTGCGAAATATTTGTCATCAATTATTTGTTTCGGAATCTGTGGTACCTTCAGAATTTTTATTGATTAAAAAAATACACTGTTACTCACCATTTCTTTACTTGTGTAAAGTTTTTGAGTCAACAGTGTTTATTCTGTTTTAAAGTATTCAAGTCATACAGTGGTCACTGAGGCCATGGTCTATTTTTTGGCTCTTTTTTGTTCTACAATAGTAAAGATGTCGAAAATTGTTTCCACTATCGTGTATTTTATGAATGTTTTCATTTTTTATTTGTGAATAAATAATTAATTTTTCATTTTTGGTGATTGTGGAATACCTTGTCGTGAGAGATATTCTCACCAGAAGGAAATTCTACAGAATTTAAGCGTATTCAGCCACTTCGTACATAAGTACAGGTAAGCCAAAACCAAGGCGAACACTGGCAATTTTAGAGCTGGTTCGGGTGGTTTTTATATGGCTTATTTACACGCACACCAAGACACGTATGGAAGAATATACATATGTCTGTGAGGGTGGCCAGGTTGCATCATCCCCTACCGAGATAAGAGATGGCTGGCCGGTTCATGTACGGATCGTGACATTGTCTCATTGTGTCATGATTTGGTACTCGTACATTACCTGCATGTACTTGCAGGTAATTACGATCGAACGTACTCAGTGTGTTTAACGTCGCAAGGACAATTATTTGCCTGCCCTTTGGGGCAGCGACTGTTGTCAAGGGGTCCAAGCCCCTATACCTCATACGGAAGAGTCCCCACAGTGATTTTAAACAATTTTAAAATTTATTCTAAACCTTTTTCTGTTACTTAAGAAAAATAATATTTTTGATGAAAGAATTTTTTTCCCTAAATTAAAATAAAAATTTGAGAAAGTTTTGAAACCAATAGTTGTTGAATTTTTTTGAAATAATTAAAACAAAGTAAATTCGGTGAAAATTTTTGGAATAAAATTTTATAATCTATGAAAAAGAGGATAAAGTTCGAATACTTTCAAAAATCTTAAAATTTGAAATTGGAAAATTCAAATATTTCTAAGATTGTAATTATTTGGTCGGAGTGAAGTAGATCTATTCACTTGGGAAATTTTGAATTTGAATAGGTACCAAAAATTCTAGAGTTGGTAATTAATTACGTGGAAAAGATTATGGCTCTCACATTGATGGTTTTCCTTATGAATGAAGCCCCCCAATTGGGATATCACAGTGGCCATTCACAAAAACTGTTCCTACTGGAATGAATTAAATTATATTGATTTAACAAAAATTTGTCCTCACTCAGGTAGGCCTCTATCATAACACTCATAGGACATAAATTAGACAGAATCTATATGACTGGATTTTCAATTCAGAAATTATTAAATTATTATGTCCTTTTGAAAACATAATTTTTTAGAGGAGACTAATTTGGAAACATAGTGTTCCAAATGAAAGTAGGTACCCAAAAGTTTCGAAGAAAAATGTTGGGAAAATTTGCACCATTTCACAGAATTGGTAATGATAGTGATTGAAAGTACAAATGATATCCACCAACTAGTATGTTAAAATGGATTTTAGCAGTTTGGATTAAAAAGTTTGACTATTTGAATGGAGCTAAACAATTTTTACTACCTCGCTTGCTCTGTGTTTCAAAAAAGAGAGTCCCAATAGATTGGAAAAAAAAAATGTTTTCCCACCTCATATAGATCAACAATTACTAAGGACATCTGTTTGAAAGTAGAAAAAAAAATTTTTGTTCCAATTCACTCTGTTATTCCGAATTTGCATAACTTTTTTTCTTTTTGACCAAAACATGATTTTTAATATTTCGTATTATAGATCTTTTCAGCTTGGTGATATCTCATCTTCATCTGAGGGGTGGGTTCTACACACTTTTGTCAAAATTTTGGGCGATTTTTGTGAAAAAATTAATTTTAGCATTGAAGTTACAGTACTAAAACCAAGTGGTATTCCGAGTTTGTATTCCCTCCTCTATTCATTTTGTAGTCTATTCGTAAATTTTTATATTTTCGATGAACGTTAATCTTGCACAATCGAATCTTGATCTAAGTTTTGGTCTTGGTCTGGCAAACAGTACAAGATAAATACACATCTTCAGAAGGGAAATATTATTTTGTTACTCGAATGCTGTAATATTTTTAATATCCCCCAAACACCGAATTGAATACTATTGATTACTTTTTGTAGATATATTACATTTTTTCAGTATTGCTACCTGTGTTTTCAAACTTTTCTCTTTTGTTACTTTATTTAATATCGACATTTTTTGGTGGTAACTGGCAACACTGATTGTTTGATTCAATACATCATTATCAATCTTATTTGGTACTCAGGATTAAAATTTGGTTTTCAATTATTTTAGGGTTTTTTCGTTGATATTGCTATCCTCTCCTCCCACCCACTATTACTATAAATAATATTAAATTATAGGCAATAGGACCTATACCTAGGTATACAGGCTTGATGAAAAGGGAAAGGTCTTTCCCAGCTCGGACTTTTCACAGGCCCGGTATTTTCAAACAAAAAAATGGTAAAGAAAATCTACTGAAAAACCGCTAAAAAAAATTTCAGATCGCTCCGCTGGTATAATTCGCCCCTTGTTTTGGGAAATAAGTTTGGTAAATTTAACGATTGGGTTTTTGTATTATTTATGTAAATAAATGATGAAAAATTTTTAGATTTTATTTTTGTTTTCCTTTGTTTTGGTTACAAATTTTTACAACACTAAATAAAAAACTGAATTCGGCGTCGGCACCTTTGATTCATTAAGCGATTAAGTAATATTTTTAGTTTATAATAGTTCGATGATTAAAACAGATGTAATTTCTGAAATATATGTTAAATTTTATTTCAATGGAGCATAATATGCAAAGTATCGATTCTTTGAAAACAATATCGATACTATCAATTCCTAATTTTCTTCTTTACTTTACGTACCTACTATACTTTTTAAGGCTTACTTTATTTTTCTACCTTCATTAACATAAACCAATGAGCATTTTTTTATTTGTGAGACTGATTAAGGCCTATAATTTGCAAATAAAATCTCTCACTAAAATATGGAATCATTTTCGTTTCCATTTTAAGAACAAAAAAAATAAAATGTACGAAAAAATTTAATATATACTTACTTACGTAAAATAATAGATGATCGAGTCGAGTGTTATTATCTTCGCAGACTTCGAAATAAAAATCTTAAATTTGATTGTTGAATTCAAGTAAAATTATTTCAACCTTGCAAAACAGGTAGACTACCAAAGGGGTGGGGAGGATAGCAGAATTATAGACTTTTTTTCTAACTTACAGTCTTGGCAATCATTTTACTGGTTTTAAAAATAAAAACCCCAACTGATGGGGAAAAAAAATTAAACGAATTACCGAAGTTATTTCGTGACAAGAATCGTTCCATTTCGTTCATTTTTTGTGAGGATGAAGAAACGAAAGCAGTTTTCTTTTTTTGCTTTTTTTTTCTACTTCCCTCATTGCCATACACACAATACGAGAATCATTTCTTTTAGCTGCGGTTTTTTTTGGCTCTCTCTCACTCTCTCTCTGTCTCTTTTTCTCTGTTTCTGTTTTATTTCCATCGACGCAGCGTGAGCTCCACATTTATTATCACCCTGAACTTATTTCTTCTATTGACTAAATTAACCGCATTTTCCTTGGGGTCGGAAAAAAGAAAATTATTTTAGAAATGTCTTTCGACGGAATAAATCGTTCGCTGCCTTAACACATCACGTTTTTGCCTCGAAATGTCGAATGATAAATGAATGTTATTCATTGTTTTGCACCTCTTGTTTCGTCTTCAGTTTTTTTTTTATTATAATTTTTTTTTTGTATTTTTTTTCTTGAACTGTTTTCGGCTTCGTTGTAATGTATTGTTTTTTAATATAATTTTGGTACAGGGGTATTTAAGGTGCGCTACATACGGCATGATGAATGATAGGAATGAGGATAGATAATTGAGGACATCATTATTTTGCCTGCCATTATAATTTCGAACGACTGCAAAAAAAAGGGAATGGCTTTCAATTTGATCCATATATATGTTTTTTTTCATTTATTTATTTTTAGTACTCACCTACTATTTAAGAGATACATAAGAACAAGAATGAGATAAAAAGATAAAAATCACGGTACAGTCTTAGGGCGAATTATACAATAAATAGTTGAACCTGACTTAATTTAACTCTTGTTTATGCTCATATTCTGACCGCATATGAAAATGTGGAGTTAAATCAACCTTAATTCTGAGGATGAAACTGACTTAGAACGGTCAAGTGGCCTTAGTTTCTACTGCATGGTCATAGGTAAGTCTTTGTTTTCCTTCGGAATTGTCAGTCACGATATTGGTATTGAATTTGTTAGCTCTCCAGGTCACGGCCTTGAACACACAATTTTTGATTAGTCTCAGTGTTGCAAATTCATTCTTGAATTTAGTAGTGAGTTGGCCAGTCAATTTCCTATTTTTATATATTGAAAAATGTTAACGAATTAAGATAGCATGTGCCGTCTTTTTAGGTAGGCAATGAATTACGGTTTCAACTGACTTGTTTCTTTTAACTCTGTTGGGGTTCTTGGTTCATGGTTTCCCCAAGGAATTCAGTTTTTGGTATACTTAGTAAATCTCTTACTCCGAGTAGTTATTTTTGGTTTTTGACACCACAAGTTAAACTTACTAGCTATCTATTCATCGCGTCCATCGAAATTCCAAACTTTACAGGTACCATATATTAACATGTCACAAAAACATGGGAATATTCAAATAAGAAAGAAAAAAAAACATTTAATACCAAATATTAAAAAATTTTTAATTAACTGAAAGTATGATAAAAACTTTAAACTTTGTTTCTAAGTTTTGCGATTGGAATCGTTTTTACCCACTGCTTAGACTAATTTCGAACAATCTTAGTTTCTCCCAAAGTGTAAGATAATGTATCAATTTTGCTCGTCATCAGTATTTGACCAATGGATTAAATGGTACAATTTTTATCAGTCAGACAATTCATTTACAGAAATTGCTAAAATAATTACTGCGATTTTTGTAACGTCCTCATGAAAGTAGACTTTTGTGGGTCTAATAATTATGTGCATAAAGCAGCGGATATCAATGTGGTGCGGAAAAATATGAATTTGCACAAGCGCGCTTGCGAATTTGTTGACTTTTTCCACACCATCATCTTTGCCACGCATGCTCACTTAAGTTTTGGTCTACTTTTCCCTCTACTATACGTCAGTAATTACTTTTTGTATCTTTTACATTTAGATTACAAAAGATAAACGTTATTTCAAACTTCCCTGAATCTAAAAAGTGTATATTTTGGAAATTAAAAAACAAATTTTCATTTTATAGCTACCAATGTGGAATAGTTAATTGTGATATCAGTGCGAAAAGTAGGTGATTTTGTTACGAGTATGAATAAAGCGAATGTTTCGAAGCACACTATTAGCAATAATCTACTTCTCACGGGTGTCCACACGATTTTTTGCAACACCCCCTCCCACCATCTGGAAAAAATATAAATGAAAAAAAATTTTTAGAACTGAATTATAATTATAATATTAATAATTTTATTTTTTTAAACTAAAATATAATGACACCCTGTCCCATGCCCCCTACATTCTCTCTAAAAAAAATCTGAGACCAATAAAACAATTAATTTTTCTAGAATATTCATTGATAATTTTACTTGTTTGTTCATACTGTCAATTTAGTTAGCAAGAAAGTGATCGAGCCGTGCAAGAAAGTCAATTTATAAGTGTACAGAGGCTAAATTATATTTTTTCGTGCCATATTGAAATTCCCGAACGCTTTTCAGTGAAAGCGTACGAAAAAACGTATGTTTTGGGTGAAAGTTGCAAAAAATATTTTTTTCAAATGTATATAACATAAGTATTAGACTAAATAAGAATACGGTTGTTCTGCATTCAGGAAGTTCACCTCTTAAACATTCAGAAACCATTATAAATTCAATTTTTTTCAAAAATCGAATAAGAGTTCGGAATAATGCACCTCATATGTTACTGGAAATTAGTTTTCTTTTCTTTTTTTCCTTTGAAGCAAATTTTCTGGGAGAGTGTTGTAAAAAATATTGTCTATAATATGTATAAAAAAGGTGACACCAATAAAATCGTTTAATTATTTTCCTTGTTTCGCAACGATTAATAGATAGGTGATGTCATACAAGTGCAAAAAGTCGACCGAGTGTCAGGATTACAGCACAAATCAAAGGTGAGTGCTGCAAATTATACAAGAAGTAATCATCTATACTTCTCAGGTTTTTCACCACACTATTCTTCATAATAAATACTTAAATAATTCCGAGAAAATTTTGTTGCTTTTGAAGCAAACAAAATGAGATGCCTTTGGTTAGGTCCTAGCTGGTGTCTTCACAAAAATAATGGAAAGGAGTTTGTTCTTTTCATCACAACCACACCACCAAAAATTGGCTTATGTCTATAGGTAGGTTTTCATTAAAATTTTAATCGTTTAAAATTAGTTTCATGTAGAGAGTATTTGGGACTATTTTTTCTTTTAATTTAATTAACCAAATAAACACTGGAAGTAGAAAATTCTAACCCATCTGAATAAATGTTGAAAATTACGAATATCTGAAAATTGTATCTTAACTTTACTTGTGAATCAAAATCGCTACTCGCTTAGATAGGATAGTTACTTAGGTACCTATTTCATTGGTGGTATTTATTTTCGAGGCTTTTTTTTATATCAATTTATTACTATAGTTATATTTTAAATGACTGATCTATAACTTGTGGTTTGACCAATTTATTTTGTTATTATTTACCTCTCAGTTCTGCCATTTTTGTCAATTTTGTCAATTTTGTCGATTTTGTGTTTTCTAGGGTTTTGTCATTTTCATAATCACACAAAGTATGCATAAATATTCTCAAACAACTGTCTCACTATCTCCATGTTCCTATTTTTTATGAACACTTCAACGAAGAATCTTCTCCTCCTAAATTGAAGTGTATATAAAGCCCCCCTTCAATGAATTCATTATTTGGTGTTATTTTTTAATCTGAAATATTTTGAAGGAAGAAGATTTTAACCTCCAAAAAGATTACTATTGAATACAAGTTATATATAACAGCTTATAACAGACTACAATCAAAGATATTGCTTTTCAGTTTTATTCATTTCGAAAAATAAGTAACAACTTCAGTGGATATGGCCCAAAGTCTCGCCATAATGCCAATTTTAATGGCTACTTTTAGGTTAGAAACTAACGAAAAATATTCCTTACCCATTACACTATAATCTCCAGAGTTTACATTTTCTTTTCAAACTAAACATCTTTTTGTGTATTTTCAAAAAGGATAAAGGCCATATAATGCTACGTGAAAAATATCCAACAAAACTAATGGTATCGTTATGGATAATAAACGTTTTTCGCATGACACTTTTATTGACTGTTTATGTCCTCCCTTTTTTTTCTCACTCTTCTTCGAACTATGGCACCTATTCTATGAGTTAAAGGTTATAAATTCGTGTAGGTAGTTATTTTATTTTTCAACCCTCTCAACGTTTCCACAAGCTAATAAAACAAAAACCGATCTTGAAACACTGCTTAATATCATAAAACATACAATTATTTCATATAATTTGAGGTTTAAGATTTCAAAAAATTTATATCTACATTCACATATTTTTGTTGATGGATTTTTTCCTATTTCATACGTTTACAAGAAAAATATTTATTTTGCGAATCTAATTCGTACGTTATTTTCTATATATTTCGTTTCAAATAAGTTTAAAAAAAGTTTTTTTTTTGCATTCGTGTATAAATTTTTGACTTAGAAATCAAACAACTTTTCTATTCCTTTTTTTTTGTCTTTATGCTCTACTTTCCTTCTTTTTTCTCTTTTCTTTCTTTTTTTTTATGGCACAACTTTAAGTAGATCTAGTTTTTCTTTTTTACGAGGTAACAACACACTTTTATTCGACAAAATTTCAGAAGATTTAAACTCGAAACTTTTACTTTCTTGTAAAATGTATATAAATCTCGTCGATATAGCCAGTCGTAAAAAAAAGTCGGACCCAATTTTTGAGAGAACGTAATATACCAAAAACGAGGCAAAAAAGAGTAGAAAAATAAAATGTAAAAATGATCTTAATATCGTTTTTATTGTCTTTCTCTTTAAATTCTTCATTTTTCGTCTCTCTCTGCCTTTTTCTCTTACTACTTTCTTTAAACAGGACAAAAATTTTTCAGATTTTTCTAATGTCCTATTTAAAAGATTATACTGCCGAAAAATTTTTATTATTACGTAGGGTTTGATGCTTATTTGTTGAGCTTTCGCAGCAAAAAGCAACAAGAATAGGCTATAATGAAAATAGAGGGTGGATTTTTTCAACTTGTTGGCATTGCAGCGTTGAATTTTTGACCGTTTCTTGTTGATTCTTGGTCGTTGATTTCATTTTCGACGGAGAAAACAGGCGAAAAAAAAAGAGAAGGGGAAGTGATTAAAATGAAGGACAGAAAGGAAGTAATACTAAAAAGAATATAGGACAAATTCGCATAAGTGGAATATTGGTCTTTGGATATTTTTTTATTTTTTTGGTTGGAATATTTTCTTCCCATTTCTCTCTCTCTCTCTCTAACCTCTTTTTTTAGCCATTTTTATTCTTTCAAAATCGAAATTTCAACGAGGAAAATAACTTTTTTATTCTTTTTTTTTTTTTTTTTTTTTTTTTTTTTTACTGCTGCTCTCTGTTTCTTACTCCAGTCAGTATATACCTTACCACGAACACGGATATACGTATTGTTGGAGAAAAAAAATTTATTGTTCGAAATATTTTTTTTCTTCCCTCTCTGTTTCACTCGTTGGAAATTGTAGTAGTGGTTATACCATTACACTGAGATAAAAGTTTTTTTTTTAATGTTTTAAAACTTTTAGCTTTCTACGTTTCGTATCCATTCGTTTGGTGTGCTAAAAAAATAAAAATTCTAAAAAGCTTTTGAAGTTTAGTTTTTTGTTTGTGTTTTATTTTGGTTTTTTGATTTTTTTTTTGATTTTGTTTTTGTTATGGTAATAGTAGTATCATGTTTATCGGCATGGTATGCAGCGCATTATGGGCTATATTTTACCATTCAAAGCGATTAAAGTTTTTGGTTTCCTGACTTTTTTTTTTTGAAATACCACTTAAGCCCACTCTTTTTGTTCAAGTTAATACAGCATAGTGGAGAAAGTTTTATAAATCATTTAGAATTTTCGTGTTCTTTTTTTTTTTTTTTTTCAACTGTTCGAGACGATTTGATTTTTAATTCTATTTCAATGCTGTAAACTTCAAATATAAACACATATTTTCGAGATTTTTTACGCCTTCACGCCTTAGTGTGAATTATCTTATATGTATTAAAAATAAATAAATAAATATGCATAAGGAGGGGTTGAAAATATTTCAAAAGTCATACGACCGATTGAAAATAACATCTATGGTATTCCTATGCAAGAAATAACCTAAAGAGAAGACTTTTTATATTTTAATTTACTCATTCAATATTAATAATGTCATAAACTTTAAGTTCTAAGCATCACAACTGAACAATAAAAAAAAAAAGGTCCCTGTATGAACTGCTCTGATCATAATATAACAAAAATAGGTACAACTTCATCTTCGTATCATTAACATCCAATCTTTTTATTTTATATTAGTATTATTGGAAAATAATTAAAGAAGAAATCATGGGGCTGAAAAATATGGTAGTCCGAATTCGTCGGTAGTCAGCAGTAGGTACCTCCACTATCAGATGTGAGAGCTAAACAGAAATAGTAATAATAAAATAAAATAACCAAAATTATGAGAAAAAATCAAACTAGGTCCCACACCCTACAGTCTCAGTCCTAGTCTGTCCTGTCGTACAAGATTTTTACCCTCATTGATTGCTAAATATAACTTATAATTGAAATACTAAAAGCTATTTCTTTTGAAAATTTCGAACATTTTACAAACTATTTTTATCTGTATTTTGCAAAACTAACACAACTTCTGCTCATCACCACTCTGATCCATTTTAAATGGTCTTAAAAATATTTTTTAAATATTTTTGCGAAATCAACTTCTTTAATACCTTTTGGTACCTGTCGGATAATTTTTGTAAATGCGTAGATATTTAAATGTTGTTGATTAAAGTTGATTATGAAAATGAAGACAAAAGAAGAAGAAACAAAAAGAGGCCATATTACAAGAATTTGAAACCTACTTTCAAAAATATTTTTTTTTAATTACAAAATCAATAAGATGGTAGATGCAAAATTAATAATTTAAATTGAATTACAACTTAATTTTGTTTTCAATGTTGAGTACAACCCATTTAACTGAGTAATTTTGTAGAAATAAATGTTGAGTTGCAGAATCTCTTGAATAAGTTTTTCTCATTCTTCGCATTAATCAGACTTGCTTTTTCGTACTCATTTTGTTTAAATCATTCTTCCTTTCCTAATGTAACAATTTTGGAATTCCGCCAATATGGCTCTCTGCATCCGATATTTTGACCATTCCATTTCAAGAGCCAGATTTTTTCATAATTATAGCCAGTACTGAGCAAGAATTAAATTTCTCCAACCCTGTTCAACTTCATCTAAATTCATAAATCTCATCCAAAGCGTCCACTGCGAAAGAGAATTTTCAAACTTGTTCATGTCATAAAATGCTATTTCTTGCTCTAAATGACATAGAAAAAATAAAAACCAAGAAAACAAAAATAAATAAATAACACTCAAAATTTCCAAAAAAAGGGAACACATCCCTGAAGGCTACAACATTAGAATTAAATTTTACGAAACAGAACATACGCTTTAAAAAAGTTCCAAATTTCAATAAATTTGAGTTGTTTTAACTTTCAGCTACAATATTAAGTATCGTTTTGTTGTTTTGTTTTACTTTTTTCATTTTTTTATTTTTTTATTAGCAGTAAAAGAATTGGTTAGCGAATTTTTTCTGTATAATATTCTGTCTAGTCGAGCTTAAATTGTCACATGAATCGTAAACTTAAAAACAACGAAGGAGAAGTAAATAAAAAAATAAAAAAAAAAAAAAAAATACACCAAAATACTTTTCGTAAATGTTGTCTGTGTCAGTGTGTTGAAAATATATTATATATGCGTACGGATATACACGAAGAAAAACAAATCTTTTTTTCATTTCTCGCATAACTCGCAGTAAATTCGCGTGTACGAATGTATATATAACGATATAAGGAAAAAATATATAGCGAATTTTCAGTCAAATCAGTTGCAAAATAAGATATGTTTTACATTCAACAAGGTATACTATACGTAAGAAAAAAAGAAAAAAAAAGAAAAAATAGAATCGGTAACTTATATAGTTCGCTATAAAAGAAGAAGGGAGATAGAAAATGGAGAAAAAGTTTTACAAACAACAAGTTTAACGTTACAATAAGGGTTGATACATAAATAATACTCCTTTCACGTGAGCTATATCAGTTTTATTACAGCAAGTATTCTAAAAAAAAAAAAAAAAAAAAAAAAAAAAAAAAAAACAGAGACAGGGTCTGAATGTGATGACGAGGTGGGGAATGGGATCGCGGGTTTAAATTGTGGACGAAAGGGGTGAAAGGGTGCAAAAAAATTTCAAACAACATTATAAAACTCGCATTTTACCATTTCGCTCGGCCTAGCTTCTTATTGATTAATGATGTGCCAAGTTTTATAGTCAACAAAATTTATTTAGGTATATATGTGCGTGAGTCCTACCCTCTCGTGTATGAGCGTCGACTTTCTTTTTCATTTTGTAATGTGTATGAGTTAGTTTGCGAGTGTGTGCGTGTGTTTGTTGTTGTTATTGTTAGCTTTCTTCTTCTTTTTCTTCGTTAAAACGAATGAAGAAGGTCTAAAAAAAGTTGGGTGCGCATTGGCGTGCTTATAGGTCACCCTACTCTGCCAGGCTATCACAAATAACGATTATGAGCAGCCTAAAGTCGTAAAAAGTATTGCAGCATAAATCAAATGAGAAAATGTAATTGATGTGGGAACTCGTGAGACACGGTACTACTTGAACGAAATTGAAAGAGGGACGTAAAAATGCAGAGGGTGGTTTTTCATCGCCAGTATGACAAACGCTGAGGACGTAGGCGTGTGTAGGCCAGTGCATTGATAAAATAAAATCTTACTAAAATTCAGATGGTTTAGATGACAGGCAGATCATAGTCGAACAAAATAATACAGAAATAATTATTGAAAATTTAAGCGATAAGATTTTTGAAAGTGTAAATGGCCATTTTCGAAAACTTAGCCTACCCGTAAAAAACTTTGTCTTTTTTTGTGACTGAAATTTTAGCTTGAAATGATTGATAAACTCAAAGCACTTTGATGAAACCACAATGCATTTTAATAAGACTTCAAAGTAACAATTGTGTGATACAAAATATGTACTAATTCTAGTTTATATTTCAGACTTGTAAGATTGACACCCATATTAATGAAAATCACTTTAACCTCCCTCTACTTAAACTTCACGCCATACCGACTCATTACGCAATTTTGTATTAAACAGTTTGGTAACATCGTGTTTTTAAATGAGAAACCTCATGAGAGAATACAATGTTATCACATTCGTTAGTACAAAATTGAGTGAGAAATTTTAAAATGAGGTTTAAGTAAATGCGGTTAGAGTGATGTTCATAAATATGGGTATGACACTGATATTCCCAAAAGTCACTTTAATCTCCCATTACCTAAATTTCACTTTAAAACAACTTCTTGCACAATATTGTATTGATGAATGTGGTAACATTGGATTCTTTTAAGACGTTTCTCACATATAAATACAGTAGGCGCCGCTTTATCCATCACCTATTAAACTGTTTTTTTTGGATAAGGGGCAAAATTTCTACGAACAAAACAAAAGTGACCTTTTCTATACATTTTTCAAATATTTTTCGTTTAATCCGGTGTAAAAAAAGAAAAAAAGGAAAATGATGTTAATTTTTGAGCTTCTGAAAATAATTAGACCATCTACTCAGAAAAAAAAAAGAAAAGAAAAAAACTATAATATAATTTATTTGGTTAGATTGTAGATTAAAAATGAAAAAACTTGAGTTGCTGATTTTATTTAAAAAAAAAAATATTATGTTTCCAATTGGTTGCATTTTTTAATCTATATAATTTAATGAAATACATTGGTATAATAAATTACATCCACAGTATTTTTTTTGTAAATTGTTATCAAATTTTTCGATTAATCCATTCCAATTAGACTAGGCCCAATTGAAACGTATTAAGAGGTGCCTACCATACAACATTATCACAATCTCTAATACAAAATTTTGTAACGAGTCCTTTTAAAGTAAGGTTTAGTAGAGAAATTTTAACGTTACATTTGTAATTATGGATGGAAGTCCTTTAATGTTTGTTGATTACAACAGAAGTGACGATCCAGTAAATTTGGATTAACAAAGTTGACAATTAAATCGATAGTGAATGGATATCAGAGCTGATTTTAGAGTTGTGTGATCATGACATGATAATATGATGTCATTTTGGACAAACATGATTTAAAACAATAGGCTGACAACATAATTCGTACAAAGTGGTTCTTTTAGAGTATGATCGAATTATGTACATTTAATGACATTACGTTGAAGATTATTGATGAGTCTGATGCGTGGCATGAATGTATGTGTGGGAGAGGTAGGTAGCGATAGTGTGAAACGAAGAAAGATGTTTTTGTGGTGCCTGGGTTATGTCTACACAAAGGTGATACAATAAATAATCAATATGATGGTAAATTATAGGGTGTGACGGTATATAATTATGATTATGAATTAAATCTTTACATTTTTATCCAAGAAAATTACTTTTTTTTTCAGCGAAATTTGACAGTAGCGTTACTTATCTAACGTAAAAACAATGTAAACCGGTCAATATGTTCATGAATAATTCTGCCTGTACATAATATTGATACAAGTGGGGGGCGTCTGAATTTCTGAACGCCAGATTATAATATGAAATTTCCTTTTAAATCTTATATTTTTATTCAAATTACATTTTTTCTCATGGGCGTATAATCAAAGCGTATCCTCGTAAAGCATCTAAATAAGATCTAACTTTTGAGAAAATCTGTCAAGCGGGAGAGGTGTGAAGCTGCGACAAATGAAAGCAACTTCTATTCATAATATAGATGTCATCACATCAGAGCTCATTTTCAAAAATGAGACTCCAAGATGAAAGGAGCAGCATATTGTAGCAAACAGTAAACCATATTCAAAATACAACCCTCAAGCCCCGTATATGGCTTATTAATTTTAAGACTGTGTCGTAAATATATCATTAGTTTGTCAAAATTTATTCACTCTTTTACTATCTGCCAACACTCAGTTGCCAAAATGCAAACGTTGAAAATAACGTTCATATCACATAAAGTTGTGCTTTTACAGTGTAGTTTTCACAGACCTTCAATTCGTATTGCTCGTATTTCCATCTTAATATTTTTTTCTCGTTTTCTTTTTTTTTTTGTCTTTCATCTTCATTTACTCCCTCAAACACCGGTTGATATCGTTGAGTGAGAACGATACGAGAGCAGACAGCAGAGAGTAGAAAAATTGTGGAAACAACTTACAGTCGTATGGAGTAGGTAGAGTGGGGTCGATAAAAATTGCGAATTTATAATAAAATATTTGTGTAGCCTTCAGTAGGGACGGATCGAATTTCGAAGATACATCGAAGGAAACGTCAGTTTCATGCGTTATTTCCGTTTTACGGCCCTTTTTCCATAAAGTATCTTTTATATGCGTATTGTTTTCGTAATGAGAATTTGAAAGGGTTTTCTGTAGGCAGAGGAGATGGTGGTGAAAAACGCTTACAGAAGTAACATTTATTCGTACAGAATGCTGTAGAAGATTTTTTCCTATCAGCATGTGCTGTATGGATAGTGTGGTCTTAACAAAAATTGTATAATATACTTTGAAAAGGCCCCCTAACGGGAGTTGGACCACATATTTCATTAAATGACTGACTTTAATTATTGAACAATGAATGCACATTATACTACCATTCTTGACATAATGTGGTTTTGTACCATTTGAAAACGATTTTCTGGTTTTCAAAATAGATGATTACACTATAAAAATCTTCATTTTTTGTAATAAATGAAGTTTAGGCGGATCAAACTGTTTTATGTGTAGAAAAAAGAAACCTTCAGCTGAAATAAAAGGTCTTTAACCCAAATAATGTCGAAGATGTATCAGCCAAAATTATTTCTGGTTTTTCGCATTCGGATCACAGGTCATTTGAGAGTATTCCTGTATAATCTCATCTAAAATTAACATAATATGAGCTATATTCTAGAGTAATTAGGTTAAGTACGTATATGAGTATATTTAAATGAAATGGTACATAATGTATTGTTATTTTCTTGTAACGTATAAACATATTTTAAAGTGCTTTACACTACAGCAATGTATTCAGTTTTCGAATAATATGATGAAACAATTTTGTCTATTAATCATTGCCTTATAATTACATTTTTTACTACCACATAGTCCAGTCAACGAATACTCAAAAATTGATTCTAGACAAACCTTTTAGAACAGTTTTGTTTTAATTTGAATGATTTGTGTGGAGATGTTTGCAAATGTCCGAAAGTCTTCAAATTTAAGAGCTGAATTAACTCCAAGGTTTCACGAAATGTATTCCTTGTTTCGGTTTTTTACAAATATCACCAGCATAGATTGTCTTAGGTGAAAACTAGTCATTTACAAAAGTGAAGTGGATAAAATTTTCCACAAGAATAGTGCACTTTAATTGTTTCGTATCCCTCATAGTTTTCGAGAAATCGGCCTGTCAAAATTAAATTTTAATTTTATTTTTCAAAAACAATGGCAGTAAACAGACATGTAGGTAGGTGGTGTTATGGCTCCGCCCACATGGTCTCGCGCATAGCTTATGCGCCAGACTCCCTCACTGCGCACCCAATAGGACAACATGGAGATACTGGTGCTGAGTCACAAGCAGTTGCAAGTTACAGTTTGAAAGCAGACATGTGACTCCAACCAACTTTATATGGTCCCTTGGACCTTGAACCACTAATTATAAGCTTTTATCTACTACAAGTGGTACCCACCTGAAATTCGATTCAAAAGCAAAAAAAAAAAGTAACATTTTGAATGCCTTATTCGAAATTTATAAGAGATTGAAAACATTTCTATTACGGAGAAAATCTGGAGGACTATCTTTAATAATTAAATATTAGAGATTCTCGAATTTTCTAGTCAATTAAACTTTATTCAACTTTGCGATAAACACCACAATTAATCTTTGAGAATCAACTTACACTTAATTAATAAACTGTAATATTATATTGAAACGTGTTGTCTGTAAATCAGTTAGTACAGACAACTAACTTCTAGTTGTTGAGAGCTGAAATACTGTGGAAATATTACCATACGTTAGCTTAAGATACTGGGAAAACTTGGATAAAATATTACGTTTAGTTTTCAAGATATTGCTGAAATCCCCCAAGTAGATTGAATTCAGATAATTTTATATCAAACAATTTTGAACATAATTTCAGTGATTTCTCAATAACCAAACGTATGATTGAAGCAAAAATTCAACGGGATCTTTAACTTACATATTATGACGATGTCTCTATGAAATTTAAGCTCAATCGAACATCAGTTCTTGAGATATCATGAAAATCCTGTGCAAATTCAAATGATATGAATTCGGTCTACTTGAGAAATTTCAGCAATATCGCAAAGATCTGAACAAACGATCACAGCCAAATTTTCATAGCATCTTTAGCTAACGTATATTAATGATTTTGCAAAATTTCAGCTTTCTACAACAGTTAATTTTCTCATAATTGCTCTTGATAAGTTGTATTTTAATTGAATTACTGATAATAAGGTAAATTGTCTTAAAATAATATTTTTTATTAATAGGTAGTGGTGAAACATTAAGCTGGGAAAGTGCTATGTTACTCTTACGTTAATACCACATACTTATCCTCTTTCTAAGATATTCGCAGAGTTCTTCAAAAATTTCAAAGCTGTACCATTTAACACTTTTGAGTAGTTCCAAGACTTTTGCTTCAAAGTGCTAAATACACGTGTGCTATTTCAGACTAGGTAGCAATTTTGTTGGTGAACTGACGTAATATTTGTTACATACTTGTGATGCAAGCACTTTCATGTATGGAAAAAATATTTTCATGGGTATACTTGCGGACGGTTTATGACTTATATCGTTTTTCCATCAAGATTTGTGCATTATTTATCGATATCTCAACGCTAGATTCATGGAATTAAATTCAGTGGAATTCTCTGTAATATTATAAACATTAATTGTCACCAAAAAGTTAATTTTTTGACTTGAATTTGTTCTCAGTTCCTATATAATTTCAGCTAAATAAATGATTAGCTTGGGTTCAAAAAACAAAATTAGGTACATGAAATTTCCAGAAAGTTTGAACGAATCTGTTGCTCACATTTACTTTGATGGAAATGAAATCGATGAAGAATAAATCTGTCCGATCAAAAACATGATCATCTTGTTCAAAATTCAACAAACGGCCCTTTATACTAGAGTTTCATTGTCGGAGACAAGAAAAAAAATTTTGTATGTACGTAAAATTGCATAAGTTAGCGCCGTAAATACGACAATTCGATTATTTGTCCAAATGATATACGGAGTGAGCAACTGGCTAGGAGATCAGTCATATTAGTCACTGATTGAATATAAAGACGATGAAAATACTTTTTCAACGAAAAAATCGTAAATTTAGTGGTTCATAAAGAAAAAACCAAAATTAAAATTAAAAATCTACCTAAGTAGTCCAATAATCCAGTCGAAACCTACAATAATAGTACGATGAAACTGAAACAAATTCCTAAATTCCTGCATACAGTTGAAATATTTCAATTTAAAAAATAAAAATAAAATAAAAATCTGTAAGACGTGTAGACCAATAATCATAAATGGAGAAAGAATTACGTACCTATTCGATGTTAACGAATTTCACGTGCCAGCTTTATAATAATTTTATGCGAACTAATATTTATCTCGTCATCAACTTGAGGTAACTTCACATTAAGAATTCCAATGCATGAGTCATTCATGTCAATACTCACCGCATTGAAACAACTGAAGTGGATAAGCGAACGACGAAGTGATAGGTAGAAAAAATATCTTTAAAAAATAATGTATGATGCAACGCTAATGGCATAACGTCGCGCCGTAAATATGACAAATTATTTTAAAATATACGAATAAAATGAATAATTCAATATTTACTCCTTTTAAATCATTATTTTACAAACAGATATATTCGATATTTTTGGTAAAATGGAATCGTGTGTTAATTCATTATTAATAATGACGTGTATATTGTTAAAAACTTTTTCGCACATTATACAAAGTAACTCTATTAGAAAAAAATCTGAGTTTATTTTACGTTTTATTCTTTTTTTCATTCATTTTTTCCAAATCATCAACAACTGAGGGCTGGTAGTGCCAAATAGTTAAACCACCGATGAGTAGGGTTTAACTCTATTTTACCACGCATCTTATCAGTTAAACCTAGTTTATCTCACTGTTTAATGTTGGTACAACCGGGTCTGAGTGTGATTAATTATAACCTGTATAGAAATTGGAAAATTCTCTTTCAAGGACTTCCTATTTATGGTACAACAAACCAGAACACTGTATTTCGAGAAAACATACTAAACTTAGCCCGGTGAAATGGTTAAAAAAAATGTAAAGAACCTATAAGACGAGTAAGTGCATATGCCATTTTCTTTCCAATTTTTATTTTTTCTTTGTACTTATAAGTATGTTATTTCAATGGGGGATGATAAAATACAAAATCATCTTTATCAAATATGAATTATTTTAATTTGATATATTGTAGTATATGTGATATTTCTTTCCAGTCACTGATGAAAATTTTCACCAGATTTCATACGTTTTTGAAACATTAATAAATTTCCCATCTTTCTTATCTTAATTTTAAAAAAGTCAAAATTTTTTCTAATTTGCATGAACTTATCTTTTTACAAAAGTTAACCACATATATATTTTCTTTTTTTTTTTTATTTCATAACTTTATTATATTTCTTTGGTTTTATTTTAAATTATATGATTATGTACCATAATTTATCATCTTAATTAATTCTTAATTTTTTCAAGAAATAATGTTTTTAAATTTCACATTGTCAAATATTTTGTCCGCAGCCAACACATTTCATTTATCAATATAGAATTCAAATCTTCGGCGATATATTATTCTGTAATACTGAAATGTTTTAATTCTTACGTATTATTTGTGTATTACACACCGGATTTTAAATTTATACATGGTGTTATTTATTTTTACTATGTACAGTTACTAAGAAGGTACTAAGGGCAACCTTCAAGAGGAAGATATGATTCTTTTAGGATTGTAGTTTCAACGATGAAGTAAATCATTTCAACAGATAATCTGTTTCCAGTCTTAACTTTTAATTTCAAAAACAATGTAAAAATGCAGAAGTTTAGAGGATACAAATCTAACCTCATGGCTGGCTATTTGTTACTGTAATATGTATTAAATTGAACTCCACTATATTATTTCATTGTCACCAAATGTTTTACTTGTTGGTAAGTTCTGAGTGTGATTTTTCACTTGTCTTTGGATTTGGTTGTGGTGACAAGAGATCACTGAAATAAAAATTTTAATATTTTTTAAGTTATTTACATTGAATATAATAATTGGGATACGTAAACTTATGTTTATTACTATATTTAGTTTATTATTTAATGTTATTATAGTTAATACCATCGTGGGGATTTTTATAATGAAGCTAACTTTATAAAATATTATTTAGTTAGATACTTTACTAATTATTATTATTATTATTATTATTATTATTTACCCCATCTGGCATACCACAACCTGAAATAAATTATTCGGATAATTGAAAAAAATATCTCACGCAATAATAAATTTAAATCGATAAATGTGACAAAAATAATGAAGTCAACAGTCAACCAAGCACCAACTTTTCAATCACATACTAGAGCATCAACAGAACTGACCCTAGTCAAACTACTATTTTAGGTCAAGAATGTGACGATGACTGGTCTCGAACTCGCAACCTTTTGACCTCTAAACTGAGCACCTATATAACAACTACGTCACGGAGACCTCTAGTCACGACTGAGTACATAAAATAACATTATACACTAGCCTTCTTAAATGAAACAATAAGGAGGGCATCTCAAGCAAACAAATTGAAAAACAAAAATTAAAATACAAATAAATTTCATGTTCCTGAATTTTTCTGCGTAAAATATCTTATCATTTCGAAATTACTGCAAATTTTACTTAATCTTTAATTACAAATACCTACTTGTAAGATAATGAAAAAAAAAAAAAAAGTAACTATAATTTTTTTCGATGTAACACGATGTTAAAGTTCACTTAAATAAGAAGAAAAAAAGTGAAAAAAAAATGGGCAAAGACAGGAAAAAAAAAAGAAAAAGAATACGGTTTATCTCGAGTTTTATGTGCAAGCCATCCTTATTTAATGGTTAATACCGAAGTATTTTATTTTTAAACGGCAAATGTACTGGCTGAATAATAAATTAGTAACTTTTTCTACACTACCACACTTCCATCTGCCTGTCTCGGTCGTCCTTTTATTTTTAATTTTTTTTTTTTTTTACTCAACTTTTCTTTTTGTCCAACAATCGAGGTTGTAAATTTTTTTTACGGTATCTTAATTTTATACTTTTAATGGATTTATGTATTACGCTTGTTTTTACGTGAAAATTTTTTAATGAAATAAAGAGAAAAAAAAGTATCTACCTACGAAGTTAAAATCAGATTAAGTGTGGTCGGGCGAAAATTATTCTTTTTAAGCGCCTGTTTTACTACACGCCCTTTGGACGGATATTTTTATCAGTGAATCGCGAAGAATATTACGTATATTTTTTTTAAATTCTAATATCTACGTTGGTAGAAAATTTTTTGAAGAGTATGCTCGATGTTATCGAGAGGAAATTTTATTCAAATTAATATAATTCTGTACATTGGGGACATAATGACGACGAAAATGGTCCGCAGACAAAACTGTGATATATTAGCGAATGAAAAAAATTACGGATGGCTGACATTACGAAAATTAAAAACGTGACATGGCACACCATGAAACAGTCCTGACCACAAATTTTGTACAGTATCCGAAAAAGTCCTGTGGCTAGATTCTGTAAATTGTTATGGGTATAACTACAAAGAGCGGTATGGAAAAGAATAACGAATTTCAGGTCGTGTAAAGACATGGTTAGGCACGTACTGTACCTACTATTTACATTTGTTATAGGGCGTTCATAACAACAATTTCAATTCTGTAACAGAAAATAACGAACTTTTTCGCTATTTTTAACTTGAAAGTTAGTTATTGAAACTCGTAACGTCGAGGAGGTGTCGATTATAGCTTAAAATTTTAACGAGGGGTAGGCAACCCCTCGTTACAGGCTTAACGACAGAAGATGTTAAAGGTGATGGGGGAAATTTTGATTTTTTTTCGTAAGTCAATTTACCAAAATTTTTGATGAAATTTTGATAAATATTGATGTTTTTAGAATAGACAAGTACTAATATTAGTGGAGGGATTAAAAAAAAATGTGAGCCAAAAACGCTCCACAAACGTAGGCCTAATTGAAAATGAAAAAATTCTATACTTTTTAAGCTAGATATTGTGAATTTCAAGGTGATTTTTCAAATTAAATGTAGGCCTAAAAAAAATACGACAAAAATGTATTCAACAATATATCACTCGATGATTTGTGAATAGTTGCTTCTAACTCCCTTTCTTTGGGTCGCTTGTGCTCCAAGAAATGGTCTAATCCAAAAACGTATAAGAAATTTAAGCTTGGCACCTCAAAAAACATATTTGACGATATATCACTCAATAATTTGTGAAATGTTGCTTCTAAGCCATTTTTTGTAGGCCACTTGCGCTTCATAAAATGGTCCAATCCAAAAATTCACAAGAAATTCGAGCTCGGCATTTCAAAAGATATATTTGACGATAGATCACTCAATAATTTGTGCATTGTTTCCCCAATCCCCTCTTTTGGGGTCGCTCAGATCCCAAAAATTGTCTATTACAAAAATAGGCCAAAGCATGACTTAAATAAAATGTAGGCTAAATACCTCCATTCAACATATATTTATGATTCTTTCATAGATTTTGTTTTCACCCTTCAGTATTCATCGACTTTTATTAGTAATGAACAACGTCTTTTGAAGCCTTGTGTCACGTCAGAGTGGCATTAACCCAGTATTACAACTTTCATTATTTTTTATACCACAACGACGAAAAAGATGTCATTATGCAGTCATAACGACTTATAAAATCTGGCTACATTAACATTGGACTTTTCCTCTAGAAAAATTCCCATCAGGCTGAACTTGAGCACAAACCTTTATTTTAGGATTGTTAGTATTGTGGTGTCTGAAAATGAACACACATCTTGAGTATAGGGTTTGAATTCACAAGATGAAAGTATATTCAGAATTCTCGAGAAACTGTAAAATTGAGAACTTTCAAGTCTGCTCAAACAGTTAAGCCACTAGTCTACCAGTGAAAACTCCCAAGGCTTACGTAATATGTTGGGAAATTTTGTGTAAATGAGTAAGACAAGTAGGCCAACCCATCAGTACAATTCACGTTTAATACAAAAAAGAGAGGTCCATTTCCCCGGCCCCCCCCATTTCAAATTTTGACCTGAAAATTTTTGGCCAAATTGTGCTCAGTTTGTGCTAATGTGTGCCATCAATTTTAGAATTTGTGCTCACCCCCTTCCTTAGATATAAACAAAAGAGTCTGGGTGGGGCTGGAGAAATGCTAGCCCCACCCATTTCGAATTTTGACTCTAAACTTTGTATGCTAATTGTGCTTCATTTGTGCTAATTTGTGCCGTTAATTTTAGAATTTGTGCTCATTTATTTTCAAATATAGGGGCCTCAGAAATTTATGTGTCAGCCCCCCCCATTTGGAATTTTGAGTAGAAACTTTGCATGCTAATTGTGCTTAATTTGTGCTAATTTGTGCTGCAAATTAAAAATTTTATACTCATTCCCTTTCAAAAATATTTGTGGTTTTATGTCTCCCCTCAGCCCCCCCCATTTTGAATTTTGACCCAAAATTTTTCATACCAACTGGATTCAAATAGTGCTAAATTTTGCTACCAATTTTGGAATTTGTTATCACCCCCTTCTTAATATATAAAAAAAAGTTTGTGGGTGGGGCTGGGGAAATGCTAGCCCCACCCATTTTGAATTTTGACTCAAAACTTGGCATACTAATTGTGCTCAATTTGTGCCAATTTGTGCCAACCATTTTAAAATTTGTGCTCACTTCCCAACTCAGATAGGGAGGATGAAAGATTTCCCCTCAGCCCCCCCCTTTTTGAATTTTTATACAAAACTTTGCCCACTACTCTTTTTTGATTTGTGCTTAATTGTGCCAACAAGCTTATAATTCCTGTACATTCAAATCTTTAGTTATTTGCAAAACAAATTTGGGTGGGGCTGGGGAAATGCAGCCCCACCCATTTCAAATTTTGATTTGAAATTTTGCAAACTGATTGTGCTCAATTTGTGCTGATTTGTGCCAACAATTTTATAATTTGTGCTCAATTATTAACTGAAATAAGGGGTGAGGAAGGTTTTGTCTTAGCCCCCCCCTTTTGGAATTTTGAGCTGAAACTTTTCCCATTATTTTATCTTAAATTGTGCTTATTTGTGCCAACTTTCTTTTTTGAAATTTTAAAGTTGCAATTTCAACCAACTAATAACAATCACCCATTTCTGCTGTAGCCTAAATAATAGTCATTTATAACAAAATTTTCAGTAGGGTCAAGAAAATTCAAGCCTTCCATTTTAAATAGGAGTTAAATTTTATTACAATTTTTATGACAGTTTGTACCAAATTTTTACATTGGTATTTTGAGGGAACTATACTTAACCCATACTTAGCAGTATGTCAGATTTTCTTAATTTTGTATTTTCTGGGTGTTGCTAAAAAACTTTGTAAGTACATGTAAATTTTTCCATTGATCATTCTCTATTGACAGTTTTTTCCATTTAAGTTGCCAAATTAAAAATATTATCATAAAAATCTTCTATGTGAATTGAATAGAAAGAAAAAAACAAATTTTTATGGTCATATGTGTATAAATTATTAAGTAGGTATTTATGCTAATTTTGGTTTTATATACTTAATAATTTAGAAAATACATTTGGTGATGTATCACACAATAAAATGTAAAAACTCAATATTGGCCCCTTTAGGGGCCCATTTGAGGATGAAGAATAGGTCCAATTGAGAAAAGAACAGCAAATTTGGTCTGGGCGCCTCAAAAAACATATTTGGTGATGTATCACACAATAAAAAGTGGAAACTACAGATTAACCCCCTTTTGGGGCCCATTTGGGGATGAAGAATGGGTCAAATAGAGAAATGAACACGAAATTTGGACTTGGCGCCTCAAAAACCCTATTTGGTGATGTATCACACAATAAAAGGTGAAAACTCAAAATTAACCCCTTTTTAGGGCCCATTTGGCGATAAAGAATGGGTGAAATTGAGAAATCAACATAAAATTTGGATTCGGCGCCTCAAAAACCATATTTGGTGATGTATCACACAATAAAAGTGAAAATTCAAAATTGGCCCCCGTTTAGGGCCCATTTAAGGATGAAGAATGGGTCAAATGGAGAAATGAACACCAAATTCTGACTCGGTGCCTCAAAAATCATATTTGGTGATGTATCACACAATAAAAGGTGAAAACTCAAAATTTACCCCTTTTTGGGGCCCATTTGGCAATGAAGAATGGGTCAAATTGAGAAATCAACACAAAATTTGGATTTGGCGCCTCAGAAACCATATTTGGTGATGTATCACACAATAAAATATGAAAACTCAAAATTGGCCCTCTTTTGGGGCACATTTGGGGATGAAGATTGGGTCAAATGGAGAAATGAACACCAAATTTGGACACGGTGCCTCAAAAAACTTATTTTCTAATGTATCACAGAGTAAAATGTCAAAACTCGATAATTTTGCTAGAGGAATATTAAGACATACATCTCTAAGGAAGGCTAATATAGTACTGACAGAATGGTGTTATCTGAAATATTTATATAACTACAAGAAATACCGTATCCTAGACACTTTTGGGTGATCCAATCACGATGCGTTATTCCATAATCTGACTTTTTTGATGAAAAAAATTCCCAAATTTTGAAAAATATTTTTGGGTTATCTATGGGGAATTTTTAAGATTACTTTGGCCAGTGTTATCTATATATATAAAAGAGAATGTAGGTCTGTTTGTCTTTTATGCATTACTACACCATTAATCTATATATATAAAAGAGAATGTATGTCTGTTTGTCTTTTATACATTACTACACCATTCATCTGATGACCATGAAACTTTTGGAAGTTGTTGAGTATACTCCAGCGAAGGTTTCTGGCATAATATGAAAAGAAAATTTCAAACAGTTTTCAAAAAATTTCCCAAAATATGTATTTTATTCAATATCGATATATCGAAAGAAAATATTGCATCGATCTGGTGAAGAACATCAATACATCGCAAAACATATCGATGTTTGTTGTATACCTATGCGATAACAGTGACAATGAGTTTGCTTCTAATTCTGTTGCATTATGCATAGGATATAGTAATATTTTAATTCAATATTAACTGATAACTAAAGGATATCGAGGTGAGGTTTTCTTATGAAATACGGTTTTTAATAATTTCACGAATGCACTTCAATTCACCTAGGAACTGTTAAATTATCCATTCGTCGCCCAGGAATTCAAACATCGATCGATGCAATATTTTCTTTCGATATATCGATATTGAATAAAATACATATTTTGGGAAATTTTTTGACAACTGTTTGAAATTTTCTTTTCATATTATGCCAGAAACCTTCGCTGGAGTATACTCAACAACTTCCAAAAGTTTCATGGCCATCAGATGAATGGTGTAGTAATGTATAAAAGACAAACAGACATACATTCTCTTTTATATATATAGATTAATGGTGTAGTAATGCATAAAAGACAAACAGACCTACATTCTCTTTTATATATAGATAACACTGGCCAAAGTAATCTTAAAAATTCCCCATAGATAACCCAAAAATATTTTTCAAAATTTGGGAATTTTTTTCATCAAAAAAGTCAGATTATGGAATAACGCATCGTGATTGGATCACCCAAAAGTGTCTAGGATACGGTATTTCTTGTAGTTATATAAATATTTCAGATAACACCATTCTGTCAGTACTATATTAGCCTTCCTTAGAGATGTATGTCTTAATATTCCTTTAGCAAAATTATCGAGTTTTGACATTTTACTGTGTGATACATTAGAAAATAAGTTTTTTGAGGCACCGTGTCCAAATTTGGTGTTCATTTCTCCATTTGACCCAATCCTCTTCCCCAAATGTGCCCCAAAAGAGGGCCAATTTTGAGTTTTCATATTTTATTGTGTGATACATCACCAAATATGGTTTCTGAGGCGCCAAATCCAAATTTTGTGTTGATTTCTCAATTTGACCCATTCTTCATTGCCAAATGGGCCCCAAAAAGGGGTAAATTTTGAGTTTTCACCTTTTATTGTGTGATACATCACCAAATATGATTTTTGAGGCACCGAGTCAGAATTTGGTGTTCATTTCTCCATTTGACCCATTCTTCATCCTTAAATGGGCCCTAAACGGGGGCCAATTTTGAATTTTCACTTTTATTGTGTGATACATCACCAAATATGGTTTTTGAGGCGCCGAATCCAAATTTTATGTTGATTTCTCAATTTCACCCATTCTTTATCGCCAAATGGGCCCTAAAAAGGGGTTAATTTTGAGTTTTCACCTTTTATTGTGTGATACATCACCAAATAGGGTTTTTGAGGCGCCAAGTCCAAATTTCGTGTTCATTTCTCTATTTGACCCATTCTTCATCCCCAAATGGGCCCCAAAAGGGGGTTAATCTGTAGTTTCCACTTTTTATTGTGTGATACATCACCAAATATGTTTTTTGAGGCGCCCAGACCAAATTTGCTGTTCTTTTCTCAATTGGACCTATTCTTCATCCTCAAATGGGCCCCTAAAGGGGCCAATATTGAGTTTTTACATTTTATTGTGTGATACATCACCAAATGTATTTTCTAAATTATTAAGTATATAAAACCAAAATTAGCATAAATACCTACTTAATAATTTATACACATATGACCATAAAAATTTGTTTTTTTCTTTCTATTCAATTCACATAGAAGATTTTTATGATAATATTTTTAATTTGGCAACTTAAATGGAAAAAACTGTCAATAGAGAATGATCAATGGAAAAATTTACATGTACTTACAAAGTTTTTTAGCAACACCCAGAAAATACAAAATTAAGAAAATCTGACATACTGCTAAGTATGGGTTAAGTATAGTTCCCTCAAAATACCAATGTAAAAATTTGGTACAAACTGTCATAAAAATTGTAATAAAATTTAACTCCTATTTAAAATGGAAGGCTTGAATTTTCTTGACCCTACTGAAAATTTTGTTATAAATGACTATTATTTAGGCTACAGCAGAAATGGGTGATTGTTATTAGTTGGTTGAAATTGCAACTTTAAAATTTCAAAAAAGAAAGTTGGCACAAATAAGCACAATTTAAGATAAAATAATGGGAAAAGTTTCAGCTCAAAATTCCAAAAGGGGGGGGCTAAGACAAAACCTTCCTCACCCCTTATTTCAGTTAATAATTGAGCACAAATTATAAAATTGTTGGCACAAATCAGCACAAATTGAGCACAATCAGTTTGCAAAATTTCAAATCAAAATTTGAAATGGGTGGGGCTGCATTTCCCCAGCCCCACCCAAATTTGTTTTGCAAATAACTAAAGATTTGAATGTACAGGAATTATAAGCTTGTTGGCACAATTAAGCACAAATCAAAAAAGAGTAGTGGGCAAAGTTTTGTATAAAAATTCAAAAAGGGGGGGGCTGAGGGGAAATCTTTCATCCTCCCTATCTGAGTTGGGAAGTGAGCACAAATTTTAAAATGGTTGGCACAAATTGGCACAAATTGAGCACAATTAGTATGCCAAGTTTTGAGTCAAAATTCAAAATGGGTGGGGCTAGCATTTCCCCAGCCCCACCCACAAACTTTTTTTTATATATTAAGAAGGGGGTGATAACAAATTCCAAAATTGGTAGCAAAATTTAGCACTATTTGAATAGAGTTGGTATGAAAAATTTTGGGTCAAAATTCAAAATGGGGGGGGCTGAGGGGAGACATAAAACCACAAATATTTTTGAAAGGGAATGAGTATAAAATTTTTAATTTGCAGCACAAATTAGCACAAATTAAGCACAATTAGCATGCAAAGTTTCAACTCAAAATTCCAAATGGGGGGGGCTGACACATAAATTTCTGAGGCCCTTATATTTGAAAATAAATGAGCACAAATTCTAAAATTAACGGCACAAATTAGCACAAATGAAGCACAATTAGCATACAAAGTTTAGAGTCAAAATTCGAAATGGGTGGGGCTAGCATTTCTCCAGCCCCACCCAGACTCTTTTGTTTATATCTAAGGAAGGGGGTGAGCACAAATTCTAAAATTGATGGCACACATTAGCACAAACTGAGCACAATTTGGCCAAAAATTTTCAGGTCAAAATTTGAAATGGGGGGGGCCGAAGAAATGGACCTAAAAAAGAGTTATGGGAAACTGGAGCAATTGTGACAACTGGGCCATAGAGGTCCAGTTATTTTTTCCCCCAACTAATGAATAATTTAAAAAAAATTGAGTTCTGTGAAGTGGCCACACTGGCAACCCATCACATTTTCAAAAAAAAATTTTTGTTGGCAACATTGAATCCTCTTTATCAGATAGAGAGAAATTGTGCTTTCTAGATATAATTTTATCCGATGATTCTTGAGCCTGTGAGTAAATTTAGATCAATTAATATAAAATAAGTTATTATTTTTGTGAAAAGGAATTTTTTTGAACATTTTTAACTAATTGGGTCATTATTCAGATGAAAATTAAATTATTGGCTTCGACATTTCTTAGAAGTGATTCTTTGGGGCAGATAGGACTGCGTGGTCTTCTTTGCCCCTTATGAAAAAATATATTGATATTTCAGTTTTTAATTGCTCCTTGTTTATATTTTGAAATTTCCAAAATGGCTCGTACCTATAAAAAGAAGAGAGGCACTCCTTCTTGGATGCATCAGATGTTTAGAAAGCCTTGCAAGAGATTGATAAGGGTGCTTCTGTTTGATCCATTGCACTGAAATATGAGATTCCACAAACCTGTCTTCTGCGACAAATTAATAATGAGCAAAATGCAAAAAATGGTCCTTAATTTGGCCGATTCAAAAAGGTTTTTAATGAAAGGAAAGAAGAGATTCTGGTGAAACATATTCTCAGCTAGATAAGCCAAAACAAAAAATTGAATTGGAGAATAAGAATTCATCGAGGCGGAAGCTGACATTCATATATCCCAAACCACCTAAATCTCCTCCAACTAAGTCTGCAGAAAAGGATGTTGAATGTGTTTTTTACATAGGCACTTTTCTAAAATCAAAAAGCTGAGAAAAGTGGATTCAGTGTAATATTTGCAGTAACTGGGCGCATGAACTTTGTTCTGATTTTGATGGAATTGGTTTTTTTGCGTGTAATATGTGTCGCGCCATATAATTTTTCATTTAATTTTTGAATTTTCATCCTAATATTTTTATATGTCCTCTTTGCCCCTATGGGATTGACCTTCTTGCACCATGTATGGGGCAAAGAGGACAAAATAAGTTTTTTCCATTTTTTTTTATCATATCTTGAATAATTACCAAGCTTAATTTCTTCTTCTTGGTAGAAATAAACTAGATGGTTTTCCAATTCTAACGAGCCAATTTGTGATATTGTAGGTTAATTTGGGACTATACAACCAAAATTTTAGTTATCTATGTCCTCTGCCCCAGTCTCTCCTACTTACAGTTAAATAAAATGTAATCCTGGTCATACAGTTCTTAATTTTCGTATAATCTCATAGTTTTCTGATGTCCGATGAACCAACAGATTCCAATTGAATATATTCATAGTCAAAACCAAAAATAGTTATTGGTAGAATGGGAAACAATTTTACTATCGGTGTTCACTTCTCAATTTAGTCTTGGTAAAAATGATAAATAGTAAGACTTAAAATGTCGAATCAAAACTGTATTGTGTCGGGAACATATAAAATATTCACAACAAATAGAAAACATCTACATTAGAAATGAGACTAACTGTTTACAGTAGAACCAAAATTGTGAACAGTTAAGAAGAGAGACAAAGTCCGTTGGTTCATCGTTGATCGAGTCTAAAATCTACACGTCACCAAAATTTACAAAGTCAAAGATTAAAGTTTATTAATGTGTTTCGTAGAAAGAGAATTATTTGTGTCGAGTACTCGATTCATTTATCTGGGGTGTGGTGAAAATAAAAACTTAATATTTGTGAGCTGTTCCCTGATTAAGTATATTTATTAAGTTTAAATCTGTGATAATGTGGGGAAGGGTGTGAGATTTTCGATGTCTGAGTATGATGTACTAAAAGTCCCCATCATATATGCTTCAAAGATTATTCAAGACCAAAGGTCACACAAATTGTTGTTCCATAGATATCTCAGTTCCTATCGATCGAATTATGATGGTAATTATTATAAAAAATATATAATGAGTAATGCTCCATAAAAAAAAGTTATTAACAATTTTCTGATAGGAGCTACCATATTCATGATATACATATTATAAAGAATTATCTGCATTGAACAGAAAAATAATACCAATACATTATTTTATTTCCACTCCATCCATATGTTAGAATATAAAAAGCGTTTGCTTTTTTCACATGGTATCCCCAGTAAAGCTACACTAATAAACCTCACTTCTAAACAATTTTTTGTACAATATCTTATTCAAAAATGTGGTAACGCTGTATTCTCTTATAGAATTTCTCACAAAAAAATACAATGCGACTGCATTCTTCAATACGAAATTGGGTAGTAATTTGTTTTAAACTGAGGCTTAAGTGAAGGAAGATTAACGCGACCTTCCTGAATATGGATGTAGGTTTACAGGGGGTATGGGAGGTTGAAGTGATGTTTATAAGGCGAAATTTGAGAGGAACAAGTTCACAAACCATTTAGCATCGATTTTCTTTTGTTTTTCAAGTTAGAAAGTAGAGTAAAGTCTGGTAATATGGAAAGGTATCTTAACTAAAAACGTAAAGGACGGACTTTGGAGGTGATAAGGTAAATAAGTGTACCTAGTATTAATCGGAAAATAAACATATGCGATGATAACTTGTTTCCTTCCCCTACTTTTGATCTGTGACACTGTTTTCTTCTTCAAGTTGAAAATATTTTTATCATAATTTTCAACTTTAACAAAAAAGTGATTTAAATCAGTCAATTCCAACCTTCCCTTTTGTCTTTAGATAGGTGAGTAAATACTTTTCTCGAATATTGTATTTGAATTTAAATATACATTGATTGTCGGAGATCAATTTTTAAATTGTAAGAAAGTTAGGTGCTGGCTAATATGGAAAGGTCTTTTCCATATTACCTTCCAATTTTTGTAAGGTTTTAGTCCCATGACAAAGCCACGGATGATTCTGAATACATCTAACATCTATGGCACAGAATATTTTTTCCAAAAGTAGAGCAGGAGAAAAATGGGTTCAGTGCAGTAGCTGAAGTTATGGGCACATGAGGATTACGCTGGTGTCAAACCAAAAAATAACATCTAAGTGTATGATTATTCTAGATAATTCGGATATCTACTTTAATTTTTAATGTTCCGACATATAAAAAAAATAAATAAATAAGTATGTGTTTTAATCCAGGGATTGAGAAACGCAACATTCTTTCATTTAGTATCCATTAATTGAGATTCTAAAATTTATCATAATGTTAGTTATTTTTTGTTTCCTTTTCCATCATTTTGGTTTCCATTGCTATTACGTTTCCTGATTTTACCAAAATTTTTCATTCAGTTTCCGTTTCAGATTCCATTTCTGTTTCTATTTAAAAAAAAAAAACCTTGGTTTTCAGTTTTCCAAATCTTGTTCAAATATCAATACATCGATATGTTTTCAATACTTCCCAAAAATTAACGATATTTTTTAGATATTTCCCTAAAAATATCAATATTTATTGTAGTTTTTTCTCCCACATCAAAAATTAATCTAGTGAGAAATGGAAATGGAAACGATTCATTATTAGGTTTCCATTACATTTCCATTATTGTTCTTGAAACTAATGAGTTAATTGTTTCCAATTCGGTTTCCATTTCAAAACTTTGGTATTTTTTCTGTTTATTTTGGTTTCCAGCCCAAAAAAATATGGTTTCTGTATGCGAAAAATTTCATTTCCACTGTCGTTTCTAAATCCCTGTTTTAATCGGAATTTTGTAAAGAAACTTTTCTTGAACCTTTCCATATTATCGGCCTAATTTTGAGAAATCTAAATTTTGAATTTTAAAAAAAGTGATAAAATTTTTGGTGGGAAAGTGGACAAGATTTTAAATTTTATCTTATATAGGTCTCAATTTATGAGGGTTTTAAAAAAAAAAATCTATATTACCCGACTTTACCCAATCAATACAAAATTTATCAACGAGTATTATGATTCAACACAACAGCATTCAGTGCTCCCATTCATAATCTCAAAAAAAAAAACAACTAATTCTTATTTCATCAAAATCTTCATTAAGTCGATACAAACGTTCTAAACGCCACGAGGTTCGGATCGAAAAACCTTTTGAAAATAAGAAATGTGGACCAAAAAAAAGTGTAAAAACTGTATTCGACCACCTAGTATTCTCATCACGAAACTACAAAGTTTATTCTTCAGCCTGGCATGGATTCTCAGTGGCAACTACGTTTCATTTTCTCTATTTTCAACCACTTATTTCATTCCCTCATTTTCTCTTCTATCATTATCATTCCTCTGAAAAATAAATAATACCTTCTTAACGAAAAATCAAATAAAACCGAATCGTGTATCAAAGTAATGATCAACATTTTCTTCGTTTTCTTCGGTTCTTCTTTTATTTATAGTGTTTCGACTTTATATGATGGTAACGAAGGGCAGGTTACAGTCAACGTCCAAAAGGTACCGAATAATATGAAATTCGTTGTCCGATCAAATATAGGGACATTATTTGAAATAAATCGAAAACATCACCACTTTGGATCGAGAATGACTGTGAAGGTAGCTGGTCTTGAACCTTTGACCTTGACTTTGAGATCCTCCATTTGAACTAAAATTCGAAGATCCTGAAACACAACACATGATTATGTACAAATACAAATTTAATTGTTTGCACGATTTTATAAAATTTTAATTGCTGCATCGTCGAACAAGTCATCGAGATGTGCCTTTACCGTTTTTTCCTTCGATTTTTTTATTTTTTGTCAAGTGCAGGAGAGAGATGCCAGAATGTAGGTAATTTTGGGTTTTTCTAATGAAATTTATCGGTTTCTTATGCAAGAATTACAATCTACATCAGGCATGCCCGTTACTTTTTTTTAAGTAGGTTGACTACGAAAATGTACTTATTAATTTCGTTCTGGTGAAAAGACGTAGGGATGAGACTTCGTACGTATTTTCGTTTCAGGACCCAAAAAAAATTTTAGCAACATTGTCCGAAATTTATAATGTATGTACAGATCTTTCAGAAGCGACATACACAGGTCGCAATTTTTATTCAATAATTACGAAAATTGGTACATAATTATATTCGTATTGGGACAAGAACGAAGCTTATCGATTTTGATGTGAATTGGCATTAGATAGATAGGTATGTGTAGTAGGTGCGACTATGTTGCATCTTTTGTAATTTAAAGATTCTAAAATGGCTAATTTTAAAGAAATAGTTACAAAATTTAAAAAATCATTGATTTTCTACTATTCCAACATGTTTCCAAATTTAGTTGTAACTGGTGTTAAGATTCAAGCCCTGGAACCGGAGATGGGGTTAATTTTTTAAGTTAACTCAATAAAAGCTGCGATTCTCCAGCAATAATTACAAATTAGTACGAACATTACCTCTACTACAAAGACTAGACCCACCGATTTTGGTTTTCATTAGTCAATTTTTTCATTAGTTATTAGTTATTTAATTTGATTTTTTATTTTTTACCTTTAGATAATAGTCCTGAAAAATCCATTTTTCAAACTTGATAAAGAAAAACTCTTCTTTCAGCTTGAAAACAAAAAAAAAAAAAATAATAATAATAATGCTCTTAAAAATTCAATCTCCGCTCTTCCTCCTGACAACCTGCCACAAGAGCCAACAGTCTCATAGCCTTAGGCTTAACCAACTGCTTAACCAACTGAACTACGTGTTCTTTGAAGGTTCTATCGTATTTTTACACGTCTCCTGTTTTTCTCATTCTCAATATATTCTGTTTTGGAAGCAAGAGATTTTCAGGAAATAGTTACAAATTTTGAGACATACACTGGCTTGACTCAGTTTTAAAATTTTTTAGAATTTGTTTGCAGTGGTTTCGTGATGCATTACCTGGAGCTATTGGAAGGAACAACTACTTGTTAAATTAATAAATATCATAATTCTTGTCCGATAACCCCGATATTAATTTCGTACACAGATTACCTCTAATACAAGAACCAAACCTACTGATTTACATTACAATTGGTCAGTTTGTTTCATAGTCAGTAAGTAACTATATAGTATATTGTTTTGTAATTGATTTTTTATTTTTCTTTGGGATAATAGTTGTAAAATATTCATTTTCTAAGAGGATGGAAAAAACCTCATTTTTAAGCTAAAACAAAACCACAATAATTATTTCAAAAATTAAATTTTTTCCCACCCCTCATATCCCTCCCATTTACTAATTCGATCAAGAAACTATTTACTTATTCGCATACATTCTAAATAGGAATCATATCCATGCAAAAGTTTCATTTGTAGTAGGTACCAACTGGGAGATTTTTGGGTTCTAATATCACCTCTTCTACTCAATTACTGATTCAATTTTCTAATCTTCTGGGTTCAGGATGTTTTTCTGACTATCTTTTGAGGTTGAGGCAAAATTTAATCTTCAAGGATGGGTCAGAAGTTAAACTTGAAATTTGAGGCAGTTGCTAATTTTTAAGGTTGCGGAGAAGCTAAGGTTTAAAAATTTTTGAATAATCAGTAATTATGCTTCAGTTAAAGCATACCTTTGAAAACGTACGTGTTCTGGCATAGTGTAGCTGCATTGTAGTTTTTTTTTTGTTTTTATTTAAATATTCGAAGGAAAAATTGTTGCTGCTAAGGTCATTTAACATTTTCATCGTCCAGTACACCCTTTTCTCACTACCTTTTTGTCCAACGTTTCTCTCTCTGACCCTTTTCTTTATGATGGTACGGCAGCAGGGAGCATATAGGTCTATTTTACGTGTATTGAAGAAAGACCACAATTAATTACACTACCGATTATAATTCGAAAGTTTCAGTTTACGCTGATAGATTTATCCAAATCGTTTGGGGGAAAAGAACTTGTAGCATAAATTACTAAGCTTTTTTAATGACTGTTTTATTTAAAACGAGCGTAACTCTGATGCACCGTAATAATAGCGTTGAAATGCAAAATATGATTATATCTGGCTATTAAAATTTTGTTTTTCAACAGAAACATTTGACTGTGTTTTCATTCTACAAGTTCTGTTAAAAAGAGTTCTCAGTTCATCACTACGATTTTAATTATTCAAACTATAAACTCGAAAAATTGATAGACCTAATTACTTGTCAAATGAAAAATCGACAGAACTTTTTGAGAGAAAATAGCGTGCGATATAAACACCATCATTATATCTTTAAATGAAAACTTTTTATTAGGACTTATTAACCTAGTCGTGTCATAAAATTCTCCACTTCTCGATAAGTAAATTTCTTTTCTCGAGTTCTACACTGAAAAATAGAGCAGTATTTTCAGAGAAATAGTTCCACACTGCAATATCGAATGCCATAAATTCTTAACAAGTTCAAACATTTTCGTTAATATTTTCTTTTTTTTTTTGCATGTGAAAGAGCTAATGGAACGAAGCCAATACTATGCAAGAACAGATAATTGTTTTATGGGGACGAAGAACCTAGTTCATTAACTACATAAGAAAAAATTGAGGTTGTGAAATAAAAATAAGTACTAAGCGTTCAGAAAATTTGCCAATAAGAGACGCAAAAGTGATTGTCAGAACTGTGCAAGAGGAAAGATAGCATACCTTACTAATTTTAATTACCTAAATAAAAAAGAGAAGAACATGTTTAAGGCTGAACCCGATTCTAATATCAATAGGCAATAACATTGCTGGGAATGTTAAACTCTTATATAATTATGAAGCCCCATAGGAGACACGTTGAAGTGATGAGAAAAAAGACAAAGTAAGATGTGACCAAAACTATTGAGGGTCTGTGAAGGTAGCTCATTTATCTGAGATTTGGCTCTATACTTCTGTGACAGCATCAACTAGTTTCTTGACCCATAAGCAGTGATCTTCCACCAGTCACTGTTACTTCGCGGTAATAATGTTAGGCCGATAGTCTAAATAATATTGTGATCTGCAGCGAATTGCCAGCTGATCGGAGCAACGGCATTTGGCTAACTGAACACAGCGCAGTGTCAGACCAACCTCCTCAGTAATGGAACCCACAGTGCTTGTGCATAAGTCACAACTGATTATATCATCTATTGATGCCAACTCTTTGTGACTTATATAGCCTTAATAACTGAACAAAAAAAAGTATAAAGTAAGTACTAAATGTACCAAAAAACAAAAAGGGTATGAGTTCCGCTGGGGATTCATGAAAGACTGATGTGTAAACATAGGTTGTGAGCATACACATTGCGCACACACACACAACCACGCACCTACACGCCAACTAACGTGCAAATGAGAGTTACGATATTGTAAGACGTAGGAGTTACGCGAATCTGATGATGGTAATTCTAATTTTAGTCCCTACCGTAGACCAAGCGCTAAGATGTTTACGTATCAAATAACTAAAATCAAAACTATTGCAAACACCGTTTTATCCATCTTTTCTTTTTGTTTTAATACAGTTTCCTAAAGTCTTCCTCAAAAGCAGCCTATGTTACCAAGCATATACTCTGCCACTGGTGGCATATACTATATTACTATGAAATACTCTTTTTGGCTTCCCCACCAAATGATCGCCTAACTGCGATGACACAAGTATATTATAATTTAGATAATAAGGTCTGAATACAAGAATCATACTTTGCCAATTGAAAAAATTTGTGGAATTTTTTGTTCGTTTTGTTAATTGCTTATCATTACACATTCAATATGATGTTAAATATTGCATTCAATACTTGTATTGTTTGTCATATGCAACCACAGCACTACTTGACACATGAGGGAAGTAAGATAATTAAAACAAATACTGGTAGGTGCATACAAAAACTTGAAATTTTTATCAAGGTAATTTATTAAGGTAATGTCTTGTGCACAACTGCGTAAATTATTATACGACCGGTGTAGGACTAGTCGCACATAATAAAATAATTAGTATGCCAATTGTCGGATGAATAATAGCATACCTCGTAATGTACTACTGTAGCATTTGGCAATACACTTACGACTCAAGTGCTGCTTGCTGCATGAATAGTTCCAGCATCAAGGGGTAAGATAACAGGATCCTGAGTATCTGAACTTCCATTTTCAAAGAAAAACAAATGGTTCAACCTGTAAAATTTATGTATTTTAATCAGTTTTGGTGATTTTTTGCTGGGGGCGTGTCAGAAGAAACCACTATGAATGTGTGGACCCCTCTTTAGGAAGGAACTATCTACGCCTTTTCCAAGCATATTAAGGAAGCATACAACAATTTGAAATGGCCAAATAGGTTACATGGTAAATTTCTTTGGCACGAAAATATTATTCTCCCATAATTATGGTGGAAGATGGCACACATTGTCAGAGGGTGCATAACATTTTCACACATGACCATCAGAAGCAGTATAGGAGACTTATTGGATTTTAGAATTGCTGCAGTCTCTTCAGTAGAGCTTGTATATGGCGAAGTATTACTTCGTGTAACTTGTATATGGTTGGTCATATTTCTTAATGACGACTATATGCTCACATAAAGACAAAATTGTTCTGTTTTCTAAATAATATCCCTACATTCCATTCACTCTTTTCCTTCTTCTCTTCAATTATTAGTCTTTTTCATATTTTTGTTCAATGATTCTACCTTTATAATACCTAATGGTATTAGGTGGCCTTAATAAACCGGTACCTTAAGTATATTATTATAAATCCCTCTATTCAGCGTATCCCTATTTTGTACTAATCACAGTGGAAATATTTGTACCCTGAATTGTATATTTCATGTTTCAGATAGAATATTCGCACTGTTTTGGTCTTCTATGATTACCTGTATCAATTCACTTACTTGTACTCACTGTTGAATGTAAAAAAATTTATTTATCTATTATATAGTGACTGAAACTTATTGTGTTTAAAACATTTCTTTAAAGTCTATATTTTGAAGTTCAGATTAACCATACGAGTGTGAATAATAAAATATTTAATTAAATTATTTTCGAGTAATGTGAATATTAATTCTGAATATTAATATTTTTAAGGGAAGTGTAACTCCAGAAAAAGGTATTAAAATGGTAGGTACACAACACTTCTTTTTTGTTATAATTTTTTTTTTTTTCATTCACCCTTTTAAACCTCATATGCAAATGGAAAAACTATTTAATAGATAGGTTAATGATGGGAAATGAAAATTTTGAACTGAATCAGCTAGAAACTTGACTACATTTTTTTTTTTGAAATTTTCAAGCAATAGCTACCAAACGTGTCTCTTTCGGAGACTTCGACTACAGTAATGGTTCGAGACTGGCGCAGGAGAGGAACAGGAGAAAAAAAGCTCTTACCTTTATATAATTTAATGTCGTAAACTCGAGCACTTGTTTACGATTTCGCGACAATATTCGTTCGGTGGTACTTATATTCGGTGACAAAATATCCAGGATAAATTATCTCAACAGAAACTCAATTTTTACGGAATTATTCTCGAAGACGATAATCTCAACGTCATAAATCATCGTACGATTCGCACGTAACTTGTCGACTCGGGCGGAGACTTTCGTTGCTAGACGTGGCAATAAATAATATAAAAGACGTTGAGAGGATTGCTGGCAGGGTGAATGTGCATGGGCCGGAGTGGGTGCGACGAAATAAAGAAAAAGATGACGAAAAAAAATGAGAGTGGGGCAGAACATAAATTGTCAACTGGAAAATACACGAGAATTCGTGGTTTTTGATATCCGTTCGGTATAACGAGTAAATTGAAGACGTTGAAGGAAAATACTGCATGAAGTAAAAATAGAAAGAACGAAAAAAATGATACAAAGAACAAAGAAAAAAAAAAAAAAAAAAAAAGCCAAAAAGAAAGGAAAGATTTGAGAGAGAAAGGAGAAAAAAAAAAAAGAAAGAAAAACCGATTTCGGATAATGAAGTAAATCGTTCGAAAAAGTTACGAGATATTTCGCACATCATGTAGCCGGCGTGTAGTTTGGTCAGCATCCGGTAGATTTGTAATTCTCGTGGGGCGAATAAAAATATCGTCATTTTTTAACGTTTACTGTGTCGTATTATATGTTAGTAGTGTGTGGGTGAGTTTTTTTCTCTCTCCATTCTCCTTTTACAATTTTTTTTTTCTTACGGTTTCCTTCACGCCGAATTTAATCCGAAATGCTTGTCTATTTTTTGAAACAAAATGAAACGTACATTCCTACGAAACTGACACACTGTTGGGAAATTTTTTCTTCTCTGATCCGCAAGTTTGTCGAATCAATTTGTGATAATGGTAAAAAATTTGGACCATATCTCTCACTCTCTCTCTCTCTCTCTCTCTCTCTTTCTCTCTCACACTCACTCTCTTATTCTCTCTCTTTCCTTTTCTCTTTCCCTTTCCTTTACTCTCTCTCTTTCTCTATCTCTCTTTCTCTTTCTCACAATACTATCATCAACACTGAAGATAAGGCACACTTTGAAATGGAATAAAATCAAAATGGCCTTTGATCACAAAGAGGTTCAAAAAATCAATGGAACCACTATTATGCATCAAATATTGTGGTTGACAGTACCTAAATTGTCTGATAGAAGAGCGCTTGGTGTCAGGGTGTTGGGTAATGTCTCTTCTATTCATTAAGCTATGTTCTGTGGATTTTGGTTGGGAAAACAATTTGTGACATTTTGTTGTATTAGACTCTGTTGTTTTGCAAACCTGCTCATTTCATGTAATCTAGAGGCGAGATGTCATGATTAGTTGTTCTGTTATTTGACTGTGATGTTTCACTTTTATGTGCAGCCTATTTGGTCGATTCACCAAATGGTTTTTGAATTTCTTTTTTGTCTGTATTGAAACGCCTGTAATGGCAGTCACAATAAAATTGTGTCGTTTGAAATTCGTGTCGTTCTTTCGTTTTTCAACTAAAATCTTTGTTTCTATCAATACAATTAATTTAATAGAAGTATTACAAAATGGAAAAAAATGATTTTGTAGAGAACAATTTTTCAAATAACAATTTTACTGCCTAATTTTATCTTTGTAGAAAATTAAAGTTTGGTATTTTTAATGCATTATGTCACTTTTTTACATTTTGTAATAATCCTCTTAAAAGTTTCACCAAAATACTGGTTGCTCTTGTCCCAAAATATTGATGGTTAAAAATATAATTGGTTACTGAAATAAAATTTCATTTAAATATTTGACAAAAGTCTGTGTATTTTTATTTTTATCAGCCCATTGCGCCATTTTTACCTATAAATTATTGGACAGTAATTAACATTTTACTCTTCCTTAACTAAGTTGATTATCATTTATCTTAGTGCTCTTTTGTGCTTTTGATTTCTGGACTGATAAATATTGGTTTTCTTTTCTTACTTTAATCTTTAAAAATAGATAGTTATTTATTTCTCCAATGACATGGGCAAATGCAATCTATGGAAAGTACTGTTTGGAATTAATGTTTGACACTCTGTTATTTTCAACTTTACAATTGTCAAGCAAGTGATACATCGGAAGTTTTAAAAATTCAATAAAAATAAAAGTTCTCATAAGCTGTGTTGAGTGTTTTCTAATGTTTAGAGAAACCTCAAACAAATAGAGACAATTTCTTATTATCTCTTATTAAATATCAAAACTACAAATCTCAATAATATTAACACTTTAAATATTCAACTATTCTTCTTTACTTTAAATTTAACTCTATCTTATGGCTTAGTGAAACCTGATGATCTAAAATCTTCTAGTGTAGACACCTTAATATTTCAATTTGAGAGTAGTCAGAGGAATGAATTTGTCTTCATTTGAAGAGAACACAGTGTCTGTAATTTCATTATCACTTTTCAAAATGCCCGACCTAAAACAGGTGGCGTGATATTGGAACATCCGCCAAATATGATGACTCTACATTGTCAGCATATCTGGTGGTATTTGTCTGTCAGAACAGGTATAATATAGGTGGCTATTATTCACAGAATTGGGAATAATAGTCATCTATATTTTTTTCAACACGTTTTTATTGATTAACTAAATTGTCGGCAAAAAGGTGACGGAACAGAAGTCTGTTTTTTTATATTATCTGGGTGGGAATGTAATATGTGCTTAGTATTAACTCAACCATCGGTTGTATTGTGGCCACATAGATACACGATACTTCTCCCAACCTGTGGATCACTGGTTGGATTTCTTGAGTCAGCAATCTACAGGAAATGGTGACACCAACATGAAATGAACATGCAAAGATATTCCCCTCATCCATTTCCACAGAGTGACATTGAGCAATTGTGGCCTAATTCTGTAGTGAGTTTGGATGTTTACCACCGTACAGCAACTTAGCTCCATCCTTTGTTATCGTACATCCTTGCCTGTATAGGTATGGCAGCACTGGATGGGAATGGTTGTGGGGATGTAGTATGTGCTCAGTGCTTATTCAACCATCAGTGGATAGCATCGTGGCAATGCACTTAAATGTTAATTTTCCCAACCAGTAGGTCACTGAAATGATTCCTTGAGTCAGCAACCTACAGTCTGGTTTTGAGTTTTTGAGCTTTGAAGAGTGGTTTCGGTTTCTGGCTGTCTGAACCAGGACCACTATTATATGGGAATACCTTGTTGTGAATTCGTTGGCTTTTAAATAATCTTCACCTTATTATGTGGAACATTATAATTATGTAGAAATTTTTGGATGCCCAAATAAATATCAACATTTCTAAGCATTTCTTTTCTTTTTCTTTCTATTTTTGTGTTTTTTGTTTAATCCTGTTAAATCATACTGGGTCTTATTGAAACAAATTAAATGGAAAGTCCTGTAATATTATTTTCTCAACTCATACACTAAAAAGAGGTTATTATTAAATCAATTTTGATTAGCAAAATACAAGATTTCCAAAGCAGTTTAGAACATCGAAAATAGTTTTCATTTTTTCACCAAGTGTAGGAACAGGGTAGAAATGAGTTTTTTCTCACCCGTTTGTTATTTATTTCTTCATAGCACCGTTTACACGTACGCAAGTTGCAAAATGTCATAATAAAAAGGGGCCATTTCGCATGGTAATGCTTGCACAAACAACCAAGTTCATTTCTGGATAATATTTAATTATATCTAAAATTCTATTCACGAATGAAGTTTACCTGTATAATCGAATAAATAATAACCTATTTTTAGTGGATTTGTGAAAACAATATCTTACTTAACTAGTTAACCACTCGTGATAATCAACTCATTGTATTACAGTACTTGCCTGCAGCTCATGCTGCAACCACGAAATTCGTTGACAATCACTCATTTTGCTAACTAGTCGAGTAAAATACTATTTTTACATTGGTGATTCTGTGCCGATAACTTTACTGAAATTTTAGACTACTTTCATACAAAATGTGAAGCAGAGTGAACGAATTTTCATCATCATTCGGAATACATATTACATATATGTATACATATTCATTGTTACACACATATATATATATATATATATCCAAAAATATTTACTAAGCACCTAATTTAGTAACTGCTTCACATCAAAGTAAACGTTATTACCTTTATTGCGATTGGAAAAAGAAAATTTTCTGCAAAATTTTCCGACGGTTGCATGGCTTTTTCCCATATCGCATCTTTTCTCACTACTGTAGCTCTTCGAGTAAGTACATAAAAATACATCTATATTCTGGTTTACCATTTCGCATTCGGAACTGTTCCAAGTCTCTTTTGAAATACCATTATACCCACCACCGTATAATGTACTCGTTTTCTTAATTCCCTCGCTTTCGAGAATTTATCATTTTAAATTCGAAAACCGTTCGTTCGCACGCCAAAAGAGTAAAGGAATGAATAGGAAAAAAAAAAAAAAGTTTCCACCAAAGACGAACATATAATATACGTTTGGTACATATCGAGAGAAATCTTTCTTTTCTTTTCTTTTCCTTCTCTTTCTTTTTTTTCATTTTTTATTACGATTCCTACTCAAATCCAAAAATGGAAACCTCAAAGAAGAACGGCTATGTGATTGTGGTGATGGGAAAAAAAAAAAAATTTTTACCCCCTCAAAAAAAAAAAAAAAAAAATTCAGTAGAAAACGTATCGTGTAAATATATGTGTGTATATAGGTACATTCAATATACCCTCACAACCACGGTTCGCATGTGTAAGAGAGCTAAAGAAAATAATATCTAAGTGCAAAGAACGTGATGTGAAGTCTGTCTCGTTGACTAAATGGAATACGTGTTCCATCGAATCGATGCATTTTTAATACGAACTCACTCTTTCGCTGGCAACCAACAAGACATGACGTTGAAATGCCTTCCTTCGTAATATTTTTATTTTAATAGTGTTGTCTTTTGCAATCTGTTGATAAAGTTTCGCCAAATAGAAAACGAAGCGATCTGTCATTAAAAATTACTCAGTCAAGTTGAACAAAACGAAAATTATTATTTATCATTGTTTTTTTTTTGTTTTATTTTTCGACTATCTCCCATCCAACTCGGCTTATTCATGCACGAAATTAAGCTTAAAAATAATGCACACTTTAGATAATAACATGCCAATGGACGGAGATGATAATACGAAAGAAAAAAATTAAAGTCCATTTTATCTGATGCAAAAACATAATATATTAATTTGCTTTTTGATTCGGTGTCCTTTCCACAATACCGAAGATCAGCATTAACCTATGAAGGGCGAGAAAAGAAAAAAAAGACACAGCCCACCGCAACACAGAATAAAGGAAAAATTTTACCGTACCCAAAAGGAAAACCAAAACAATAACTAAATATAGTCTGCTCAACAGAAAAACCTTTCTTAAATGTAGAAGAAAAAGAAAAAAACCCAAAATTTATAAAGAACTGAAAATTAAGAAATAAACAAAAATTGAAAACCGGGTAAGGATTATCAATTGGACCGTAAATTTTGAATTAATGCATGGGCATAAATGCGGACTTTCATCTGGGAGGGGTTAAAAAAAAAGAAGGCGGCAATTTCAGGCTTAAATAATTTAAATGAGACAGAAAGATTTGCTTTATGTTACTACACAAAATAGTTGACATCAAGTAACAATTTGATAAAGTACAAATTATAACATTGTGGACGTAACTATTCAGCCTTTTGATATATTATGGCATTTAGCTACATGAGAAGTGAAGCTCAGAAATTATTGGAAGAACTAAGTTACTTCAAAAATGTCGAATACAAATTAATACAATTAAATTAGACGTAATTAACAGTGTTTTAGTCGAAAAGTTCAAGTGATTTAATAACAGGTGTAAAATAGTTCTTATCAAGAGAACAATTGAAAAGTTTATTTTGTCTACATATTAATTTTTAGTACATTTTTTTTTCAATTCTCTATAATGGAGTGGTTACAAGTGAAGTATGTGTGAGAAAGATGAGTGTTAACCGATGAAAAAAAATGAGATGAAGAAACGGTAGAAACCTCCTAATAGGGAAAACCTTTTTTGTCTGAAATAAGCGGAGTTCCATTTAACCAATTCTGAGTGTTCAGATGTTGAAACTGGAAAAAAATTGAAGTTTTACTGTTCGATAGAAAATTTAAGCACATATCATAGTTTTGGTCAAACTGTCTAATACTTATGACAAAAAAAAATGTTACTGAAGGTTTTTGATGGAAGATGATAATATATACTAATTCAGTTTATTCTGGAGCACCTTCCTAATGGTGTTTGTCAGATTGCTTAGTACGAGAAAACACGAAATACAGTCAGAATAATGATAGAGAACAACAAAAACTATCTCTATTGAACTGAACCTGGTTATAATCTCATAAATCGTTGAGTTCAACTGGAATTTTTCCATATTTATCGACTGTTTTGTCCCAATAAACCAATGTGCTATCCTTAATAAGTGGTCTGATTTCCTTCAGTTTCAGTGTGTTTGTTTCAGGACTTCATTGATTTGTCCCTGTGGGGACTCAACGGTATGAGGTAAAGGGGCTCGGACCCCTCAACGACAGTCGCCGCCCCAAAGGGCAGGCTAATAATCGTCCTTGTGACGTTAAATCACACAAAATATGTTCGATCGTAATTACCTGCAAGTACATGCAGGTAATGTACGAGTACCGAATCGTGACATCACCAAACAATGTCATGATCCGTACACAAACTGGCCAGCCATCTCTTATCATGATAGGGGATGATGCGACCTGGCCACCCTCACCGACGTACGTATTATCTTACATACGTGTGTTTGTGTGCGTGCAAATAAGCCGTATATAAACCACCCGAACCGGCTCTAAAATCGCCAGTGTTCGCCTTGGTTTTGGCTTACCCGTACTTGTGTACAAAGTGGCTGAGCACGCTTAAATTCTGTTGAATTTCCGAGTGAATGAATGGTTAGCAAAATTGTACAAGTAAAAATGGTACGAAGAGTTAGACTACCAGTTCAGATGAAAAAAAAGAAGGTAATAAAAATTGATTATTAAAAATAAGTGAACATTTTATGAATTTTTTCATGAACATTGTATTTAGCAGGAAAAAGAGAGGCAAAGAAAAAGTGGGAAAAGACTAATAAATTCCAAGTTGTGTGGAAGAGACGCAAGAAAAAATAAAGAAGATTAGAGATGCCAAAAAACAAAGAGAATTTCAATTTTGTTTTCTATAGCCGGTTTTCCTTGGAAGATGGTGAAAGAAGAATAGGTGATAGAAAAACTATGAGTCATCTACAGGAGTTGGTGAGCATGAATTTAGGAGAAGTTGTTCACAGGTAACTTTATGGCTCCTCGTTGGTTGTGCGCATGTGCCTGAACTTGTCTTCTTTCCATATAGTTTGTTATAAAACGTCAACGAATTAAGGGCGTTAAATGCACGCGAATTAATGCCATTAAACGCATATAAATTTCCTTTGATTCATTTCTTTAAGAACATTAATTCGCCAATAAATCGATGGGAATTCATCGACAAATCAGTCATTGAATTACACACAAATCGAAAGGAATTGAATAGAATTCAATAACAAATCTATTCAATTTGTCAACGAATTAATATCCATAAACACACACAGATTAAAGGAGATTTGGGTGTATTTAACGGCCTTAATTCGTCGGATTTGATTCCTTTTGATTTGTGTTTAATTCAATGACTGATTTGTCGATGAATTCCCTTCAATTTATCGGCGAATTAATGTTTTTAAACAAATGAATCAAAGGGAATTTATATGCGTTTAATGGCATTAATTCGTGTGCATTTAACGCCCTTAATTCGTCAACGAATTAATGTTAATTTGTCAACGTTTTATAACAAACTATATGGAAAGAAGACAAGTTCAGGCGCATGCGCACAACCAACGAGGAGCCATAAAGTTACCTGCGAACAACGTCTCCTGTGAATTTAGGCTAAAACGAATGAAAGGAAGTCCACGGAGCATGGAAAATATTGCGGGTAGCATTATGGCTCATATTCACGGCGCAACCAGTCAATATTTTCAATTTTATTTCCATGATGCGGATGCGTCAGTGGATCATCGTTTACAAGGTGTAACAATATAATTTATTATTATTACGAGTAATAATGAGTAGAAATATATTATTACCAAAAAAATGATATATTTTTTCAAACTATGGGAAAAATTGTCCAAAATCTGAGGCGTGAGTGTGCCCCATGTTCCCTAATTTGCTGTTATGAATTAATCACCCCTACGTGTGGCGTTTGTGGCTTGCTTCAGATTAGCTTTTCAGTTAGCCAGGTAGCTTTTGATTGGATCTTCAATAGTCATCCAATACCTCCTTCATATTGTTACACTCGCTAGTCCTACAGGTATTTCATCCTACAGATTTTCTAACCTCTATTCCCTTTCTCAGTATTCTTCACATCCTTGTGGGACTAACTTTTCATGTATGTCATTGTAATAAATTTTGAACCTAATCGGTAAGTGTTCTGTTCTTATTCTGCTTTCAAGTTGCCAACGTGCGTTCTACCTTTGAGTAATAAAGGTCCAGTGTCTGTTTTTCAAATATGGTGATTTCTTTCAAGTTGATGTAATCAAATGTTCGCCAACCTAGTACCAAAAGAGACGCATCAATATGGAGGATGTGGAAGGAGATGATGAGCTCCGTTTTAAAGTCTTCTTATTCTTTAGTTTTTCAACCGTCACATCTTTTGAATTCTTTCATGCCAATGGACACCATTTGAAAGGAATCATTTTAGTTACCTACCATTACGTACACATTGAACACGAATTAGTTCTCTAAAATTTTATTCAACTTTTGTAAGTCGAACAATCACAATTATCGACTACATTTGTAGTAAATGCGTTAAAAATTTTATCCTTTTTGACAATTTAGGAATTAGGTACATTCTTTTCACATTCGTTTTCCTCATTTTTTCATTTCTTTCTTTTTATTTTATTTATTTTTTATTTTTTCATTTTCACGTTATTTATATTCGAGCCCTGCCGTGGGCAGCTTTTGTGTACGAAGTTCGTCGATGATTTACGATAATATCAGTTTTATTGTATTTTTGTCGAACACAATACGCAACAAATAGCGCACGCACTTCTTGAAAATATCCTCGAACATACATTCACTCTCCAATACTTACAAGAAAAACGAAACAATAACTGGCGACAAATAGGGCACCCACCAACGAATAAAGTAAGAAAATTGAAGAAATACTAGAGTTACCTTCCAAAAATTGTAAATAGAAGAAAAAAAGTGTGAATAAAAGAGAGAGAAATAGAATAAAATAAAATGATTTGTATAAAAAAAAAATCGAACACACGCGATTTTTCTGGTTTTTGTTTTTCTGGTTTTCTTTTTTTTTTTTTTTTTGGTAATATTAATATGTAAATCTATGTAAATTATAAGTTTCTTTCATTCGAATGTAATTGTTACATTTATATAAACACATAAATTGGTAAATTTTTGGACAAAACGCGAAATTAACTTTTACACGATGGTATTATTAATGTGGCAGGGCAGGCCATGATCGCTGCTTTTTCTGATATAGGCTTCATTCGACCAAAAATTAGAGAGAGTGAAAAATAGAAAAAGAGAGGAAGAGAGAGAGAGAGACAGTTAACGTTTTGTTATTGTGTATATTGTTTAGCGTCGTAAAACAATGGTCGACCGCGAATTTCGGCTATCGTAAATTATAATAATTGTAATGTGGTTGAAAAAGCGAGTCCAATAATAAGTGGGAGTTCTCATTTGCAAATGTTCTACTGTGCGAAAACAAAAAAAAAGAAACAGAGGACCTAATTGCTCGCATGTTGAACCAATGTAGAAAAATAATCGAAATTCTTGTCAGCCGTGCGAATGGTATGGTCACCCAAATGCTGCTTAGATGTTTGTTTTCTCATACAGGCTGTTGAACAAGTAGATGCCATAAGCACTCGTATTTAATGTTCGGTTTTCGATGTGAAAAATTTACTGAATTTAGTAACTTACTGTTGGTACCTACTCACATTATTATCCAGTCAGAGTAAAATTTGAGAGGAAAAGAAAAATGTGGAGCAAATGAACCACAGTCAACAGCTCAGTTCAGTTGCATCTGAGGAAAGAACATCCCGAAGTTCGTTCAGGATTTAGCAACCCCAAAATATGGGTAGTCGTACCATAAGCTGCAGCGTATAAAAAAATCTTTTGACTGTGTTGATCACAAAGTCAAAGGACGAAAACAGTTATCGAAAGAGAATTCCAAAAAAATACTTATGTGAAGCGGTACTTACGAATGATGAGTAAATATCTTCGACTAGTTCACCCAGAGAAAGCATCTAGTCGAAAAACGACCTTGAACGCAATTTTTACTCATTTTGAGTTACCTGTAAACAGATTTTCATCTTTCTTTCGTTTCATTAAAATAAAAAAATGAAAAGATATTAAGATATTAGAACCAAAAACTTTCAATCTTTTTTCTCTTTTTAAAAAATTTAAAAAAAGGACGTCCAGTTAAAATTAAAGGGTGTGACAAAAACTAGTATTCTTAACCGCCAACCTATTTAATATGTATAAAAATTCACAGATTTCACACTTTATTAGAATGAGAGGTGGGCATTGAAAATGAATAAATAAAGAAAAAATACAGAGTTTCTCATTTTCCATTTTCTTTCATTAAAAGCTTCTAATTGTCCTCGCCACTGCAATTTTACTTACATATTCGCTACATAAACAACAAAACAACGTTACCATCTCCACTTTATTTTTCATTACCATTTTCTCATTCCACTTTTTTTACCGTCGTAATTCACCACTTCACTCACGATTCACGCATAAAACATTGGTAAAAGCTGAGTGCCGGATACTTTTTCACAAACTAACTCGAGAATAATTTTTAATACTAAAAAAGTTTCCCAATCACCTATATATATGGGCAAAAGACATTCCGGCATGAAGTACACGTGACAAATTTTGAGAAACTCCAGCAGTTGGCAACAAACTGGTGACTACGTTCCATTGCTGAGTGGACTATTCTATAGCATTATATACGGACTGACTAATCTGATAAAAAGTGAAGAAAACACTTATGCATGAATACAAGAACGATACTTCGGTAATTCTTATATTCTTTCCATTATCAATTATATCTGTACATAAACATATACAGATATATACAGATATAACTTGGTTAAGATAAATAATTCATAAGTCACTGTTGATACTAGCATTTGGGTAATAAAGTATGGGAAAAGGAATTTTTATTCATGTAGAGCAAATGACACTTGTATGCAATACTGAATAAGCTTAAATTTATTGGTTCATCGTCGCCAATAGATAAATTATGAGAACTGAGAATTTTTGATTCATGCGCTAAGTTTATTTTTCTCACTACGCCAGGTGTTCGCTGCATTTTTGTTGTCCTACCTCCCTTTAGTTCCACTATTCTATAATTAATATATCAAATAAGTATACAATATTCCGTGGATTCTCCTTAACCGGGACACCGGTTAATTTAGATAATTTTTCATTTACCAAAACAATCCTTCCGACTAATTTTAGCCCTCCTGTATAAAGTTTGCATGAGAAGATAAAATCTTTCCAAACCTGTTCAGATATTTGTTCAATGGGTATGGTAAAAGTGATGTCACGTGATGTGGGACTTTTATCTTTTATTCAAGAACATGAAGTGATTAGATTAATGATAGTGAAAAAACTCAAAATGGAAACTCATTATCATCATCATCATCATCATCATCATCATCATTGTCACAACATGCATACTCCTAGATGTAAAGAGACTTAACTTAGTCTGTTGTGGTTATGTGTTCTGCGGCATGTATAAGAAATGTGTGCGAGAATGCTTCAATCTCATTCACCCGGAGTAGGCACACAAACAAGATTACACTTTGACTATCGGACACTGTTTATATTGGACTCTGAGGGTTCGTAGCAACTTGAATATTGTATAGACGAAGTAGCCAACAAAATATTATTATCAGATATCAGTAAAAATTAAACAGATATACCACCAAAAGAAATTAAAAGCACGCATGTACTATGCCAAGCAAGAAAAATTTATTAAGAGCATTAAAGCATGATATTCACTCCACTAAGTGTAAGAATCACAATGAACACAAAGAATTACCTATAACAAACACGTTGTAGACTGGTATTTAACAGAAAAGTGATGCCAATTAGTACTCAAACAATATTTTCAGTTCCAACAGTTAGTTTTGTGTAGGTCGTACTAAGAATTTAGATGTTCATAAAACAAAAAAAAACAGATTTTCTATCTGATTGAAAGAAAAAGAGCATAATCCTACGACTATATCACGCAGGTTAGAGAAGGTGTACACGCATTTTGAGTTACTTCATAGTTATCCTCTTTTATTGAAGTTACAAAATTGACTCATATTTTAAGTTTATGAATGTACCTATTATATTCTGCCTACATCTTAATTATGTCAGTATTTACTGATCATCATTTATTTCGAATACCTAACTTACCTGATCTTTTACCATGAGTTTCTTCACTTTTACATGTAAGTTCTTGATGAATCAAATCGACTTATAATCGATTTAATTGGTATCGATTAGAGTTAATTTTTCATCAGTTTTTCATTCGAGATCGTGTTGAATATTTCACTTCTTGACAGGAAATCAGAAATTCCTCGACCAAAAAATGACTTGTCGATTTGATGGCACTGTCGATTCAAATATTGATCGATCGAAAATTGTGGTGAAGGGTATATTACCTTAATACCCTCTGAATAGTGCATAGTTTGAGTGAGAGAAGTACAACATATTTAATTACAAAAACTTCGAGTGGTTGCACTTCATTGGAGAGTGAATTCACTCACAAAAAAATTTAAAGCTTCGAGGTGCAAGATAAATATGTATACCTACCTACTTTGTCACTTATACTGAAACTTCATTTGCTCTTGAAAGTATGTGCGTGCATTACCACTACAAATAATTCGAAAAGAGGGAAAGACAAAAAGATGACCAACAACATTCATTAGTACCTCTGGCAACTCCCAATCAGTGGTGACCGGTATACTTGTACACTTGTGATCGGTTGTGAGGCCAGTTCCCACATATTATGTGGCACAAATACTCTTTTTGGTTCACAGGTTATGGCGTTCACCAGTCGTATTCTAATTTTATGACTGACTAGTGGCATACACACAACTACGAGGTCTTTTTAGTAGTACACCTGCGCACCGTAGAGCATCCTACCGTACCCTACCCATTTTATTTGCACTAGGTTCAAAGAAATTTAACCAAAACCCATATTTATTTTTCATTAATTTACCAATCAACATCGCAGTTATAATCAGAACATATTTCCATTATAACATTTTCAAATTAAATTCTTCTCAAAATCCATGTCCACTATTTTCGACCTAATATTCATTTATTCATTTCCTTTTAGGTGAACTGAGGGATTTTGTGAGGGAGTTGCTTACTTATTTCGTTTTTATCGTTTTTGTCGATGATTTTTTTTTTTTTTTTTTTTTCATTTCACGGCTGACAGTGGATAAAAAAAAAGACAACGGTTTCACGAAGAGTGCCTGTTTGTTTTATGGAGAAGAAGTAATTTGAAGGCCATTGTACGAGTTTATCGTTTGGAAAGACGCTGATATCGTGGCAAAGTCGACCAAAAAAGTTGATAAAAAAAAGAAGGAAAAAAGAAACAACTGCACAGCCTAGCGTTAGGGTGGTAAAATGAATCAGCCCAGCTATCTCCGATGTCTTAATTTCCATTCGCAGAGGTGCTACTGACTGGAGTGAATAATAAAGGAAAACAAATGGAGAGTAAAAAGAGGATACTACCGGAAATACGTTAGACCTGTACCTATGAAAATGATGGGTTGGTGAAAATAAATCTTCTTTCTTCCAGTAGGCTACCTACCTGGGTAAGTATCTACGTATTTTTCGTGAATTTTCAAGTGTTTTGCTTGCGAAATTTCGTCATGCCCGTTTCTGTTTACTACGTTAGACCGATTGGGTTTGCCATTCCTATCCACGCGTAACTTACCTTCAATAATGTTGTTGGGTTGAGAACAATTAAATTAAGAACAATAAAAACCTAAATGTTAGTGCCAATATTTTATATCTGATGAAGGTTAAATCGTACTTACTGGAAAAATGCGTTATAATAATAATAATAGTTATTTTTGCAACACCTGTTGATAAAGTATACGATTATGTGCCCTTCGTCGATATATAAAATGGAAGATTTTAGAACAATGCATTATGTAAATTCTAAAGTATGCACTGATTTTCACATTATACACTATCTTGTGGGCATGCGTTTCTTTGTACATCTTAAGGGATTTCTCAAGAAAAAAAAAAGTATCAAGGCTGGAATTCCAGTATGGATCTTACAGTGTGTTGATTCGAACGCGGATCACAGGAGAGCGTTACTTCATTTGATCATTTGGGCAATAAAAACAGTATTTTAATTTTTTCTTGGTTCAACTTTTTGATGTGTAAACATCTTTGCTCTTGGTCTAGTACTCTAGTAAGGATCATAACTCATACGTCAAACAAATTGTAACTGTCGGCATGTAGATGTGTGGTTGTGCAACGCGTACGTTCACAACCACACTAGGTACTATGTTTACACAAAAATCCTTCATCAATCACTGGAACTCACGCCTTTTTTTTTTTGTTTCTTAGGATGAAGTGTTGTAAAAAATTGTGTTTGACACTTGTGTATGTATTAGGTGATTAATAATCAATACGGGTGAGCAAGTAGTAAGAATTTTTCGAGGGAGTGGAACGTAAAATAATTCGAATGACTCTTTTATTAAAATGGGTGAAGTGCTCTGAATGTATTTTTTATATGGGGGTTTTTGGGTAAGATTGGTCCCACAATTCACCCTCCTGTGCAGATTTACTCCCTGTGTGCACACCTATCTCTGTATCAGAAACCTATAGGTAGGTATATTTAATATTTCTAACAAGGAAATGGTTAATTTCGATGATTTTTCTATAGAATTCAAATCCAACCACCCAACAATAATGTTAGCAATAGCTCCACTTGGGTAGTTACAGAACTAACAGAATCTGTAACACCTGAATTAAAAATTGCGGGAAACTTGTTCGGGGAACATGTCTGTAATACAGAAAAACTGTTGAGGAAAATATCTGTACATACAGTATTGCAGATTTTCTATAGATTGCTACAGTATGTCTACAGGTACTACAAACTTGGAGGAAACTGATAACGCATGTGTGGTAAACAATTTTCATCAATGTTACCAGTGTTAAGACAGATGAACAATACTGTGTAGAAAATGGCAGCAAAATCATTTGGGAAACTCCTCAACAGATTTACATATAATATAATTACTGTAAATAAGTGTGGGATTCCAGTAAATACCTTAAGTATGGTAGTTCTCTAACTGACCAAATAGAGGTAATATATTTCTAGAAAACTTCGTGTTAAAATAAACTTGTTTTAAGAAATAACGTTTGCCGAAACAAGTAATAACATATCGTCAGCATAGGGAAAATAAACTCGACTGAAAATTTTATAAATTTTATATCAATAGGTCAGCTTCAATTTCTTATCAGTATGATTAGTTTATACCTTTGACTACACTTATAGTATGGACAAGTAAAGAAATACGATTTATAGATAGACATTTCGGCGCTAATTAGGCAATCAGTGCGTATCTTTTGACGTACTTTACTTTGAGTTTATGTATGTTATCCTCGTGAATTTATGGGATGTCTTTATCAGATGTATTTTAAATTGGTGAATTCAAACAAAACGTCAAAAATGCGCAAAATGTACGCTAGGGTTGGCTACTGTTTTCCCTCCATGTTTCGACATTAAAAAGTACATAGGGCTTACGGAGCTTTACTGGTCTAGTGCTATAGAGTCAAATGTCTGCACATAAGGTAAGTATAACAAAATCTTTAAAATTACTACGATTCAATCAACTTAGATACCAACAAAAATACAATCCATGTGACAAACGTCGTCAACTTAATATTCTCATAGACATACAGCAAAAGAGATCCTCAACGAGATCATCAGAAACACGTCAAAAATGAAAGGTTTCTGATCAGGATATTTGTTATTACGCATACTTCGTGTGGCTCTACTGATGTACAAATGGAAGTTCCTAAAAAAGTCGATGATAAATTTCATAAAAGGTGCGCAGCTTTAAATGCGCAGAATGTAAAACAACGTAAAACAGCGATAGCTCAGTCTCATCTGTGACATATTTTTGTCTCTTTAGCTCTATGTCTTTGTATATTCTCCATTGATTGTTGGTTCCATAATTTATTTAGATTAGAAAATTTAAAACAATTTGTCTCAGTCTAGAGATGAGTCAGATCCTTGCTCGACGTTGCGTTGTGATTGACCAGTATTAATTCACGGAACCCGTTGATATCATCCAAAAGTGATTGTACTTGGGAAGTTGACCGATCTGTGGTGATTCTAAAGACTTTGGAAGTACGGGTACTATCCAACTAGGTATCTAACGGAGTCAAAGCCTTGATCAGGTAATGTATCAGAGTCTGGAATGGTTGGCTAAAGATTATTTTGCAAAGTATACGCCTCATAGATCCTCGGTTTTTCTTTCACACTGCAATAAACCTGATTTTCATGCAAATTTTTCAAAGCTAATTCAAACATGTTCTGAAAATCGTTTTTGCATTATTTCAATGCACAGAAAATCAGCAACTAAGTTATGAGCTGCGAATTCACACTTCTCCGATATTTTGCAAGAAAAATAACCGCATTTAATACTTGGCACAAAAATCGTAGGTTAAGAAAAATGTCCAGTTCAGCGTCCATCTGGGTGATACCGAAGTGTTTTTTTCTTTTTCCTCCATTCAAATTGTCTTAAATATTTCGACATCGCGGAAACAAGCTATCCCTAATAATGTAACCAAAATATTTCAACCCTAAAGAGAAATTTTCGCCAAACGCTGCAAACCTAATCTTACGTCCACATTCGCTTCCGGAATGACGATAACTTTTGCTCGATAACGTTTGTTAGAACCAAGAAACGAAGAATAGGTGGAACGTGACACAATAAAAAAACAAAAAAAAAAAAACAAAAAAAAAACAAAAAAACAAAACAAAAATAACATCAACAAAAGCGGGACAAAACCCAAAGAGGTCGTATTTATAAAAATACAATTCGCTTCGGTTTCATTGCATAAAACTTTTTTTTTCGTTATGGCAAATACATAAGCTCGTAAGTCACGCTAAATAGGATATGAAAATTGTACGTACGTGCAGGACGAGTTAAATTATCCTCAGCTATACGCCTGTCCTCTCTTATCCACCACAATCCTCCACGCCCCTCCATTCCTCCTATATAGACCTCCCCTTTGGTCATAAACGCGAGTGGTGCTTCTTTCGACGTGGGGACGGCCGTAAAATTATGAACTGCCTTTTTGTACGAAAGTTTTTACAATAAACGTGGATAGGATTTTCGTGGTGTAGTTCAGGATGGCGTTTGTTTCGAAGTGGTACAAATAAAAGGATTGACGGTGGCGAGGCGGAAAGAGGAAGTGAAAAACATATTTTCAAATTTAGGGACCGAGTACGAAAAAAATGAAAAACAAAGAGCGAAATGAGCAATAAAAAATAAAAGAAAAGAAATAAATTGAGTAAAAATGCAATGTATGGCCTAAACTGGAACACCACATTTTAGTAAATTGATGGATTTATTTGAAATTTTTGTGGCCATAAAACGAAAAGGAAATGAAGGAAAGTAGGTTGATAAAAAAAAAACTCCAACGCAGCATCATTGCGCTAGAATACGTAGTTTGCACATCTCATTTTACATCTATTTTTATATCTCTTTTTACATCTCATTTTACTTGAAAATACTTCAAGCGAAAACTTGAATGAAAACCCCTTACACCGCATATCGCCTGGAATCTAAAACTGCTGCTAAATGCAATGCAGTAAATATGCTCGGTTCCCCATGTGTCGTAAATATGGAAAAAAAACTTCAAGTAACACAGGAAACCTGTTTTTCTAAGACAATGTGTTTATTTTCATGGTTTTTTAAGGAACCATTTAATGAACAGGCACCAAACTTCTAACAGATCTGCCACTTTCTACTTTATAATGATCATCTCTTCTAAAAATTTCAGTCCTCTTCGTTAGGCCGTTTTCTGTAAATTCTGAAAAAAACAATGTTTCCGGTCATTAACTTTTTACATTTTTCTTAGAAACTACGAAAACAATAGGCTCCAAACGTTTATCTCATTTATCTGACTCGCGTCTATAGGTGTAAGGACGAACTGTTACAAAAATTATAACTTAATCCTTTTTACAGTTTTATAATAATTCTGAAAAAAACTATTTTCCAGGAATTCATTGCTCCCAGTAACTTCGGAATCTACTGAAGCAATACGTCTCCAAATTCTATCAGTTCTGGTACTTTTAATTTTATAAGAATCATCCTTCTTGAAAATCGCAGCCTTATCCCTTTTGTAGTACTTTCAAAATTGTGAACATAAGTTTTAAGTGATACGTGTTATATATAAGAGCCACTTGTCTATATAACGCTTATCACGTGACCAGTTTCATAGATATAACTGGCTAATTGTATATCTTAGTCTAACTTAAAATCTTTTTTTCTTTGTAATATCATATCAATTGACGTGGTTAATTGATAATTCCGATATATTCATGTAGATCTGTGTAAATTATTGCTGCGCAGCAATATAGGTGCTCCCTAGTATACATATATGCATACATATACAAAAATACATACATACATACTAACACATATACAAACATACAATCATACATACATATATATCTTATATCCTTAAATTAAAAAGAAAGTTATGTCAAAATGGGAAAATTGTATAGATAGTTTTTTTATTTTGTGAAACAGAAAATTTTCATCACACCCACCACTAACCCTTCTGTGTGGTCAGTTTTGATACTCGGTTTGTAAGCAGACTGAATGAAAAGATGTTGAGTTTGCATAGGAGAATAACGGTAATCCAACTGAGATATTGCTGGAAATATGTGAGAAAGTTCTCTGTGATGGCGAGATGAACAACAAAATAAACTTCTCATAGAGTTTCTGTTTTTTTATGTCGAGTATTACAAAATTTATTTCCTCTTTACTTATAGTCATAGAGTACTTGATCTATGGTTGTATAGGAAAAAGAACATTTTGGAATTTTATAGAGATGAAATGACTGCCAAAATTTTATAAAAATTATAAAAAACCATAGAAAATATATTAAAAAAAGCAAAATGATCTTTCTAAAATTTCTCCAGCAAGATGTAAGTCTAGGGATTGGAAGTACCTATTGAAGTCAGTGATTTTTTCTTACCATGTAGGTTGACTTTATACGACAATTCCATCAAATTTTGTGATAAAACTTTTTAATTAGCGTCGACTTTAATCATTCCAGGCATTAAACCTACTTCATGCGGGAAAAATTTTCATGACATCATCCAATTTTGATAACGTCATGAAAGAGCAAAAACAACCGGGCGTCTCATAACTTTTCATAACTGTTGTGTGGTTCGGCGTTCCCAAATTGAGGTCCGTGAACTCATTTCTGAGTTATTGAAAATAAAAAAATATAGCCTATAGAAAAAAATGACCACCTCTTTCACAGATCGTGTGTTTTCTCCATCTTTTAAATGGAGGTCCACCAATAATTTAACTAATCTCGAAGCGATCCACTGATGATGAAGTTTGGAAACTGTTGATGTAGTTGTGTTCATCAAAGGGCAAAAAGAACGCTCGGATAACACTTTGTTGAGTAACCTTCGAGCAAGTGACCTTTCGTTGCGTAACCTTCAAAATTTCACATTTGTGTTGATTAACGATTTTTCAATTCCTGTTACTGCATAATCGTAGGGTCAGTGTAACAACCTGTGTCCAGGTGACCTTCCCTTTAGCCAAAGTATCGTGGCCAGTGGCTACATTAGTACCTGAATTTTATCAATATCTTCTTCGGCTACAATAGGTTGAACTTCGGTATACGCAGAATGTGTCTATGCTTCTAAATTTCACTTTACATTACACCACTTGGTTGCAGAGATAAAAACAGCACCAAAGAACGAGGTGATACCATTACGAAGACAAAAAATAAAAATTGTGCAACTAGCAATTAAACGTGCCCGGCACATACGTAGTGCAGACAAAAACAAACCTACCCCTATTGGCATACGTACTACACACACACACACACACACACACACACACACACACACACAGGCGAACAAAAACAAAACTCTGCACGCTGATAGCTGACGTACCAAAAGGGTGAACCAGGAAACGATAATCGAGTTATTAACCCGTTTTCGGCAATCAAAGTTACATATCAGAAGCTTATCACGAGCGAACGTTATAACTTCGAGTGTATAAGCTACCTAAAAGTTGGGAGCAAAAGCTTCGGCCAAAACTTGTACACTAAATTACGATTTATGACCGAAATATCAACCGCAGATAAGGAGAATAATTAACATCAATTCCTCGTAATGTGGAATACACAGAGTGATAGCTGGAGGTGGATAGAAGTGCGAAGGGGTCACATTAGACGAAGGTTGTTGAATATTCAGCTGTGTGTGTGTGTGTGTGTATTCACACACACAGTAAAGAGAGAATAACTGGAGGAATGAAGTGGAGGCAATTAAGGTTTGAAATCGTCGTCGTCGATTTCGTTGCTTTTTAAGTCGACACAAAATTCAAGAATACGTCATACGCAAAAATCGTTAACGTAATTGCATGTCCGTAGTATTCTCCAGCTTATTCTGTACTCGCTCTCTGTTTCAAAAGTTTATTTCTCTATCTTCCTTACACTTCAACCAAGATGACGTATACGCGACTCGTGGCTCGATACAAAGCACACGTACGCCCATTACAATTTCGTAATTAGCCTATTTTAGGCCATTTTCAATGGGTTTTTGGAATGTTGGTTGGAAAAGCGCCATGAAATTAAATGGGTTGCGTGTTCTATGGCTGGCGCAACCAAAAAAAAAAACAAAAAAAAAAACAAGACAACACAAAACTAAACAAATTACCAAATTTTATTTACCCTTTCATCGTAGCCTGTTATTTGCAAAAAAGAAGGATAGTTGCTTGCATCGGTTAGAAGGTCTTTTGGTGGCGAAAAACAGACGAAAATCGAAATCGATTATTATATTCTAACTTCTGGATGAAAGGATATTTAAACAACAATGTTGGTTAGAAGTCGAAAACGTTATCTGGTTATGTGACTGGAGTTACATACGAATGCGGTGCATAAAATTTATATATTTCCTCGAATTCGCATGACTGGATCCCTCTCGAATGGGAATAAAGAAAAAGCAGAGGTTTGTGGTATCTTAACAGGGGTACCTTAAATTTGTAAGGAATTTACCACCGTGAGGCCAATAACCTTCCTACTTACTTCAAATTTTAACTAAAAATTTTAGAAGAAAAATCAAATTTTAAGAATGTCAGGATAAGACGGGTGTCCGGAACCCGTGAGAGCACCCCCACAATAATCTTATCAAACATTGTTTGCAAAATCAATATTAAAAAATATATTTTTATTACCTCATTCTCATTTCCACTCTGACCTTGAAGAAACACACATTCATCCTACGCCACGACTCAACACATGATATTAAAATAAATTAACACATTCCGAAAAATAATTTTGTGAGATGAAAATCTATTAATTTAATTCCCAAATATCAAATTATACAACTTTTACCTTAAAACTGCATGTAAAATTATATTTTAGAAGAAACAAAATATTTGAATTGTATCGTTATTGCTACCGACATATTTACAAATCTGCAATAATTGCCCAACTTAACTGGAACTTGATGTTTGAATTTGAATTTTCTTCATAAAATCAAAGAAATCAGGATACACAGGAATTGGTTGAATAGAAATTTTGATATTTTATGGCCAAATTCGCTGGCTTTGACTCAAAAAACCCAATATTTGCAGCAATGATAAAGGATTGTGAATTTTCTGACTCCAAAAATTTGAATCAAAGATTTTCTTCTTTTCGTAAAATTTTTATATTATTGAATATTTCAAATTTTTCATTAAAGAATTTGACGTTAGCTGAAAACTTTTAGACAAAAAACATTTGCGAAATAATTTTGAGGCGGCAGATTACTTTTAGCCTTTTTTACTAGGGTAGAAAACATGAGTACAGGAATTACATCCGCCCATAATGTTGGCCCCATGGTGCTGTGGATACCGTGGTCCAATTTTGTGGGCAAACATAGTATAGGTGACGCAGGTTCAAATCCCCAAGCCAGCAGAATCTATAACTCGTAAAAGATTTTTTTAACACAAATAGTCGACCAAAAACTTTGCCATCCTTTTGACTTTTTTCAACTATTAACCACAGAATACTTTATAACAGTATAAAATACTGAGCGACATGTTCCCTAATATTAGGGTGGACCAATTTCTGATTAGTCAAAATTTTTATACACAATCAAAAGTTTTCCTATGTTCAATAGAAAAAGATCCCCATATATCGAAATGAACCAGGAAAGGGCTGAAAATAGGAGAATAAATTCCTTTTAGAGTGAGAAAGAGATAAAAATCTCCAATATTCTAAGAGAGATAGAAAAATAAAATATGGTCACAACCAAGGCCAAAATTGAAGAGAATACTGCATGGATAACCCATGGGGTCTAATCTTTTAATGAATTCAAGGTAACTCTCATCTAAAAATACAAAGATGAAATTCCATATTTAAATCTCTTTTAAGGTAGAATTTGAATTCTGAATAAAAATTGACCCAATACCTTTTTGGATAATAATTAATCGTGATAAGTTTGAAAAGTTTTAAAATTTTTTGTTTGGAGAGGGATATTTACCACACGCGTAGCCAGGAGTTTTTCAAAGGGGGACAAAAAAATAAGTTGATGGCTTTTTTTTTTTGTTTTTCTTTTTAAAATTTAGAAAATTTGATAAATTTTGCATCCATGGTACCCGCTGTCCCATATTCGTTGCTAAAATTTTTCCGAATTTTTTAAGTAATAACATAAAAATGAATAAAAATTAGGTCATAGTGCAATCACCCCCTTTACCCTCCTTAGCTACGCCCATAGCTACGTCCTTGAGCAAAAGGGGGAATGGGGATGCTCTCCACCTCCAGGAAATTCTTCTAGTTACCAAAAACTATAAAAGACAACTAACGTAACCGAAAGTGTGGATGCTTTATACTTTTTTTTTTTGAATAATAAAATAATATAGGTATCTGGCCGAATTTTGATTTAAAACAAACGAAACGTTTGTTTGCATAACTATTCATATAACAACTTCAATTATACCGACATCCTTCAACTAAAACTTCTGAAAATTGCTTGATTCGATAAAAATTTCATTCGAAAAAAGTTGAAAATAAAACCATGATTGCACAAATACCTACCTATTACAAATAAAATCTTCAATTTAAGAAAATTTGACTAGCCTTCTCGAATGTTTGATTGAAATTGTTCAAGAAATGAAAACATTAGGAAAGTTATTTGGTGAAAATAGAGAATCGTTTTATTACCTCAACTGCTGAAAAGAATTTTAAATACTTTTTTTGAATCAGCTCGAAGTACACTCCCACTCCCTCCAATCGACTTTTTGGTCAAGTTGGGAATTTTTCATTTGAATCTATATCTCTATAAAATACTAAGGGCTGAAAAGACGTGGAAACATTATCACTCTAGAACTGCTGGACGAAATAATAAATGAGATTTTTCAAAAAAAATTGTGTTATTTTAGGGAAGATTTGTAGCCATCGTGGAAGTCGGTAAGCCCCCCTTGGGGAAAATTTAGGAATTTTTATCATTTATAAAGACAGAGGAAGGAAAAAACATTTCTTGAAACAACGAAAACGAATGAAAGAGAATTTTAAAAAATTTGTTCGTTGTCTACTGGTTAGCGAGGTGGATAGTATTCTCTCTGTCTCTGTTTCGTTTTTTTCTGTAGGGTTTCATTTGGGTAAACAAAAAAAGTTTTAACATAATTTTTTTTCAAATTATGGAGTGATGTATGCAACAATATATTTTTTGAGGTACTTAATTCAAATTTCCTGCGCCAATTTTGAATTAAATCAATTCTTGGATCCTTTTGGAACACAAGAAGGGGATCAAGGTTATTTTTTTGTATATATAATTGGGTGCTACATCACAGAGCATATTTTTTGATAGGGTCAATTTTTTAATTGAAATAATTGTTAAAACATTTAGGGCTACAAAAAAGTTGTTAGAGCAAGGGAAGAAATCAAACACAAATGAATCGACACCATGCAACTGAAGCTGCGGGTTACAAGTCGTTTACAATATTTTATCTTCAACAATTTGAAATTCAGTTATTTTAACCTCAAACCTCGTGTAAAATGTGTTTAAAAAAAAAACCCAACTCGTGATAATTATAGAAATTTCCTGATGTTAGGCTGGCCTATTTTTAGTCCCTCTCTCTTCTTAAGCCAATAGGAATCTCTTGTTTGAAGGTTCTAAAAATAGAATTCTCAATCTTATGATCATTTAACTAGCTTACATTTAGAAATATTCTGTGTATTAATGATTAAATATTTGATGATTCAACTCCAGATACGTGCAAAAATGAAGCAAATTTTTCTCACTTTGGTCTATCGCTCGCAATTTATAATACTCTCATGGCAACAGTATAATCTTAGTAGGGGAAAGGCCGGTAAGAGTACGCAGTCTCTAAGAGTACGCATTGCTTTTTTTTCTGCAACTGAAAAGTTGGCAACACTGCTCCATCTTGTATGTTGTTCTGCTTCAAATACTCCTCCTTCGTGCCAAAAAACGTGAATTTATAATCATTATTTCCACTTTTATTACAAATTTTCGTATTTTTTGGTTTGTGATATAATATTTCCAAAGAACAGAATAAGAATTCAGTGACTATTATTGAAAATGACTGAGTAAGTAATCATATTTATTCAAACTACATACTTTTCGCTACCTTTTCATATATCTTTAGTTACCATTGTATTTTGTTATCAGTTAGTAAAACTGATATTATTGGTAAAACTCAGAGGTGCGTAAGAGTACGCATTTGGTTTTTTTTATACTTTTACCCCCTAAACAATTTGAGGGGCTCATGAAAATTTTGAAGGTGGGGAATAGGTAAATAAAGGTTTGCAGCATAGCTACATCAAATTTGAACAAAATCTTTCAAGTTTTGACTCAATTACATGAGGTCAAACCTTAAGTGCGTACTTTTACCGGCCTTTCCCCTATATAGATAGCTGCAAGGTACCTATTTAATAAATTGTAGAAATTGTAAATCAATATCCTAATATCTTTCGAACGAGTTATATTGTGAATCTTTCGTTGTTTAAAATATCCTCAAAACTTCAGGAACTATAAAGTTGTGAACAAGCTACTACGACCTGATGAGGGTTCAAAATTACTACCAATGTTTACTAAAAATGGTCACACATTGAATTTTTTTTTCTTTTAACGCAGAACATCTGTTTCACTGGATACATACCAGAGAGATACATTTGACTGAAATTTTGTAAATTCGGCATAAATTTGAAATAAAAAAACTCCTCAGATTTATTTACTACCTCTACTGTACTTGCCTTCAGTTCTGTTTGGTTGGAGAAAACTTGATATTTACTGAACATTTTAAAGTACCACCTACCGAACTGTCAACATTTTATAACACACTTGAAATAGGAACCCATTTCAGTTTCACGTCTACAGTGCAAACTTCTTCCAGCACACACTTTTATCACACCCCAGGCGTGCTCAAAGAAAAAAATAGCGAAAAAAATTTTGTCGAAACATATTTCCTTACTCACATTTACACATTCGATGGTGAAAATAATAGCGATAATAAAAGCGTTATTTATTCGAGTTATCAAACTAAAATCCGTTCTCAAAAGTTAAAGATTGGAGCTGGTAGAGTCGAAAGTGTGAGAGGAGTACAGACGCAGAGATTGAGAAAAGAAACCACAACCGTCGGCGGCACATATCTCAGCACACAAAGTTGTTTTTAGATGCCTACGCCGACGTAGACTATATAACACCCTTTCGCATACAAACCTAAACTTTTCGTTTGCCTTTTGTCATCGTTTTCAACTTTGTTCGCGAAAGTTCGAAGAACAGGACAGCCGTTAATTTTCGTCGCATTATACATTATAATATGAAGAAAAGAAAATCACGAATACTTGTGTAGGTAAACTACATTCACCGAATAGATGTAGGATGGCTATGCAAACGATTGAAGTAAAAAATATGCGGATATTGGATACTTGATGAATCATGCCTCTCGAAAATATCAGCATTGGTTTCGATCCTGAAAATAAACAAATAATTTTTATTTTTCCAACTGTTAGCCTACTTATATAGAGACTTTATTATAGAATCGTTGCAACTGAAACATAATTGAACCTTTCTTTGCCAGAAACTTTTTTACAACTAAATATAATACGAAGTAACTATAGTGAGCAGTTCTAACAGAAATAGGTTCCTACCTATTTACGATGCAGCAGGGCGGAATAGCATCGACAAACAGATGCAGATTACAATGTGGTTAGAGGTATTGTGAAGTATGCAATGTTTATCGCAATGTCCCATTTATAATAGGATTCGTTTCTTGTAGTATACCTACATGAAGTAACAACAACAATGACAGCAAAGAAGAAAAAAAATACTGATTACTTAGTGTGGAATACCTACAGACAATTGGCATGTTTATTATCATGTACCAAAAGTATAGTGAACCAGTTTTAGTAAACACTGGCTAATGGGCACAGTGCACTGAGGCTTTACCCGGGTTATTAGACGTACACAAGCATACGTATTATGCAAATAAATATAATTATACGTGACGATTTTGATTGGTCGTTAATTATTTGTTATATCTTACTCCTAACCATGGCAACTTGTAAGGTATGAAAAGTGCACATGCTTCCGGGTGATGCAATCGGTGATAAGCAGATTTTTCACAGTTCAATTAGAATTACGAATTACGTGCAAAGTGCAACAAGTAATTACAAATGTGATTTAACGTGCAACGCACAGATTTGGCTAATATTTCGGCAGTGAGACTGTCATTTAAGTGTACCAAGCCCCTAATCCTCATTCAGGATGATATCCCCACACCTAGTACAAACGAAAAACATTTGGTATTCTTTTCAACAAGTCACAAGTAACTTGTTCCGATTCAAAAGAATTATTCTCCACCAGTATACCTAGTAGAAAGAAACATTATGCACCTACATTGTCAGCAAGTGCATAATACGATAGAATTCTACCACAGCTACTTTGTCTACTTCGCTGCCAGTAGTACAAAATTAAACTTAAGACTCATTAAATTTTACACATTAGTTTCGTGAAGACGTGATATGCAAAAAAAAAAAAAAAAATTTGAAAACAACTGCATTGAACGCATAAAGTCATATTAATAATCATATTGGTGGTGATGTATTGTACTGCCACCGGCCTAATTAGTAAAGTGCATATCTCCATTTTACCCAATTTTATAGAAGAAGAAAAAAACTGTTTTATAGCAATTTTTTTTTTTTACTTATATTTATAAAAACATTACATGGAAAAATAATTTTAGTCAATAAAATTTTTATAATACGGCTCATGAATAAATAATAAATCCGTATAAAATAATAAATAAATGGAGATACACACTTTTCCACTAACCAATATTAACCAACATCAATCAACTGTTTAGATATACGGTACGCACTTTTCTCATTTTGTTGACTTGAAGTAGGCATTTTTCATTTTTCAATATAGAATATTCCTTGGAGATACGCATATTTCCGTTAAACATAAACTGAATGAAGATATTAATTTTTATATTTTTAGAATAAGACAAAAAGTATTCATTTCTCAGAGATATGCCCAACACTAATCGATGCATTACAAAAAAATCAACCAGGATCGCTAATAACCCAATTTTTACAATTTTTGGAGGTACACACTTTACTAATTAGGCCGACGCTATGTTGTATACAACAGTGCACTAGGGATGTGAGCAATCTGAGTTGAGAACCATCGGTAAACTATCGATTGTTTTCAACGATAGTATTAATTGTTTGGTTTTCAAATATAACTGCTGTAATGTATTATTGTAAAATGATACAAAACAATGTGAACAAATATATTATTATAATCATAAGACAAATACAGTGGGCCATATTTCATACAGACCACTACATTTATGCATAAAATAAAAATTATTTGATTTTACGAATAATATCCTCGCATTCCATGGATTCTTCTTCTTTCGATATAATCTTCTTCTTTCCATTCACACTTCTTCTTGTTTATTAATATTTTATATAGACCAAACTAATGGTATTTGATGTTCTCATTACACTGATCCTTCGAATATACGCATCCCTCTGTTCTCCATATCCTCACTTTGTTTCATTGAAAACCAATCCCAGTGGAATTGTATGTACTTTGAATTATGTATACTTCTAAACTAATGTTTCAGACATAATATTTTGTTCTGTTCTGGTCTTCTATGATCACCTGTCTTAATATACTTATTTACTTGTACTTTTGAATGTAGGTATAAAAATTATATTATTGTAAAATTAGCAGTCATCCTTTTCACTCTGCCTACGTAATTTTATTTTTCAACTTTTCACCTGTCTTCTCCCAGGTTCTTTTCTTTGTTTCTTTCTCGTTTTTATTTGGTCGAATCTCTTTGTGTAGATAAGTATTGTGCTTCGAATTGCTATGAGAAGCCAGCTTGGACAGTGTTAGCTTTTCACAGTCGATTCATTCGTTATTCGTTTCTTGCAGATGCAAGATGTAATCTCTTTTTCATTTTTCGTATGTGTTTTTACACATCTCTGAATATTGAGTTTTCAATTGTGTTTCATACTTGTAAAAATCAATTTAATTATCGATTTTCACTATTTAGTATTCGAATAAAGTCATAATTCAAATTGGAAAACTTGTTTGTTCTTTCGTCAATTGAAAACTTACAAATTGATTTTTACTTTTTAGTTGTGACAGTTTCGTTTCGTAAACCCTTTATTTTATTATGTCGTCTAAAAAGTTAACCTTCCATTTAATCGTGGCTGCCAGTTCCGATGGTAAATCGAATTATTGTGCTGTTCGTCGAGTTCGGTTTGCTGATGCCGAAGAGTGGTCTGGTTTCCCCACTGAACTGCAGAATATTTCTTTGCATGCTGACCTATATAAGGTTTCGGTTATCAAGTCTGCAGTCCAGTCACTCAAGGCCAGAGGCCAATTCAGAAATGTTAATGTTACCCTCCCAGTCGAGGTCTACTCGATGTATGTCGACGCTGATGATAATTTCATTTGTTCCGATCATCTGCTTGCTGAGGTCAGCACCAACACGAATCCTCGAGATGCTGAATCTTCAAATCCTGCTCTGAGTAGCATGGTGTCCTGTCTCGAGAAGCTGTCGTCGCCTAAGGAGGAATCCTTAAAAGAAATTCTTTGCCATATCCTTTTGGAGAAATTCCACCCGAAGAATAAGAATATCGAATCATGGTGTGACCGTTTTGAGAAGGAGGTTTCGAGATTCCAGCTCAAAGGTCGCCGTCAAATCGAAGTTTTAAAGTCGTGCCTAGATGTGTCTTTGAATAATTGGTTCATCGTTACACAAGAGAATTTACCTGTTGATGCTGAATGGTTGCTTTGGAGACAGGAGTTAGTAGCCAATTTTGGTGACAATTCATTTCGTGCTGTCGCAAATGCTATTGGTTTTCGCTACCTAGGCGGTTCTCTTATCGACTACGTCATAAATAAAGAAAAGGTACTTATTGAATGTAATCGTGGTTATTCGAAATCAGTTATTCTTGATCTAATCGTTTTTGGTTTGCCAGAACGTATAGTGAAGTCTCTTAACAAGAACAATATTTCGACAATTCAGTCTCTTAAAGACAAGTTAAAGAAATTCGAAGGAGATGAGAAGTTTGTTGGTGAGAAACCAAAAGTCAATAAACCTAGGCCATCATCTCCAACTTCCTTTCGTCGTCAAAATAACAGTCAGAATAATAGTCAGAATCAGGTTTCTCAGTCTTCTAAGGTTTTTACCAATTCAAATGCTGAAAGGAAGTCAAGTAACGTAAATAATTTTGTCAATAATTTTAAAAATAACGCAAAACCGAAGAATCGAACGCCATGCTCAATTTGTGAAAAAAACGGGTATCCTAATAAGATGCATTCAGAAGCCAATTGCTGGTATGCAGAAAAACAGGATACCCAACAGAAATCTGTCAATAGCACAGAGCTGGTGGATTCTTCTTCGGAAGAAGATTCAAAAATGTTTTAAAAAACTAATTGTGCCTCCACTTATAAAGCTCAGTCTTAGTCTCAATGATGATCTGCAGTTAGAAAGTACTTATGATAGTGGATCAAATATTTCTGCAATTAATTCGAAATTTTTGAAACAGTTAAAATGTAAATTTTTGAGACTTAGGAATTGTCATTTTAAAATGGTAAGTGGGCACGGCAGAATACTCGGATTATGCAGACTTAAAATTAAAATTTTTAATGTAACGAAGTTTGCATATGTTTTTGTATTTTGAACCAGGAAAATTGTTCTCATGATTTTATTATAGGATTAGACTTAATCAAAGCCTTTAGATTGAGACAGGATGAGAACTTAGTAATTAGTCAAAGCAATAAAGTCAGAAATTGGTCGAATACTGCTTGTATTAATTCTATTGAACTTGTTGCTAATAATTTGAAACATCTGAGTACCTCTGATCGAAGGCAAGTGTATAGTGTAATTAATCGTTTCAATTATGCCTTTGCAAAGGATAAATTCGATGTTGGAAAAGTTTCTACTCACGAAGCCGCTGTTAAGCTAAGTGAGCATCGATATATCTACAGAAAACCTTATAGGTGTAACATTGTGGATCAGAAGGAGATCGAGGAACAGGTGACTGCACTTTTTAAAGCAGGGTTAATCCAGGAGTCCTCATCTCCATTTGCTGCACCAGTCACTCTAGCAGTGAAAAAACAGTCGGATGGTACTCAGAAAAAGAATAGGCTTTGTATTGATTATTCTGCTTTGAATAAGATTATTATTCCTGAAAGTCAACCTTTTCCTCTAATAGGGGATTTGATAGTGAAAGCCAGAGACTGCCTGTGGTTCAGTGTGTTGGACATCAATAGTGCTTTCTGGTCGGTACCACTTAGGGTGAAAGATAGGTACAAGACTGCTTTTGTGACACAGACAGGTCACTATGACTGGAAATGCCTACCTTTCGGGCTCAAGACATCTCCAGCAATTTTTCAAAGAATCCTTCGTAATGTTTTAAAAAGAAACGACCTAGATAATTTTTCAGTAAACTATATAGATGATATTCTGGTATTTAGTAAATCTTTTAATGAGCACTTGCTGCATTTAGAGAAAGTAATGGACGCAGTTTATAAAGAAGGTTTTCGGCTTAGCTTGAGCAAGTGCAATTTTGCAAAAAACAAGGTCAAGTATCTAGGTCATGAAATTGAGAATAATCTCACACGTCCTCTTTTCGACAATGTAATTCCGGTTCGTGAGTTTCCTGTCCCTCAGACAGTCAAAAATGTTAGGCAATTCTTAGGGAAAGTAAATTTCTATCACTCCTATATTCCAAATTCTGCTATGGTACTAGCACCCTTGCATAATTTATTAAAGAAAAATGTACCTTTTCGATGGAGTGATAGTTGTCAAAAAAGTTTTGATTTTATCAAACGTATTTTATGTAACGAACCATGTCTGGCCATCTTTAGTCCAGAAAAGGAGACTAAAGTCTTCACTGACGCTAGTCTAGAAGGCATCGGTGCTGTCTTGAAGCAAAAGCAGGAAGATGGTACTTTTAAGCCTGTCGCTTATTTTTCGAAAAAGTTAAATGAAAGTCAGAAGAAAAGAAAAGCCTTATTCCTTGAGTGTCTGGCTATCAAGGAGGCTCTAAATTATTGGAGATATTCACTTCAGAACATACATTTCAAAATTATCACTGATCATAAACCTTTAGAAAATATGAGAATTAATACACAGTTTGATGATGAATTGAGGGAACTAATTTTGTCGATATCTCACTTTAATTTTAAAGTAACGTACCAGCCAGGTAAAAATAACGTAGAAGCGGATTGTTTGTCTCGAAATCCAGTTCTCGAGCCACATGAAGCTAATTCAGAAATTAAAACTATGAATATCTTGCAGTTGGAGGATTTGTTAATAGATCAAAAATCTGTAGCTTTGGACAGAATTAATGAAAAGATTAACGTAATGAATGGTAAAAATAACCTCCTTTTTACCAATCACAAAGATAATAAAAAAATTATTGTTTCGGATGAATTTGCCAAAGAATTAATCAAAAAGGTCCACTATAAATTTGGTCATATTGGGACAAGGCAAATTGAGCTGTCTTTGATGCCCTATTTTTATAACGTAAACTTCAAGAAATTTATTCAAAATTTTTGTCAAAATTGCTCAGTGTGTATTATGAATAAATCGCGTCTTTCACCGACATTTGGGCCAATGTCTCAATTGGGACCAGCCACAAAGCCTTTTGAGTACATGTCTATTGACACAATTGGTGGTTTCTCTGGAAATAACTCTACTAAGAGATACGTCCACCTCTTAGTGGATCACTTTACCAGGTATGCTTATGCCATCACATCTAAAAATCAGAAGGCTACCGATTTTGTGAACTTATTAAATTTAGTTTATAAGGATGGACATAACGTAAAATATCTACTCGCAGATCAGTATACTGGTTTGAACTCTACAGCTTTTAAAGAATTTTTGAAATATAAAAACACAAAATTATTATTTACTGCAGTAGATTGTCCATTCTCAAATGGGTTGAACGAACGCCTCAACCAGACTTTAGTAAATCGATTAAGATGCAAAATTAATGAATCAGAGGTAAATAAAAAGAGGCCATGGCCCAAACTTTTCGAAGAATGCGTTCAAGAATATAACGACACGGTTCACTCTGTGACAAAGTACTCACCAAATTATCTTTTGCACGGTACTGTTCCACCATTGCTTAAAAACCTTCCTTTTGATTTCAATCTAGACAATGACCGAATAAAAGCCATGCAAAATTCGCAAAAAAGCCATTTGGCGAACAAAAAAAGGTATGACCGAAATAAAAAACAGCCTGAGTTCAAAGTAGGTCAGCTTGTATACGTTCTGCATGGAAACTCTCTGAATCGAAATAAATTGGACGAAATTAGAACTGGTCCTTTCAAAATACTAAATCAACTATCAAATGTCTTATTCGAGGTGGATGCCGGCTTCCAGAAATACGAGTCGAATATTTTCCATGTATCTAAAATGTATCCGTCGAATTTTGAATATTAATTTTTCTGAAATTTTACGTCCTGGCTTTTGCCTTGGTAAAGGACTTGTAACTCTGTACACACTTCTTTCTTGTTTGCATGTTTTTGTTTTTGGTTTGTTTAGTTGGCCTCCCCCTGGCTTTCTACAGGGTGTGGGGATGTAAAATTAGCAGTCATCCTTTTCACTCTGCCTACGTAATTTTATTTTTCAACTTTTCACCTGTCTTCTCGACCAGGTTCTTATCTTTGTTTCTTTCTCGTTTTTATTTGGTCGAATCTCTTTGTGTAGATAAGTATTGTGCTTCGAATTGCTATGAGAAGCCAGCTTGGACAGTGTTAGCTTTTCACAGTCGATTCATTCGTTATTCGTTTCTTGCAGATGCAAGATGTAATCTCTTTTTCATTTTTCGTATGTGTTTTTACACATCTCTGAATATTGAGTTTTCAATTGTGTTTCATACTTGTAAAAATCAATTTAATTATCGATTTTCACTATTTAGTATTCGAATAAAGTCATAATTCAAATTGGAAAACTTGTTTGTTCTTTCGTCAATTGAAAACTTACATTATTTATCTGTATATTATGATTTTAATAAATTGTGTTTGAAATATTATTTTTAAATTCTTTATCCTGAGGTTAAGGTCCCCACCATACGATTTATATTCATTTTGTGTATTAATATGTTCCCAGGAAAATGTAACGATTAGAGAAAGTGTCATCTATGCCACACAATAATGCACTTTTAACAATAAACCAAAAGTTTTTGACCAGTTTATGTCAGCTATAAGTTCAAGCCAATCGAATCATAAGCTATAAGCCATAAGCATAAGCTATATTTTTTGGCTGATTTACGGAATTAACCTTTTTTTATATTGGGTTATTCTTTTTTTTTTTTTTTTTTTTTTAAATCTACATTTAAGAAATTTACGTTTTTCAGTTTCAGAGATTTTGAAAATTAAATTTATATCGATTCAAACTGCGAAATGCGAACAATTGAAAACTAAAAAATTTGAGGCGAACCAAAGTCGTTTTAAGAAATTTCTTAAATAAAAAATATTTAAGCTATTAGCATAAGTCATAAGTTTAGGCAATAAGCCATAAGCTTAAACGAATCGTCTCATAAGCTATATTTTCAAGGTCATAAGCAAAAGCCATAAGCCTAAACCGAATTGAACAGCTTATCATCCCTGCCTAAAACATTGAAGTTCTCTCTGCGTAACTATAGGTACTTCAAAAACAGAAACTGCCATCCGTCAAAAGAAAATACTCGCAATAACCCCCATAATTGACCCGTTCAAATTCTTCATTTTCCATGTAATCTTGTGACCCTGCCAAGGCGACAACGCCGGAAATCTCAACGTGTAGATTTAGGCTCACCTTCGTTTTATTCTGTAACAATGTGCGACGTACCTACCATAAAACGACGACGGGGGCAAGGCATACCTACACTTTTCATTTACAAACGACGACGACGACGACGACGAGCAAAATTCTTCGTAGACCTATTTGGCACTTTAGCGAGAAATGCCGCAAGTAATGCCAAATATTCGAATAAATATGTTCCGTCGAGGGTGGTTTCGACGTTTTTTGGCAGCAACAGTGGTGGTGAAAATTACATCGACTCTTTCGCCCCTACTTTGTTGCGAATATTACTCACACGTTGACAAAAAAAAAAAAAAAAAAAAAAATGGTAAAAAAAAAACGTATACCTACAAAAAAAAAAAAAAAGCACACATATTTTGCTCCGAGCAAACGATGTCGTCGTCGCTATCAGCAACAGGAGTAATAGTGTTACATTGTTGCGTCGTATTTTGGTTTTTTTTTTTTTTTTTTTTTCACCCCCTTGCCAATCTGACAAAAATCTAAACACAGACAATAGGTTGGGAGAGAGAAGGAAAAAGGAAAAACAACCCTCTTACCTGTTAGTCGAACAAAATTCCAAATATTTCGGATAATAGCGTGTATATAATCTTTCATAGTTACCCTTTTATTTGGTGATGGGCGAGTGGGTGTGCGAAGGCAATAGAGATGTGTAAGGAAGTCTACCTTGAAACCCGTTCGATTATTATTTTAATCGTCGTTTTGGGGTGAAATGTGATGACATGCGGTTTATCGACGGACGGCTAAACGTTAAAATTGTTTAGAACAAAATGACGGACGTAAAATTGCGAATACAAATTAGTGATGTAGAGCAGCGGTACGAGGAGTAGGAGAAGGAGGAAAAAGTAGGTTGTAGCGCATCTTTTTTTTTCTTTTTTTTTTTTTTTTTTTTTTTTTTTGGTGACGTAAAAGGTTGAAATAGACGCATTAACAAGGCGATGACAGCTGGGGACGAATATTGTCGCCATCCACGGCGGTTTTGGAGTGAGCCATAGTGAGGCCACAGCACACAGACAACCGAAATGATGGGCCGTCGTCGTCTCACTGCATTTACCGTTTACCGATGTGGTCGGACGGCGCTCGTGCATCTAATCCAATTTGTTGTGAAAAAAGACCACAAAAAGGAGACTACAAAAAGGCTGATACGTATTCGAATCGTGTACTATATGTACACGAAAATGGTGGGCTAGAATTACGACTTTGGGAGATTATTACCCGGTTTTGTGTGGCCGATGTAGAGCAAAAATGCCATCAGATGGATAATGACGGAACGACGCGTCTATAATTTGCGTAGGCTGTATTATAGGCTACCGTAGTGTGCAGGAAGAGAGCATGAATAGGTGTGTACGAAGGAAGGCTGTGTGTCGCAGGAATGAGAGAGAAAGTAAGAGAAATGGTTTGAAATTGAGTGCTCAATATAAATGGTACGTCTGTATAGATATGTGTGACTGTGGAAAGATGCGTAGAAGTGTGGACGAGGGGCGAGTGGGTCGACAGGTGGGGTGTTAGGGGGGTCAATGAGTCTCGTGTTTTGGTGAATCAGTCGACCGTAGCACGTCGATTTGCGGATAATAAATATTTTACACTTGGTATGTCGTCCAAAGTGGCCGAAGAATGTTGGCAAGATTTCGTCGGGTGTTACGTAGTGGAATGGTAGCCATTTTGTGCGTCGTGCAGTGCCAAAAGCGTGTGGTTGGTTGCCATACGGTGTACTTGGAATGACGTTCTATGTCATTCTTCGCACAGTGTCGCGGTTGAATCGGTATTCGATGCGAAGGTAGCAGGAAGATGAAAATAGCCTCTATTTCGGCGAAAAGGAATGAGAGCAAGGTTTAGGAAAATTTTTCATCATTGGTCGTAGCCAGGCAGCTTTTACGAGCCAATCTTCATGGGCGAATTCACTGTGCTAATGAAGAATTTTGATCAACATGTTCTAATGACATATAACACATTTAGGTTCAAAAGTGAGTGTCTACATGCAAGAGAAAATTTGCAAAACAAGCTCAGCAAGTGAGCAATTCCCAAATCATGTAAACTTACTTTTAAACCTTGTTGCGTGTGGCGACTTCCTACCAGTGGTGACTGGTGTATTTGTACATTCGCTGGTAGGTTGTGTGGGCAGTCTCTACATTATGTAGGTCAAACACACTTTTTGGTTCACAGGCTATTGGTACGTTGCCACTAATCTAATTTTAACACTGAGCTAGGCTCAGAGACACAAGGTTGATTGTAGTTGTGCACTCATTACCACACCCTACATTGAGGAAGATATTTTTCATAATTAATGTTCAAAAAGCGTTGAAACGTTAATTAAATACCTCATAAATTTAATATTCCTAATTTTGGGTGAAATACTTTCAAGCAATTGTGCCACTATATGCAGCAAGTGAGACTGATGTAAGAAGTACCAGATTCGAATGTCTCTCAGGGTATTATTTTTTTTTCCAATATTACTCCAATCAGTAATTTCAATTGGGTCAGATGTCAGGTAATATTTTTATGATATTTAAAAAAAAAAAAAATGTATAATATTACAATTTAGATAAACATAAAAACATTACCTGTTGCAGTTGGTCATTTTGATTGCAGTCTTTTATAGATAAATGTTGCATCAAAAAGAAAGTATAACATTGTTACCTTACAACCTCCATGTCTGGATGTGAATTTTGCCTTTGGCTGATTATACTCCTTGATTTATCTCTGAGAATTTGTCATTTTTTGTAGTTTTAGTGCCTATTTTTTAAACACATATTTATTTTGGTGTTTGTGTTTTCTCATAATTCTCTCCAAAAGGAGAGAATATTAATTTAAGAGCATCACCGTTTTAAAAGGCTTTTTAAACACGCATCTCAAACTAGTTGTGAATAATTTTAATAATTTAATTTTAAATAATTCCAGAAAAAGTTGTGAATTTGGGCGCCGTGTAAAACAAAAAATTTAGCTAACTATTCACCTATTAAGATAAATATCGTATTCTGCAGTTCAATTATTCACTCTAAGTGCATAGGCATATCTAATTTGAGAATATTGTTTACAAAGTCAAGAAAATTTGGAAAGTGTTTATACCAAAATTTCAGAAATTTGTTGTCCGAATTCATTCTAAATTAAAATGTCACGAGAAATCTTCAAAAATAGAAGATAATTTAGGAAAAGCATGGTGTTGATATCAGTTGTTGAATGCATATTAGTACCCTATCCTAGCCAATTCTAAACCTTTTCACTCACCACCCCCCTAGCACAGAAACCATAACTTTACGGAATCCTCTAATAAATTCACAGACATGCAAAATGTGTATATTAATAAAATAACTTAATCTACACTAGAAATTCATGGACTCCCTAGGCCTTCTTTGTGGACCCTTGAGAATTTGTGGACCATAGTTTGGAAACTGCTGCCCTATCACAAAAATAGAAATTTAATATAAAATAAATAAGTACGTACGTCATATAAATTATGAATGATCATCATGAACAGTACGTTGAACACTGTCATTTATTATTAGGACCTTTTGATAATATAGCAAAAAGGATATGGAACTTTTGCCACTTTCTGAAAAGTGACTGATTTGGAAAAGTTAGGGGACTAGAAAATACACGCATACCAAACTGGCCACTTTATTTTTAAGTCAGTTTGAAGAAAAATGGGTCCAAGATGTGTAAATTTGGCACAAAACATGCGTATTTACTTCGGTGTTCTAAGTTGTCTCCATAAATATTGAAATTATGTGATTTTACCACAGTTTATTGCAGAAATATTGATGAAAATGGTAACCTGATGTTCTACTTTCCTTCCAATGAAAAATTATTAATTTTGTCTAAAAATACATTAATAACTGAAAAAATTTGCATTATTTTGCAAACCTGGTAATTATTTGTTGAACTAACTTTTTTTTGGTCAGAAATTATACTCTTAAAACAAGAGGATCCATAAACCATAAAAACAAAAAAGGAACAAAATGGCGGGTTTGGTATTCCCATATTTTATAGTTGTAGGAAAGTGTGGCATTATTTACATAGTGGCATTATTTACCTATGTGAAAAGTATATAACTATAAGGGTGTTCAATTTACTAAAGTAGAACTAAAAATAATTTATTTTGCAAAAAGTGCCACATTTTTTAACCCAACTTGGTGACCAAATTTGGATGAAAAGTTTGTTTACTAAAATGAGAGTATGTTTTGTATGACATTCCCTGCACTTCTTATTGAAAAAGTTGTTCTGTAACGGCATAAAAGAGGTGTGATTGTATGAGATTTGACACTTTAGGTGTTACACCATGCACGAAATATTAATATCGAAATAAATATCATTATCTTTGTAATAATAAAGTAATTAAATAGTTTACTATCCACGTTCTTATGGTGGACCTAAACTTTCTGAATTCAGTCTTTAAATAAAATAATAAAACACAATTAATAAAATAGAACATTAACACACTGTCTCAATGGTAAAATGAGAGAGCTCTACTAGAGAATAGTATTCTACGAGAGACTAAAACAAAGTACCTACAATTTCTTTGTTAAAAACATGAGTTTATATACCTTTTCAGAGGTATAGTATTTACACTGTGGTCAGTGTGTAGTGGTAAGATATGAAATGGAGTAATTTGTACATTCGAGGGACCAGTGTAAATGATGTCATCGAATACCACAAGGTATAGGCAAGTGCGTACTGAATTTTTAAACAATATAGAGAAGAAGAAGATAAATTTGTGAAGAAAGAAGGAGAGTCAATGGAATTTAGTGATATTATTATGAAAATGAAATAATATCATCTGTGTACAAATACAGTCGTCTATAATTTTTATGGCCAACTATATACGTTACATGTTCTAACTTAGTTTTTTTTATTCTCTTAATTTTCCCACTTCAAGTAATTGTCACAGAACTAAAACTGTAAGCCACAAAGCTGTTGCAACCATGGGAGCTGCTAGTGCACTGCACCAGAGCATCAGTAAAAATCCTAAAATTTGACGAAACTAAAGTTTTTATGATGATTTGTTTTTTGTTTCGAAAAATTCGGTGACAGGGTGGCACCAACGTGAGTAGGGTCTACAATATTTTTGCATTAAGGGGAGTACGCAGAGAGATATGGTAGTGTCGGTAAAGACTATTAGAAGGGAGAAAATAAAACTGAAATTACGATTTGGCCCCCTTCCCCCTCAAAAAATTCCAGATTCACCGCTGGGATCAAGTAACTCGTCCGACAAAATATAACATTTCTCCAGGAAAAAAAAAAAAGAAAAAAAGTCCCTCTTACACCTTTTTTCTAAACGTTTTTCATTTGTCAACCATTTGATTGGCTCGCACCACCCAACTCCGCAGACGAGGAGTTACGAGTTCGAATTTTTCCCTGACCGAGCACTTTCTCAGCGATGCGTGAATAAGGCGACCTTATAACGGAGCGCTGAAATTTGCCTTCGAATGCAAATTTGCCGGCACAACGATCTCGACGTTCGCACACGCATACCCGGTGCGGCAATGGTACGCCGCCTTACCTTTTGCACCTCGTTGCTAACTTTTTGACGTACGAACAAGTTGAGAAAGTGGTTACAGGTCCCTGCCCCCACCCACCCCTCCCAGTCGCCCACCGCCCGTTCGCCACCTTGTCTAAAGCTATTCAACCAGGCAGCAGCGTACCGTACCCTTTCTCTTAAATAAAGGAAGCGAATTAACGGCGAATACCAAATCTAATTACCATTTTCGAGTGAATAACTTTTTGGTGTCCGCCGCCAGGGTGCGACGGATAATGTATAGTAAATCGCGTACCCGCCTCGTTCGCCTTTGTAGCGAAATTTTCACCTTAATTTCCTACACCCGCTCGCCACCGGCGGGGGATACGTTCGCCCAGTTTTGCTCGTCGCTATGTGTCGAGAAATTATTATGAAGTCGAAGTTGTACAAAAAGTTCGCCGACTGCCGCAGCAGCGTAAGGTACCGGCGCACATCAAACAAACGAGCGTCTCTAATCGCTCGACTTATTAAATTGTAGCGTGAGTTATAGCTCCATCCGACGATAATCGAGTTGTGTTAATCTTCGTTTGGGTCGACGACGATTGTAGCGGATACTGAGGCAACGCTGGTTTTTGCACGCGTTCCCTGGTAGCAGTATTGCACATTTTGTGGAAAGTTGGTACACTTATATCGTACCTAAATTCTGTCGCATAATTATATATGCATATTATAACACGAGCCCTGGAGCGGCGCTTTGGCTTGTGCTGGTTCTAGATTTTTTCCGGTAACACTGTAGAATTTGTTGTTTCGGAGGAGACTACAAACATTTTTTTTTTGCGTCTGTGTGTAGCTATGTGGGTAGTGGCGCATGCGTATCGAATACGTTGGAATAATTGGCGAAATAATATCGGGAAATAATTTTGTGCAATAATTAACGGCTTTGAGGTAAAGGTGGCAAAAATGCTTATCGGTGAAGATGGCACATTGGTAAAGATGCCACCCTTTCACAAAGTCACCTTGGTAGCATTGTTGAGCGGACAATGACATCACTGGTATGTGCAGAGTAGGCAATAGACGTTCTGTTCAAGCTTTTGTGATAAAAAATCTTGGTTCTTCCTTTGTTATGTCTCTAGCGCGGATTATCATAGAAACCAACAAAATAAGTAGACTCTTTTCTATCTACTTTATTTAAAAGAACACTGTACGGATTATCACAAGGTTATATCTTATACTTAATATCTTCTTATATAATATCCCTACGTCTAATTATGTCTCGCCTCCACTAGGGCGGACCTCTAACTTGTAACGTCTTGGCACGTCTTCAGACTTAACGAGTAAGTACAGAGTAGTTCTATACTGAATCTCGTAAGAAAGGCAAGTGAAGTCCTGGTGTAATTCAAATTACAAGGTCACTTCTTTTGATGCCTAATTGTTAACATTAGCTAATAATGTACTTATGGTACATACCTCAATAGTGATGATCGATATACTGACCAGTTGTTCGTCTGCATATTCGTTAGCGCCAATAATTAGGTTAGTGATCGGAGGTAACTGTGAATATTTAGTAGAAATATTTGCCGTTGTTTGTTATGGCATATTTAGGTCAGCAAATGTGTTTGTCTGCCTAAATATGACGGAACATCCTTGCATTTTATTTTAAAGTGAATTGTGTTTTAAATGAAAAGCTTGAAAATAATTAACTTGAATTTTAATGATAGTTATTATGGGATTTCTTCCGATAATTTACAAAATAATTAGCAAATTTTGTGTAGATTGGAGTAGTATTTAATTTTTCTGATTTGACTGTCATTATTCAGTTTAAGTAATGACCAATAATTAATAATTTAAATCAGCTAATATGGCCAACATTCATAGTGGGTAAGATGCTGCACTAATATTGAAATTACTCATTACAGAACGGTATTTAATTGATTAAAGTTAATGAATAATTAAAACAGGTACCACCTTATATAATTTCCTTTTTGTTTCTGGTCAAATTTTAGGGAAATACATTGGAATAACATATTGTGATTTCGAGCACTGAGAAATATCATTAGAAAACAATTCAAACTGATTTGTTGCTATTTTCAAAGGCCTAGAGAAATGATACTATGTAGTTGTTCTCTAACTTTAATAGATTTTTTCTAAAAATTTTAACAATTTTGGATTTTAATTATTTGTTTTGAAACATATGCAAATTTCCATGAGCTATCTTAATTGCGACTATGCAGCATCTTAACCACTTCATTGGGAAAGAGAGCAAAAATTAGAGTTTTTGCATTTTTTTTATTACTTAGTTATTTTTGAATAAATATTTAATTGAATAGTAGAAAAAGATGCATAAGGCTTTGAAGTACATAATTATGTGCCAAATATGGTCTATTTTTATCTCTCCTATCCAAACCGATTTCATTTTTTCAAAAAGTGCGGCATCTTCACCTCCTTTACCTTATTATAGTAATTAATATGTAATAGGGTATCAATATTCCACTGAGTATAAAATAGATACCTATTATAAAGGAAGCATGTGACTGAAAATTTTTAAAATTGAATTAAGTAAGGCAAAGATCAAATTTTTGATCAGTATGCCTAATTTTGATCACTTTTATCTGCACCTTCCAATCCTCTTAATCTGGTGGGGTATGTATTAATACCTGAGACGTACAGCTAAAGAGATGTCCAATGCTGGATCAAAAACACATCAAAGATAGAACATTAACAAAACGTTTCAAAGTCTAATATTAATTACTGGGCAAATGTCATAGCTTGATAGTGTGCGTGAATTGGTATAGAGATGTCGGTTTTCACAATGAAATGTGTGCAGCTTTGGATGCGCAGAACGTATAACTGAAGTTGCTTCTTCTTTATCTTTTGGAAAATTTTTGAACCACACCATATATGGAGCATTAGATATCTCTTTAGCTCTATGTATCTGATTGGAAACATTTATCTTTGAGATGTTTTTGATCTACTTGTTAGGAATCTCATTAGCTGTAGGTATGTCTCTAGTTACTACCTATATGAGTATGTTGAGGATACTAGCTTGTGGTTACAATTCTATAACAAATTTTCTGTGATAGTGTTATTTGGTTTATAGTTACTATCAATGTTCTAAGTTAGTGTTTGAAATTTTCACATTTTTCATGCAACAAAAAATTGAGGTTTTCTGAAACACTAAAATTGTTAGTACCTGATGAGTGTATTATTATGAGGTTATATGACTAAAGAAAATAATTCCACAGTTTCTTGAATTTTTGGGTTATTTGTACTGAATGCTGGACAAAGCTTCTTCTTTGCCTTTTTAAACGCTCATTATTTCAATGTTATTGCAAACTCTATGATCCTGGTCACTATTTTGGGGTTCATTATTATTCTATAATACGTTTTGCTAATAAAAGTTTGAAAATTGAAATATTCAAAATTGATCAAGATTTTTCTAGACCAAAATTTGGCAACTGATTTTTTCAAAAACAAATTCCTACGAACCAGTAAGTCATTTTCCAATAACAAAAAAGAAGATTTAATACAATAGAATATCAGTTCAGAATTTATTTTTATTAGGAAAAAAAACGTAAGTATAAAATTTTAAAAACATTGGTACCTAATCATTGTTTTGGGTGTTAAAAATCTTGGTTAACCAACATTTGACAAACTGCACCTTATTTTTTTTAATTTATGAAAAAAAAAAAAAAAAACTGGTTGACTTTTATCATTACTTTCATCTTACTCAGAATTTTTAAATTAATAAGTGAGCAACGTTGAACTACCTGTGCCAAATCTGGGTTTTTGGGAAAATGATTATAATTCTTAATCTGTTAATCAACGAAATAAATAGCTACGTAGGTACATGAAAAATAAAATTTGAAATACTTGATTAAAACCAGCGCTTAGGGTATCTCAATAGGGGTCGAGAGGTCAAGAGCCCCCTTCAATATTATAATTCTTGTCCTTTTTTCGAAATAAGTTCATTTCAAGAAAATTCGAATTCCCGTATTGTTGATTCTGGTATGCGAAATAATTAAGTTTTAGGCCCATATTCACAAACGTCACTTTAACCTCTCATCACTTAAATTTCACTTTTAAAATTTTTTTTGTACAATTACGTACTTAAAAATGTGGGAACATTGTATCGCTTATGAGAGTTCTAATGTAAAAATAAAATGTTACCACTTTCTTAAATACAAAATTGTGCTAAAAATCATTTTCAAGTGAAGTTTGATGAAAAGGAGGTTAAAGTGACGTTTGTGAATATGGACCTTATTCTATAAATTTTGTGAATTTTCATGTTCTTTCCACTATAGAAAATAGTAGGTACGGGTGTTTAAGGTTGGTCAGAGCAAGTGAAGGTAGATGATGAAGCTTTGTTAGATAGGATTATGTTGGCGTAAAAACGCAATATTCGAAATCTAAGAGTATTTCGACCAAAAATTCGAGCCATAAATTTTTTCTTTTTCCATTTCTTCCTTTTCGCAAATGTGAAAAAAAAAAAAAAAAAAAGGTAAAAAAGAGAAATAATGCGAAAAAAAGAGAGAAAAACGCGAAAAAAAGCAGATAAAGAGCAGAAAGAAAACGAGTAACTTCCAAAAAATGTCATCAAAACTTACGATTAGTTGGTCACTGATTTATGCGTTTTACCAAAATCGTTATTTCAATGTTGTGGATACGATTTTTTCCTTTCCATCTTTGGTGGTTATTCCAGTCGTGAACAGAGGGTCAAGAGAGTGGGGGAAGGGGGCTAACGAACGGGTTCACGCTTCCACGTACTTTCATAATAAAACGTCGTTACGCTCGTTTGGTCGTTCGCTGGAATTGCGGAAATGCTGTTATTCCGTTTCTGTACGAAGTTATTATATGGTTTTTTTTCCTTCTTTTTTTTTATTTTTCTTTTTGTCGTAGTTGTGATACTGTAGATATGATTTGTTAGGGGGTAAGAAGTGCGGTTGGCAAAGAGAAAGATAACGATGCGTTTTGTATGTGTAAGGGTGCAGAAATGTGAGAGGGTTGTGGATGCCGGATTCGAGGGTAAAATTTCGTTACGGATGCGATTTTTTTTTTTTTTTTTTTTCATCTCTTGATGCCTGCTGGTTACATAGTCGATGCACGTTTCTTCCAAGTGAAGCTTATCTCATTTGGACAATATTTATAGACGAAAATTTTGTTGGATATCGACACCTCGTGTGCGAGATAAAATAGTTTGCGGTCGTGAAGTGGCTTCACTGATGAAATGGGTGGTAGGTAACGAGTATATTGTACATAAATACGAGGTAACCTTACAGGTCGACGAAACTACCCATAAAAAGAATAATAATTTGAATATAGTAAACGATAATTTTCTTTTTTAAGTGACCAAATATATTCTGAAGAGTTGAATAACTCTCGAATCAAAGCATTCTGACTTATTACAAACGGGCTTAGGTCTACCTAGCACTCGATACTTACTGCCCAAACAATGTTTTCGATGCATCTATAGTAAGATATAAGCTATAAAATCAATCACAGTTGACTAATTTTTCAAGGTCAAAGTTTAACCCGAAAATACTTTACAGTTGAGACCAAAATGTAAGAATTAATAGAGAAGACAGCTATACTGAACTCCATCGTAGCTGACAAACGGAGATAAAACTGCGAATAGCCGAGCTTCAGCAAAGCTGAAATGCTCAAAAGCCAAAACAATGGAACTCAAAATAGTTACGAATTTCTAATGAAAATTTTTGAGATAATTTTCCATAAGTAATTATTTGGATAAAAGGAAAATTCTCGATGTTTACTATACATAGGTCGTATGAGCAGGTTTTTATGTTTCTCTTTCTGGAGAACTAGAGTACCAATTTTCATTACACTTGTTGTATTTGACTGATTATTATTAAACATAAGTCATGAAAAAATAAATAAATAAATAAAAGAATAATTATTACTGCTCACAATCGAATAACAAACATTATATTATTATTTGGCTTATTTTGTTTATATATGTTTGTACTTGCACAACTTTTCACAATGGGCACCGATTTTGATGAATTTATTTTGAAATGATAGAGGGTGATCCAATGTAATAGTCTAAAATCAAAGTGACAAAAAAAAAATATTAAAAAGAGAAAAATAACCTTCTTAAAATTTCTCCACACAAATCTAAGTATTGAAATTATCAAAGTTAGAGAAATTTCACAAGTTTTGTTGTAAAATTATATGGAATTCACGTACCGCAGTATAAGTCTACATGATTGAGAAAATAAAAATTGAAACTACAATTTTCAAGACTAACAGTTGCATTACCATCTAAGGGGACAATACTCATACGTGGTAAAGGGGCTCATACCCTTGATGACAGTTGCCACCAAAAGGCTGGCTTATATTTGTCTCTATGATGTTAAACAATTACATGCATGTACATTTGTATGTTCTTACCTGTATGTATGTACAAGTAAGATACATTATATGGACCATGTCAAATTACCTGATAATGATCTCGGTGATGTCACGGCCCAGTACCAAATGCGCCATTTCTTTTCCTATCACCTTACAGAGACTGTATATGTGCATATGTGTGTCTGTGTGCGTGTACCAAATCTATTACATAAAGTCACAAAACTGGGTTCAAGATCGCCAATGTTAGCCTTGGATTTGGCTCTCCCATACATTTGTTTATGATGTGGCAGAACATGCAAAGCTGTTGATTATTTTTTACGAGTGAATACTTCTTACAACAAGGTATTCCATACTGTCTTTTCTAAATTCATTACATATTCAAAGGAGGGTAAAGCCATGGTTAAACCTTAGTTAATTACTTTGGGAATATCATCTTAAGTGAGGATTAGGGGCTTAGTCCCTTTGATGATAGTCGCACCACCAAAAGGTTGGTTAAATTTGTTCATTTCAAATTAACAAATGGGCATATTACTGATTATGTCATTCGGTAGCAAGTGCACTCGTCGTATCTTATATCAGTTACCATAGTTACGAATCAGGTATGACTAATTATTAATGGCCAATCAAAGTTGCTGCGTATTTATTTATTTACATGCGTGTGGTTGTGTGCGTAATATGAGCAGTATGTAAAAAAGCCTCAGTGCCCAGTATCCATTAGCCAGTACCAATTGAAATTGGCTGACCTGTACTTTTTGGTACATAATAGTGAGCACGCAAATTGTCTGTTGACTAGCTCCCGACGTGTGAGTACTTGTTTATATCCACAACCATAAGTATTCTACAATCACCGTTTAAATTTTTTTCCTATTTTCAAAAAACAGTTGTTTAAGTTTCAATCTTTAAAGAGACATCATATGTAAATTACATTCTTACTGAATCAATTTGTTTTTTCTCAACGAAATTATATTGCTTTAATCAAAAAAATAAATAAAATCCATCCACTTGTATACAACCTCTACTCATCTCAGAATTTCCCCTTCGCTCACTTCCATATAATCAACCATGCATCCTGCGATACTTTCACCGACTTGTAGTTCAAAATTTTAAAAGTTTCACACACATTCATCTACCCTTTATGTCCCACCACTGTAAGTCGCTACGACACACGATGACCATACGTCAAAAAATAAAGAATAGAAAAGGAGAAAAAAAAAAAAAAACAATTTCAACAGACTAGTACTAATGAATTTAAATCGTATCGCACTTTTTCGGTAAAATATAATGCATTTTTCTTTTTTTCTGCAGCCATCGTATCCCTCTTCCCTAAGTGACGTGGTCGATCTCATTACTAGTAGATGGAGAAAGAGAGGAGAAAAAAAAAAAAATCGACGCCTGCATAAGACCAACATCGGTTCAATATCGACGTATCCCGTTACAGGCGACTGCGTAGGCTGCAGCCTCATTCGCACACCAAACGAAACCAAGGGTATCGTCCAATCGACGATGCAGTGATTCGACAAAAGTCAACTTCGAATAGGCAACACGTGCAGTGCACGTGATCACGCAGAGAATAGGCAACATGCAATACTCACGGCGTCAATTACAACCAGAAATGCAGCAAGTATTGATTCAACAGAGAAGCAAAACCCGACCTCCCTCCAGGGACCGTAAAAGAGAGAACAGAGAACTAAAAGTATGTAATTTTTTTTTTTTTTCATTTCGCCTTTCGCCTTTCTTCTTTTTTTTTTTTTTTTTTTTTTGCAGTCAAAAGGAAAAGGGCAGTAGGTCGTCTACCCTCATTCACTTCTCGACAGAATGCGAGAATTCATTGCGATGACAGTTGCAGACCCTGAAATGACACGGTGTCGCTTTTAATTTAGTGCGCGTATGTGCGTGTTTGCGTGTGTGTGTGTGTGTGTGTGTGTGTGTGCGCGCGCGCGCCCGATTACAAAATGGCGTACGTGTGTTGCGGATGCCCCATTCTATTCCACAGCCACAGCCATCCCACCGGCCCTCTCTGATAATTGAATGCTCGTGTTTCTGGTTCTTGTACAAATGACGAAAACTAATTGGCATCGACGTATTAGCGTAGCATTTTCTGCGTGGCTTGGCGACGTTCCCCCTTTTACTCCACTGGAACGACCAAATCCTCTATTAACACACAAAACACATACACACGCACGCACACACACTATATATGTAACCCCCTGCCCAGTTACATCTATTATGACGAAGGTTAATGATTCACGAATATACTATTTGTGCTACGTGCAGAAAAATGTGTTTGAGAAAATGGAATGCATTTTCCCAGATGAGCTTCTCACTGGAATAAAGAGTGATGATATCTACCCGCCATATTTTACCTACGCCACATTGGTCTCAATAGACATTGGATTCTGACAGACGATGTTACGTTTACGTTCATTCTGCAATAAGGGTGGTAATAGTATAGGGGGGGTATAGGGTGAAAGTAGTCGGAAGCCATTTAAATTGACAGTTAAACGACGCTGTCGGAAAGTGGAATACGTCAAACGAGACAAACGCGCAGAGAAAATGCAAATCCGATGTAAATATGGCGGTGTTTTTTTTAACCGTCAAGATGTTGGTGTCTATATGTGAAAACGAACAGAAGAAATAGATATGGCTAGTATTTTGTGAATTTTTTTTGCTGCAAAATAAAATATATAGGTTAAAATAGCCTTTTTGTCAAATTAACGACATTCTGTGCACGTTTTCATTTTGTACTTTCGATAAATTGCAGATACAGCTGAACTGTTTGGTAAGACTGTCACTGATATGGGACTTAACCACTGGAAAAAATAATAGACGTACATCGTTGTCGTTTGGTTTTTAACAGAATATTTATTTACTTTTTTTTTAGAGGGGAGGGGGATTTAATAACAAAGTCATGTTACCTACAGTCTGAAGAATTATATTATCAGAGCGGGAGACGCGGATAGGTGAGATCTGAGATTTTATTTTGTTTTTGCTTAATTTTTCAAGTGATTTTCGGCCACTACTTGTTCTAAAACTACGAAATTACTTTTTTTTCCTCCGTTCTCTCTCTTTTTCCTTCGTTCTTTTATTATTTCATCGTGTCTTATCTTTCGGTGTCACTTCTCTTCCATACGTAACGGGCTGTTGCAATATTTAATTTCCTTTTTTTTTCTTATATATTTTTTTTTTACATTCGATTTTGCTTGCTTTTCATTACAGACTGACAATTTCCCCTACTTTTGTACATAGAATCCTTCTATTTCAGTTTTTCATACGACTCTTTTTGCTTATCATAATAAGGAAAATTACAAACCTTTTCACCAATCGATCTCATACCTAAGCTCTTAACATATATCTTAACATATATCATTACTTCTATTTTTACTTTAAGGACAAGCAGCACAAAGTACAGTTGGGATATAGGGTCCCTACACAGTTTCGATTTTAGACTATTTCGGTTGTAATTTAATTCGTGAATACAGGCCAGCAACATGCTATTTCAGCATGTATCTGCAGAGATATTAATTTATGAATGACGTCAAATTATAGGATCTAACGAAGGATTAGTATAAAACTTCAGTTTTCTGAATCAAAGTTAAACCTGTAATCATTTTATTGAATCCAGAAAGATTAGTAGTGACAACAGAATGATAATTTATGTTACATAGGAATAGTTACTTGGATGACGACAATTTAGAAAACCTGCGGATTAAGTTATGTTTTAGACTGATTAACAACCCCTACGTCTGATCAGGAATGTAAATGTGATCTAAACAATGGAAAATATAAGACAAGTATTTTTCAATATTTAATTTGAAGACTTTGTTAGTACTAGCTAGAGAGAGCTAGCTCCTTTGGCTATAATGAATTATGGTTTGCATTCATATTCATTTGTATTTGAGTAACAATTTTTTTTTTTTTACTCCAATAAACTATCCAAAACCCAAAACTCAAATTTCTTTCTGTTTTTTTTTTTTTTTTTTTTTTTTTTTTAAACCATTTGATAAACTTTGATATTTCCAATCAAATTAAATTTTAAAAAATTTACATTTCAACTTTAAATTTCATTCATATATCACTTTATTATTGAGGACATAATATATCTTTTGAACAGTTGAGATCTGTAATACTTCTAGTTTCCTCTATTCTGCTTATATTTTACTTTGATAAATTTTAGTCGCTCAAAAACATTCTGTATTTTTATTTTGATCAGTCTGTTGAGCCATTTATAAGTTATTGAACAGTAATAACCTGACGTTACGGTAAGTACAATTTTTGTTACTTGTCATTGAGCTTGGTACTTATATGTGCTTTTACTTTATTAACTGCTTAATATTACTTTCATTGCTTATTTTTGTAGGTAAAAATAACTATTTATACGATATCAGACACTATATTGTATTCAGCTTTATGGTCATCAAACATACGAAAGTATACTGAAAGTTTTTAAAATTTCATCAAAAATGTAGTTTTCGAAACCCTGTTCTTTTCACAAAATTCAGGTTTTAACATCTGAAATTTTAAAGAATGGTTTCGGCTTCTGATCGTTTAAATAAAGATAACTATCAAGGAGGAGATACCTTGATATGACGTCATTAATCTTCTAGTAAACTTTATATTACTGTGTAGAACATTTTGTAGATGTTTTCGGACACCTCAGTTTATTTCACCAAACTAGTAGGCGTATTTTTGCAGTTGGTGGCATTGGACGAACAACAAACAATGATTTTAGATTGTCTTGTATTCTCTGTCTATAACAGGGTAGGTAGAGCCAAACAGTTAGTGATAAAAGCTATGCATCGAAAGCACCGAGTACCTTGATATAGGTACATTACACACTTTATAAGTGAAACTTTTATCAGTGTGGAATATCTTGTCGTGAGAAGTATTCACACATAGAAGGTAATCTACAGCTTTGCGTGTTCTGCCACTTCATACAAGAATATACCAAAGAGCCAATTCCTAGGCAAACACTGGCAATTTTGTAGCTGATTCCGTGAGTTTATATAGGAGATTTGGCACACACACATGGATACACATATGTACATATACATATGGCATTATGTCATAATGTTACATCATTTCCTATCTCTGTAAGGTGATAAGAAACGACACAGTGTGGTGACATCACCAAGATCTTTATCAGCTAATTTCTCATGGTCTGTAAAATGTATCTTACCTGAACGTATGTACATGTAAGAACATACAAATGTACGTGCATGTAATTGTTTAACGTCTTAGAGACGAAAATAAGCCAGCCCTTTGGCGGGGACTATCATCAGGGTTACAAGCCCCTATACCTCATACGAGTGATGTCCCCACAATTAGCATAGCAATTAAATTATTTGATTAATAATACAAGCTGTTTTATTGATTCTGAAGAGTTACACTGAAAAAAATATAGAAAATATGGGTCTTGACAAATTATTATTATGAGACGTATCTAACTGGATGTTTGTACCATGAATTTATACTTATATGACCCTAATTATTAGACCAGCATAATATAAAATTGGGGTTAAAGAAACTGTCGAGTGAGATACCTGTGAACTTTTTGGTCGTAAATTTTGTGAAAATTTCTGTAAGCATCGACGAGGTCAGCCAGAAAACTTTTCCATTTTCTTATGTTTTTTTACGTCGCTTCTTTTGTGGAAAATACGGATCTTCTTTATGAAAAACAAAAAACAAGTTGTAAGTATGAGTATGACTGTACTATAAAGTTCAGTATATCGTAATTAAAAAGTGATAAACGGTTAAACGATGATTCCGGGTGTATATCTGAAATGAAAAATCTCTTTGCTAATTTGACGTTGATGGTTAAAATTGATCAAATATTCCAAAATCATCCAAAGATTTGAATTAAAAGTACGAATATCATTCAACGAAGACGGGTAGGGTACTTGTAGAATTTGTGAGGTCACTTCTTCGTAATGTTCATTCTTATCAGATTACAGCCAAGCATCAACCCACTCTGAGGGGTTGTAAAAAAAAGGTCATACGATAAATCATGCTGACAACTAAAACCGGAGACAAAAGAACAAGAGCAAAAGAGAGAAAGAAGAGCGGACTTTGTTGAAACAATTAAAAGCTGGCTTTAGTTTAATGCTACAGATTGTAAAAACCGTAAGGGTTGTATTTTACGACTGGAGGTGGAAATACGAGTGTAAAAATGTCGTATATGTTCACGTGACGACTGCCTCCAAACGCACACATACGCAGCTCTCTCATTATTATGGGCTTATTTCACTTACGACGAGTATTTTATGACTAGTATACGATCGCTCCTGGCATTACTGTAGCGCCCTTTTCTTCACAACCTACTCCTCGATCTATCGTCAATAAAATAAAAAAAAAAAACTTTGTCTCAACGGCAAAACTTTTTACGATAACTGGTTTAAACAAAGTTTTCGTTTAACCTAGTAACTTTTCGTCGACTTTTCGGTTTTATTTACGTAATAATAATGACAAGAGTATAATATGGTTGGTTGGTTGGATTGGTGGCGGTAGCTCCACGACTATCTATTTTGGTGTAGATAAATACAGTATTTCGTCTGGATGACTTGAAAATTGTGAAAAAGGAATGAGGAAACAAAAAAAAAAGAAAAAAAAAAGAAAAAAGAAAACTGAAGAAGTAAATAGGACGAAATCGTTTCTTGGAGGGATCTTTATCTGTTCAGCAATTAATACGTACACGTCTTTAAAAGGGGCTGCAAAAATCGTCTCACCAGCGGAAACAATAAATAAAGAGGTTACTTCGTCTACCCCATCAAAAACATAAATAACGGTTGTGTATATATATATATATATATATATATATATATACTTGCACGTAATTAATTACGGCAACAAAGAAACAGTAAAAGGAATAAGTAATAAAAATTTTATAATGATTACCGCAAATATATAGCTTGATGCGTAAAATTTAGAAGTTCACAAAGGTAGGCAATTTTACAGAAGTTTTGCTTTGAAAGCAGATTTAAGTGCGTAGTCATTGATCGGTTTACTTTCCACAAAAAAATACATAGACTATGACTAACCAATTTTTATATATATATTTCTTTTCATTCATTGTTAATAATGGACTTTGGGTACTTGACCATTTTACCCAGCCTCTGGAGGATATACATGATGTCGGAATGAGGGAGATGATAACCAGAATCCAGTGGTGGATATCGTGGACTCCGCTCACAAGGCTCCTGTTCATGGATGATGCTCTGGAGTTCTCCCTCTTGATGAAGAGATACTCGTGTTGAGGCAATGTCAGTTCTGAGTTACAAAGATTGTGAAATAGGCTCATTTCGAAACAAGTGAAAAAATTCTTAAAAATGAAAATACATCATTAAAGAATAAGTTAAAGAAATTTCCTAATTTTTCCTCTACAATATGCTATAAAAAGTGAGGTATCTACCTAGTTATTTAATTTTTATTACTGTCTCTTTTTAGACCGAAAAGTGAATGCGCCTCCATGTCAAAATGTCAAGCATCTTTTTACAAAGAAGCACGTTCAGTTTATGTCAAGGTAGAGGTTATACTTTCTGAATGAAATATTCAAACTGCCACAATGAGTGGGTTGATATTTTGTTCCATTTTTTATTATTTTTGTGAAAGACTCATCATTATGATAGAATTTTAACATTTCGTTGTTTTCAGATCATTATTTATATAAAATATTTTCTTCAAAAAGATGCAACAGTGAGTTTATATGACTTGGAAAAAAAATGATGTGTAACATTAATTCTTGTATGATATGAAGCATTAGCCTTCAGCTTGTGTGGAAAAATTCACACTGTATCAAAATCACCTACTGTAGTGAAATTATTTGTCATATAGACGTACATTTTCCCAACAGAAAAATATTACCATTTTTTCTAGAAATTTGAAATTGATAAAAAATGATGTAGTTATCATTTTATGAAATTATTAAACAATGAAGATGTCCGGTAGTCTTCTATTGTATTCAAAACACCTACAAACATTTTGTGTATTCCTTTTTATGATTGTCTTTCTTCTCTAATAATTATTTTGATGACAATATAATATTTTCATCAAATCAGTAGTTTGGCCCTGCATAATTTCAGTTCTTAAATATTGTTGATTCTACACTAACCAATATTTTATTCATACTAAGAAACCAATCAAATTACAACTCACGAATGAGAGCTTCTGATTTGTTAAATTAAAATCAACTTTGATTATAATTTTTGCTATAAATATTTAGACAATCTTTAAGAAAATTTTCTTATTCTACAGTCACTTAAATTGTCAAGTACTGTTGTCTTACTGTTAAGGTCTACTGTAGAATAGTAGATATTGTTTGTTCTAATAATTTACGTCAATACAAACTATTTTCAATTATTTTTGAGTTTTTTATTCAGTTAATACCAGAGTGCTTTTATTTCTTCACTTGTCTTAAACTAGTGGCAATTAATATTTCTTTTCATAATTTTTTCTGCCACTATACCTACTTTTTGAAATTGTATGACAAATAACTACTGTACCTAGATTCTCTGCCTTTTCATTAAAATCTTGAGTGGCGTTTTTTCACGAGCATTTTCCAATTGTTCTCAAAAAAAGGACGACTTAAATACAGTAAGTAGGTATAAAAGTAAGCTAATCGGAAACCTCTTCATTCTATTCGATTGAATTTGGATATCAATGCCAACACTTTTTCACCTCTCGATTCTTGGTTCTCAAATAAGATTAGACATGCATATTACCTTCCAGTGGTAAGCATTAAGTTCTCACAGCATTTATGAAAAGATCGTGCTTTGCATATTGAGACAATTCTTGAAAAATAACAACGATGAATGGATAATTCCTACCTTATCATTAATTCGAAGTGGTTGAGATCATTCAATGTGACCAACGAAATTTTCTAAATTCAACAGAATTTGGTTCTAAACAATAAACTTTTGTTTAAATAAAACAATTTGTAAATTGGTGGTTCAACCAAAAATTTGTAGACAAAACTGAAAAAAATTATGGAAAAAAGTATTTTTTTTATTTGGAAAGCATCAGCATCAACACTTAAAACCGCCTCACCAGTACAACATTTTTCTACTAA